>JAQQZY010000013.1:3433519-3444029 GCA_030068375.1 Ostorhinchus rueppellii
GCCATCTAGTGGAGGAAAGTACTAACACTACCTTAAAAAAAAGTACAAACACTACCTTAAAAAAAAGTACAAACACTAACTTCAAAAAAAACAACCTCTACCTCAAAAAAAAAAAAAAATACAAACACTATCTTGGCGGAGGTCTGCGCTCTCCGAGTGCCTTTCTAGCTTTAGGTGCGCTGACATATTTGGACTCGAAATGAGACAAATACACTTGGTCAGATTCCCATTTCTGCAGTGTTTGGTGTCTTATATGTAATCAGCAGCAGGTCCAGACCCTATAAGATTTCGGATTCCGAGTCTCCCCGCAGGAGTCGCTCCCTGTTTTAACATAAATCCCACTCGTTGATCAATTGCGGGTTGAGACTGTAACATCACACATCGTGGCAGGAAAGGTCGAACGGCTAGATTACAAGCTCCGCACACACAAATCAATATACAAGTCGGATGATAAAAGATGGTAAACCTTTCCTTCTTGGTGACATTTTGGGCTGTCCTGCTGTGGGAAAGTTTTGATATCAGGACCCCCTGTGAGGAGGACGGGGGTCTTCTCGTCCTAAATGAGAGCTTTTTTCCTTTTTCTTCCCCCCACTGCTGTTGGTGGGGGGTGTCGGGCTCTGCGAAGAATGAGGACTTCCTGTGGAGGGCCTTTGAGTGCAGGGCTGAGGAGTCTCCCACTTACTCTCTCTCTCTCTCATTTACAGTTCGTCTCGGTGTCTCTCGCTCGTCCTAAATGGGGTCAAGCTCCCAGCCAGGACCTGCTGCTTTCAAAGACCCCAAAGAGCAGCTCTCCTCCACCTGCCCTTTCCTCCCCTTCTTCAACAACCTTTTCTTCCTCCTCTTCTTCTTCTTCTTCTTCCCTCCCCCCTCTTGCCTCCTCCATCCTGGACTCCAGCTCTCAGGCTTTTTTTATTCTGTGGCTGGAGCAAAACCTGACAAAGACCGTTTGGACTTTTGGGACAAACCTGAGAGTTTGAAATGTTCAAGTTTTAGAAGATGCTGAGGAGGTTTCATCGACGAACGGAAATACAGGAAGAACTCAGGGAAAGTCGGTTTAACGTTTACAACTGGGGGTCTGATGGGTTTAGAGATGGTTTATAGAGTAAAATAATGCACGAATAAAAGAATATAGTACAAAATTAAACAGCATAACTCCTCTTTCTTTCTTTCTTTCTTTCTTTCAGACACAAACATAATAAAAAAAATATAGGAGAAAATAATAACCGTGAAACAAAACAAAGAGCAGAACCTTTCTTTCCTTCTTTCTTTCTCTTTCCTTCTTTCAGACACAAACATAAAAAATATAGGAGAAAAAAATAATAATGAAAGAAAAAAGCAGAATCTTTCTTTCAGACACAAACACAATAAAGAATAGGTGAAAATAATCATGAAACAAAAAGCGGAACCTTTCTTTCTTTCCTTCTTTCTTTCAGACACAACCATACTAAAAAATATAGGAGAAAATAATAAAAATGAAAGAAAACAGCAGCATCTTTCATTCAGACACAAACATAATAAAACAAGAGCGCCCAGTGAGCGCAAACCTCCGCCAAGGTGATGACATCATGACATCAAAACCGCTATCCGAATCGTGACCAAAAGTTAATGGGAACATCCTTGGGTGATTCTCTATCACTGGTGAAAATTTCAAGAAAATCCGTCCAGTCGTTTTTCTGTGAAGTTGCTAACAAACAGACAAACAAATAAACGCCGGCAAAAACATAACCTCCTTGGTGGAGGTAAAAAAATATAGGAGAAAATAATAACAGTGAAACAAACAAAAACAACTTAAAGAAAGAAAGAAAGAAAGAGAGGTTCTGCTTTTTAAGTTTCTTTAAGTTTACTTCTGTCATCTGAGCTGTGGTACAAAGATCCTGTCAGTATTATTAGGACTGGTTCTATTAGGAATAACAGAATAAGATACCTGATCGCGCTCAACTATGGAGGGGCCGGCTAATTTAAATCAATGTCCACCACCCAAATTGACCCATCCTGCAGCCAACTGTGTCATCATTCAGCCATCTTGGTTTGTCAAAAGTACTTCACAAGTTACTAATGTTGTAACTTTGATCATCATACAATTGTTTTTTCCACTGATGCACTTTAAGTCCAACTAAAACGTCAGTACCAATTCCCAAACATGGGCTTCAACAGCAAATCTGACAAATAATGGAAAAAAAAAATAAATAATCGGTCACATAAAAAATACAATATTTTAGTTAAAGCAAAGTAAAGCTAAAGTAAACTGTAAAATGGCACAGTTTTACTAAAATGAGTCTAGAAGTCAGGAGATTAAGATGAATATATGTCATTAAAAGAAAAAAAACAACAACAAAAAAAGTTGTCAGGGTTAACCCAATACAGCAATACAAGTCAATAAACCAGGGGTGTCAAAGTCATTTTAGTTCAGGGGTCACATTAGGCCAAATTTAATCTGAAGTGGGTCAGACCAGTGAAATAATAACATAATAATATAGAAATAATGTCAACTTTCTTCTGTTTCAGAACGGAAAATGCCAAATTATGTGTTGAAAATGTTTACATCTACCAACTGTCCTTTAAAACAATGTGAATAACATGAACAAACTGACATTTCTTGAAAAAACTAAGTCTCAGTTTATCATTTACAGTTGCAATAAATCTACAAAACTTTTAATAACGGGCAGATAATTGGCAAACTGACACCTCAGACATTTCAAAATGTTCATATTTTTCTGGTTATTCGTGTTTTTGTGAAATGATCGTTTGTTTTAGTGTAAATGACATGAAAATGTTCATATTTACAAAGAGAAAAATGTGGAGTTGTGAGTATTTCTAGGTTATTATGATAGTATTTGACTGATCTGACCCACTGGAGATTAAATTGGTCTGTATGTGGAACCTGAACTAAAATTATTAATATATTCAGTGTAATGTCAGCATTTCACAAGTTCATCCCATGGGCCAGACTGGACCCTTTTGGGGGGCCGGATTTGGCCCCCAGGCCACGTGTTTGAGTCCTTTGCACGAAACCATCCACTAAAACCAAAAAGACACAAGTCGCGGTGATAAAAAGTGAATCCATTCCAGTTCCGTCTTTCCCAATCCAACAACCCGCAGGCTAACGAAACCTGACGGCTGTTTTTGCAGTGCCAGATCAAAGTTGGCTACTGAGCCATCAAACAGCTGGACGCCCCCACCCTGCCCCACCCCTCAGGTAAAGAGTCCCGCTGTGACGAGAACGGGCAATTACATGGAATTTTGCTCAAGAGGTCAAAAGATGTGGCAGGATATTAATCATCTACGCTGTGTTTACAAGTGCTGTGGAGACGACAGGTTCAAGTGGTGATTAGCCAATGACGCCGAGCGCCACCTGTGAGCACGCACACACACCACATTACAAAATGCCCTCCCTCAGAAGAAGCAACATACCTTGAACAGCTTCACTGGTCCAGGCAGAGCAGTGCCACATTCCCATTTATCCATTCGTGACTTATCTCTACACGTTTTCTCTGTGCGTCTTCTGTTCTCGTGGAGATCTGAAGCACAAAACGGACGCTGGGCCTCATTGTACTCCTCAGGTATCCGGCCTTACTAGATGCACACTGCAGGCAATATTCCAAAATGCATGACCAACAAATGCTCACTCATGGACAGTCTCCCAAGTGTCACATCGTCGGTTAAAACCCACTGGTATGTCCACGTGCAGGAAGGAGCTCAACCTACAACAACTGCATCTTCTTTTTCCTACTTCCCTCTACGGGACTCTCCCTCTCATCGCCACCGCCGAAGGCCTGCGTGGCTCTCCACTCCCCTCCGACCCATACTGGGTTTTATTTAATTTGTCCGTATAATAGACGTGAATGAACCCCGGGGTTTAGGGCTACACAGGCAGAGAAAGCCACAGAGGAGGGAGGGGCAGGCCGCTCAGCAATGTGTGTCAAAAGAGAAACAATAAGTGCCATTATTTTTGATTGGCTTCCCTTTTTGAAAATTACTTCCAAAGTGTGATGTCCCATTGTGGGAGCAGAATAACGCTGAACAATGCAGCAGGGGGCAGGGGGGTAGTCTTATATATCCAGCCTAATATTCAAGGGGGCTTTGGCCAATGCTGGCGGGCCTGCACTGGATAACCCTGCAGCGCTGCGACTGGGCCTGGGGTTAGGCTCATAATGGGAGGCATTGGGAGGCCTTTAGTTCCCATTGTGGCGGCTGTGTCAACAGAGAGGCCGCTGGGAGTTGCATGGCATGTGGAACGGAGAAAAGACCCTTTATCCTTTTCTTTTTACAGGGAGAGAGCGAGAGAGACGTTATCACAGCAACTCAATGCAGCATGTCTCCCTCTGTCTCAGTCTCATGGTCCTGTTTACCTTCACAGGGGTACAAGATACAGACAAAACCCAAAATGTAGACAGACTCTACCTTAGAAAACATGTAAACAGATTATGGTTAGCAGTGATCAGTAAAGTATGGGAAGGTCTGCCTACAGGAGTATTCAATTAGAAGTTTTCTTTTTGTTTTTTCCCCCAAATTCTATTTTTTGATGCGAGCGAATGGATCAAGTTTGTGCATGTTCAGAGTCACCAAATCTTCATTTAATGCAAATTCACACCAGGTAACTGAAAGGGTATAAAGCTTCACAAATAGAGCTGTGTTTGGACTCCACAATCATTGTTATCCCAGTAGGAAAGCGGAGGAGAGCACAACATTAAAAAAACAAAAACAAAAAAAACAACTGGCCAACGTGGAGAACTTTTGTGACAGACTAGTTTTATGGCGCTTGGTACCAGCGTGGCAACTCAACCTGCATGCATAATACATGCTCATTGTGGCTGGTTGTCATAGCGACACAGTGTAAACTTCTGTGACGTTACGCTCGGGGTGATTGTCGCTATGACCACCGGAACAATGAAGGACGATGAAATGAAACGTTCAGGTTTTTCCGAATGAGACTCGGTCAAACTGCAGCAGCAGAACAGGGTCAGCAGATGTTTGACAGTTCCTCATGTTCTTCATCAGTGTTTGAAGTACGGACAGACATTTGTGTCTTTATCAAATAGAATAGTAGAGTTTAACATATTCATTCTTTATTACCTGCGCCAAGGAGGTTATGTTTTTGCCGGCGTTTGTGTTTGTTTGTTTGTGTTCAAAATAGCTTGGAAAGTTCTGAAGAGATTTGGATGAAATTTTCAGGAATTGTTGGAAATGGGATATGGAAGAAATGATTTTGGTGGTGATCACCGTCTGGATCCAGGAATTTTTTTTCAAGGATTCTGTAACGTTGTGAGATACGACCATTTTGGGCATTTGTGCAGAAACTCCACAGAGAATAGTCAGAGCACTTGGGGAAAATATACACGACATGTTTCCAAAAGGTTCTACAAGATATCAAAGACTGATCCGCATAATTGAATAATTACCTCCACCGAGGAGGTTATGGAATCAGTAGAGTTTGTTTGTTTGTTAGTTAGCAACATAACCCAAAAAGTTATGGACAGATTTTGATGAAATTTTTAGGAAATGAGACGAGGAATAACTGATGAAATTTTGCTGGTGATCCGGATCACCGCCTGGATCCAGGAATGTTTTTAAAGGTTGACATGTCAAAGTTACAATTATGGTATGAATGTCAGTGTATTATGGGATGGTGCATAGGTGTCCACTGTGTTGGCTGATATGAAACGAAAACAACAAAACCCATGAATATACAAGAGAACAGCTGGACAACAGCTGTCCACTGTAGTGACCACTAAGCATGAAAGGGTTCATATCTCAGTGGAACGTTAACGATTCATACAATCATGTGACGGGCCAGATTGGAACCTTTGAGGGGCCGGTTTTGGCCCACGGGCCGCATGTTTGACACCTGTGATCGACAACACGATCAGACAGACTTAAAACCCTTTTAAAACCACGGGGCTCACCGGTGCATGTGCACTTCAAATGAGCGCAACTCCTCACTACTTCGTGCAATTTTAATCCTTCAAACTGCCCCTGAAAGCTGGACTGGAATAGTTACAGAAACTACCACTGCTAAAAAAAAAAAAACATTTTAAAAAATGCCTGGATATTGACACATAGAACAGCCTAGAACATGGACTCAGAAAGCTCCACAAATGTCAAACTGTCTGAGTTGTTGTAAAATAGTTTGAATTAGCTTTTTGTAAACTCACAAATGTTCAATCTGCACTTTTCAAGAATTTATAAAAAAGAAAGTTGAAGAAAATTCAATTCTGTTTTTGTCCTTTCTTCTTCAGTTTTAGGTATTTAATAACATAAGAATGAAAAATACTTGACAGATTTGAAAAGTTCTACTCCTCCTGGAAAATTATTTACACACAGGGCATTTTTTGACACAATCACTAACAAAAACAGACAAAAAAGACCAGGCGTTTGAATAAATATATCTATTATTATGGTGCTAAATATACTGTATGCCACTAATTCTCAACATATGTTTCCAATAAAATAAGCGTCCTAAAGTAGTGAAAGTAAAAAGAGAAAAAAAAAAAAAATACAGTCTATGTGTCTTAGACTATAGCTCAGGTAAAAAAAGAAAATGCTTGACATTAACGCTGATGTGAAATAAAAGCGGAACAGAGCAGAAGCAAATTAAGGAAGCAGGTAGAGGTGGTGTTGGATCATCTGTGTGTGAACATGGTCTGAGGCATTTGTACATTTCAAACTAATTCAGGTAAGAAGCCCAGATTTGTTTCATTTGGAATAAGAACAAAAATGGAAAAAAAAAAAAAAACAAACACTGCGTGCAAATTTTACTGACTCAACAGCTGTTTGAACAGTTCCTGAACATTTTGTACAGAAAAAAACACCAGGTTTTGGACCGCAGAAGCACTCCCAAACATCTCATGAAGTGCCAGATTTATACACATTTTGTCGGCATTTAAAGGCCGAGAATGTGTTTCACTGACAATCGTTGCAAAAATACAAGTGCCTTCAGCTCCATCCTTGTCCCTTAGTGTGGTTTAGAGCAACACACACTCACATTAGAAGAGCCTGGCTGTCAGCATCACTGTTGGACCATCCATCCATCCATTCATTCAGTCATTCATTCATTCATTCAACTCCACCTGGGAAAGAGGCAGACACATGTGTTTACTCTAGATCCTATTCCCCCAGGCAAACACACACACACACACACACACACACACACACATTGCTATTATACTCGTCTCCTGGCTGCAATGAGGCAGCCTTGAGAAAGCTGATGAGCCTGAACAAATAGTGGCATCCAAACACACATATGTACATGGATGTAAATAAACACACCTAAACAAACAGGAGTCATGCAGGCGGCAGCAGAAGCAGCTCCTATTACCAATCAACAGAATAAGCCCATGTCCACACCCCCCCCCCCACACACACACACACATAAACTGCAGGGAAAAGCAGGGAGTAGTGCCTAAATACACTCACACACAACCTTGGATGAAATTTAATGACTGATTTCTGATTTGTTTTGCTGAGGAATTCACCATCCTATCCTTTACAGTTGCGGAAAAAATTCTTAGACCATCAAAAGTCATCAAAAACAATGGTTATGTAATCCAGTCCTAACTCCTGTGTGTATCATGTGACTAAAACAGATAGAAAAAAAAACATCGAATGTCTAAAAACACTGTTTTTGTCAGTACAATGACAGCTATTGATGTAACTCAGAAATACTAGCTTTAGCTTTAAAGCTAAAGGTAGGACTCAGTGTCCAAGCAGAGGGCCACAAAACAGACACTCCATAAAACTAAAGGTGTGCCCCAAGGTTCTTATTTTGTATTTTTGTACTTGATTTAGGGAAATACATTCAAACTAAACTGCATCTGTATGCTGATGACACAATCCTCTATATGGTGCTTAAATGTATTCTTCCACCTGTCATGAAAACAAGAAAGCATTAATAACCTCATAGTTTATCAAAAACTTATTTCAAATTAACCATTTTATTGTTATTCATACAGAAAATGACCAATTGGAAAAAGAAAATAGTCTTTGTTGACAAATAATAACCATAAATGTCCATATTTAGTGTGTCCACCTTTGGTGCAGATAACAGTTTACATTCTTGCTGCCATTGTTTTTATGTAGTTTTTGCACATTAATGCAAGATAATAACTGGAATTGTACAACTTCATAAAAAAATTGTCATTTGCTGCTGCATTTCCCTTTGCAACATTAAAGTGGAAAATGTATGGATAGTAACAATAGTTGTATTTTATCATTAAAGATATGGTTTGGATAAAAACAATCTGTCATATACTGGTGGATGAACCATTATAGAAACATAAGAAGATATTTAGGTAAACAGAAATACTGTTCAGTTATGGCAGCAGTGGTACACCTTAAACTGGTGGAGCTGGAAGAATACATAAGTTAAACACTGTACATCTGTGCACTCTGCCGCACTGGCTGTAGAAGAACTCCAGGCTGCATTTCAACTTTTGCAAAGAGCTGTGAAAGACCTAAAATTGGTTTTACATGCCCAGAAAAAAAACAACTTTATGATTTCAACAAAAGCTCGGTTGCAAAATTTTGTCAATCTAAGAATTTTACATCTGATGGTACATTGACTGAAAGAGTGTCTTCCTATAAGTACTGGGAAATATGGACTGCTGAACAGCTCTCTTTTACAGTTCATATTTCTGATCAAGCTAAGAAACGAAAATTTAAGGTTGGCTTTTATTTTAGAAAGTAATCCTGTTATACATTTTCTGCAAAAAAAAAACCAAAACCCAAAACGTGTGGAAGCTACCATCCTGCCTGTGATCGATGATGGTGATCTACTGTACAGACATGCAGCTACTTCCACTTTAAGGAGATTAAATTCAGTAGATCATCTTTATTTACGTTTAATTTCGAATGTAAAATCTTTCACTCACAACTGCATTCTCTATTATTTAGTGAGCTGGACATCACTAACCATCTGTAGAAAACTCCGCTGGGGAAACTCCTAAAATACCTCAGTAATCTTCTTTCTGTTAGCTCGAGTATGTATGTGCAATATATATTTGTGCAATAACTTATTTATGAATATGTATCACATGCAAATGTATTAATCGGATACTTCTCCTTTTATTCTGTTGCTTCTGCAACATTATAGAGACAAGGAAAAAATGTCTACAGGGACTATTAAGTATTTTTTATCTCATCTTTATCTTCTTATCTTATCTTTATTGTCTTGTTTGCTTATTTCGTTTTGAACAAAAGGAAAGAACCAAAACATCTCATGAGTACAAAGAGCCAATGGCAAAGCAGATACACGAGCACCATACAAATCCAAGGACAAAATAAAATACAATCATGAAAAGGACAAAAAGTGGGAAGAAGGAAACCTATTAAATCCCACCCCCTCTCCCATTTATACAACTGAAGACATTAAATCGGCTTCATTAATGATAAAGTTGCATCTATTCTGAATCATACGAATGAAAAAACACAAGATTAGCAAAACTGATGCAAGTGGTTGGTGATGGGAAGTGGTTTTGTTGCTTTTGACTGTTCCCTGAGTTCTGACAGGCTTTGGAAATACAGCATTTTCCCACTACGATCATGGAATAATCTGAAAAAAACTGTAAAACTACATACATTTGTTTCTGTTAATGATTATATCGTATCATGGAGGAATGTCAGTGTTTGTCTTGATGCCGTTACGGTTGAATAATTGTTCATGTGTTTTATTGTTTGTGTTATATGTTGTTTGGACTTCCGAATCTCAACGGGACTTGCTGCTTAAATAAAGGTAAAATTTTAAAAAAAAAAAAAAAAAAAAGGAAGAACTGGAGTGATTTTGCTTATTGTCAACATGGAAAACATGGAAAATGGATAGATATCAGCTCTGAAATTAAACTATGATGAGCTAGTTTTGTTAGTATCATTATATTCGTTGGACCAGGCATTAAAATGAACAGGAAACTGAAGAAAAAAAGGGTGGTGTAATAATATTTCACTGTTGAAGCAGAGTGGTGGGTGATGCCAGGGGGGCTGGTGGAGAGCTCTGGATGCTGGGAGTGAACTACGACCAGCACGGCATCAGCAGTTTCCTATTGGTGCCTATTGTTGGACGGACACAGATAAAGCGTGACAGAGCAGCTGGTCAGCATAGAAAGCAACAGAAAGACGGAAAAGCCCCACAATGCAACTCATGTGTCAGGAAAAATACACACAGCTATAAATATCACCATGTATGTGCTATTTTAATCCAAAAATATTGGTGCCGCTTTCTGATTGGATAGCCTCCATAAAAGCTGCAAAACTGGTTATTTAATTCACATTATTATATGACGATGTGGAATACTTGATGCTGATTGGTCAGAACCTAATTCCAATTCAGTGGAAGTAACAGATGTTTTTATATTAATTATTTTTTGTCTTCAGTATTATGTGTGTATTAATTTTATTTATTTATTTATTAAGAAAATGACCAATTGGAATAACAAAACAGTCCCTGTTGACAAATAACCATAAATGTCCATATTTAGTGTGTCCACCTTTGGTGCAGATAACAGTTTACATTCTTGCTGCC
>JAQQZY010000013.1:3493095-3503541 GCA_030068375.1 Ostorhinchus rueppellii
TGAGACCCAGGAAAGTACAAGTTTAGGCTTTTTACATTAAATAATTGCCTATATTGGAATACAACCATTTTTCAGATGTTTTTTGATGTAATATCCTTTGTGGTGAGTTTTTTTTTGTGTGTGTTTTTTTTAATAAAGCCACTAACATAGCGAGGTCCTCGGAGGTTAACTTTATGAAATCACAAAGCAGTCACAATTCTAAAACTAAGATGATACTTTTTTTTTTTTCATTGTATTGTTTCGGGTCAATAGAAACTGCCCCCATGTGGTTTGGACCATATTGCCTTTATAACCCTTTGGAAAGTGATCTTCAACTATGTGTCCACAAGGGCTGCCACAGATGATTATTTTTATAGTCGACCAATCACAGATTGAATTTTTTTTTTTTGGATTAGTTGACTAAGCAGATCATACTTGAATTGATTGTAAAACATACAGCTTATGGCACCAGCATGAAGCCACTCTTATATAACCATCATTAGTTTTCAGCTCGAAGTGTTTAAGGTATATACTACAGTAACTAAGGTGTATGCTCAGGTATTTTCTTCGCACTGAAACATAACGTTAGAAAACAGTGTTCCCAAATTATCTGTTCAAACATATCACTGTTGTAACGTTACAGAAAACACATGAAATATGTGTGCTAAGGGCGGCTAATGAATCAAACCATCATCGCTAATGTTAACGTTTACAGCTATACAAGGAAGTGGTTAGTTAGCGCTCTATTTACGCTAATATTAGCTGCTAACTAGCCAGTTATGCCGAATTCCCACTACATGGAACCAGTTCAGCTTGGGGTGAGTCGGTATTCTGATGCAGCACGTTTATTTCCGTGTCATCTGGTCAGAGAGTTGCTGAAAACTTGCTTGTTGCGTGTTGTATCGTCTGAATTTTTACGTCAGCCACCAAAGATTGAATCTCTTCAACCGACCATGGTGCAGTTCTGGGCTGTCATGTGAATTAATGTACCGCTATATTTATTGTCTACTCCCGCATCTGCGTTTTATAAAATGGTCACAGAGAAAACTGTCAGTGTTTATACGTCATGATTTGCTAAAAGCGACTGTCGACTATTGAATTAGTTGTCAATGATTTTAATAGTCGGCATAATCGTGATTAGTCGACTAATCGTGGCAGCTCTAGTATCCACTAATGTGACCACCATGCGTGCAAGAGTTCCAAGCCAAACTAACAGATACAAATACATTCATAGTTCAATTATATATTTGTTTAAAGGCCTTTACATCATGACTGTATGACTTCACTAAGAAATAGAATGGCCCTCACTTTGTTTTATCCTGACATCGACGTGGACCACAGACTGAATATGACGATTTGTGAATGTTACTATTCCCTGTATCACCTGAAGGCAGCATAAGACTTTTACACCAAAGACCAGGTCTAACCAGGGACCAGTGGAGTGGAACTGGGCCACAGTAAGAACCAGACCGAACTTGTTTATGCGTGATTACAGCCGGACCCGGTTCTTCTGTTGCGTCCTGGCGGTTCCATTGATCCGGATCCAATTCTAATGTACGCCATACTGTTCGGCTATATCGTACAACACTGCATTCTTCCCTATTTCAATCTTTCCGTGAGGCTATACACATCCTGTTCTATTCTGTACCGATCTATATTAAAGTATTACAGGTGATGAAAGTCAAGATTCAAAAGATATCAGGATAAGTATCATCGAAAATGCCAGAAGAATATGCGAACTCCTAGGATGTCATGATATAATGCTTACACACTCGCAGGCTTCAAAAGCTCTGACAGTTTATCCAGTAGCGCGTCTTCGCTCAGAGGTTGGATGTTAAATAAATGTAAATGCAGGCTGCAGGGAGCATCTGAACATGACAATGAGGACAGTCTCCCATTTCAATCACCAAAAGTGGGGAAAAGTTGATTTTTTTTTTTTTTTTTTAATGCTCTTGAAAGTGAATGATTGAGACAAAAGGCGATAAGGCACCGCTTTGTGGAAGCGAATAATAAGCTCTTCCAACATGATGACGTTTGATTGACATGTAATCCTGGATGTCTCCTGATTGAGCATCTGGACTTAAATGTTGCACCCTGTTCTTCATGTTTGCATGAAATCTAAACAAAAACAGCGACTTCTGATTGTCCAGCTGTGAAATAGCCCACTAAATTCATTGTAATTCATGTCTAGAATATAAAAGATGGAAAAGTGCAAACATTTAATGACATTTTTCTCTTATTTGATGAAAAGAAAAAACCCCAGTAATGATCATATTTGATCGGCTAGCTGTGGTATTAAAAAGGACCTATCATTTCAGATCAACTCAAATAAATATATGATGACAGGAAAAAGTCACTTTGGGTTATAATGTATGTTAAATTTGCAGATAATATACTTTTACTTTCAGTGTGTTTGTGGTCACGCTTGCTCCTTTTCTTTCCTTTTCCGACCTACAGGATCCCAGTCTTACTTTCTCTCCTTCGTTTCCATTTCTTCACACTATCCCTCCCCCCTCGATCCCTCCCATCGCCTTTCTTTCTTACAGAAAATCTAAAAGGCTGACATGCAAATAGGGCTTATTAAATCCTATTAGGCCGTCTGTCACAAGCCAACAGAGAGAGGGAATGAGAGGCAAAAAGAGGAGGGAGGGGAGGGGACGGAGAGGGAGCACGACGATTACAGAGGAGAAACGGAGTGAGATAAACACAGAAAAAAGGAGGTTTGAAGGAAAGAAAGTGCGGAAAGCTACAAACCAATATGCACATGAATATACACAGATAGGACATCGATAAGAATGTCAATTACGCTGCTATTTTCACATTTTCAGCACCATATTTCTGGATAAAATGGCCGCGTGTTCCAATTAAAATCATTACAAATTGTGCTTAAGTATCTGTCGAATAAAGACAAGCAAGCTTAAATCTGATTCCCCATCTTTTTGTTTCGATTTTAACACGAAAGAGAAAAAGAGTTCACATGAAATGATATAAGCTGCAGTGCAGACACTCTGGAGATGGGTCATTAAGAGGCTTTTAGGTCCAGCTGTTTTCTGGATATATTCTAATAATGTGTATTTATGCTACAGGTCGCATTAAAGAGTCAGAAAAAAAATCCACCTGTGCTGAAAATGTCCTGATTTCTATAAAAAAATGTAAAAAAAACTTAAATCTGCAGGTCTGTTCGTCTATCTTGAGGGGTTTATTATCAGACACTGGTTTGATTTTTCCTCACGCCCACGTCATTTTAGAGCCGACTCATTGCAAATTAATCCCAACACTGTCCTTTTTCTATTGTTTTTTTTTTTTTTTTGCACTTTTCTTCTTGCACTTTATTCTGTTGCTGCTTTGACTGTTGAATTTCCCCTTTGTCGGATCAATAAAGTCTGGTTTAATCCAATAAAAATGTCTAAGAGTTGCACAATATTGCAAAAAACTGACACTGCGGTTTTTTTGAAACTCGTGGATATGGAAAAAAAAAAATACTCAGAAGGATATTCTAGCTGTGTGGTGTTGATATTAATGATTTTTGTTGTCGTGGCAACAGGTGTGGAAAGCACTATCGATACAGAACACATGTTTCAATAGCATTATTCATACAACCGAAATAATTCTCGATAGTTTTCTTTTCTTTTTGGCACCAAGTCTTCGTTTTTGTTCGTTGCTTATTTTCAACGTTGGGCTTCTGTCCGACTTACAATAATTATACGGGGGTAAAGGGCAGCGCAGACCTGCGATGCAACTATTGCGATGTTCAAATGCTATATCATACGTTGTGTTTATAGACTG
The DNA here is from genome assembly GCA_030068375.1 of Ostorhinchus rueppellii. Taxonomy (NCBI): domain Eukaryota; kingdom Metazoa; phylum Chordata; class Actinopteri; order Kurtiformes; family Apogonidae; genus Ostorhinchus; species Ostorhinchus rueppellii. The sequence continues at coordinate 3,496,861 of JAQQZY010000013.1, forward strand.
TTGCAGCCTATAATCTGCACATTTTTAATTTATGCAACACTTAGATCTGTAAAAGTATCAAAGCCACATCCTCAAATGTCAAAAATCCTCAGTTTAGTGTCACGAAGAGCAATGAAACCAGAACATATTCACACGAAAGTACCTTTTTTCCATGTTTGACCAATAAATTATCTAGATCCTTTATCAAAATAGAGGTTAGTTATTTGTCAAGTACTAAATTGGAGAGATTGGAGGTAGGAGTATATACGTTTATACTTCTTCCTATTCCTTTTCGAGCATGTGTCACTTTATTAATTTATGTTCTAGTTGTATTATTACAACTTACATTGCTACATTGTGCATTACATTGTTTAACTATCAACCTTTTAAGTATCACTATTGATATCTGGTTGGTGGGTCTTGTTTAGTTTAATTTCTTTGTCTACATGTTCAAAAAAAATGTGCCGGAAAACATTTATATTTCTATTAAATTGTTTTTGTTTGTTTTTTTAATAAATTAAGGAAATAAATAAAAATGGCAAAAATAATAACTGCATTTAATTAATTATTTGAGTAAATTCTTCGCACAAAATGACCGAAAAACATTTATAATCTTTGTCCCTGTTGATTACATCATCAAAAAAGCAACAGAAACTTACTGACGAAGAAGAAAATGTCCAAAAACTGCACAAAAATAGGATGTAATTTAGAGTTGAGAGCTAAAATATTCCTAAAAAGTGGGAAAAAAAACCTTGTTTTTTGTGCTACAGGTGTTGCTTTTTTCGACTATACATGACTGAAAAGGAAATAAATGGATATTCCTCATCATTTAACGCTGCCTCAAAAGCTTGTGTTGCACGTTAATCAAACAGGTCGATGATAGGTTCCATCTTACGGAGGTTAAATCTGCTTTAATTAGATCTATTAATAGGTCATAAAGATGCAGGTAGTGTATCTCTGTCCGGGTAATTTTATCGTGAAGCCCCGCCCATGTATAAAAAAAAAAAAAGTGAATTTGCTGTGGACAACATATTACAGGTTATTACTCTCCTCCTGTTTCCTCTCATCCCTCACTTCTCCTCTCTTGCTTTGATTTTCTTTTTCAGTGATGAGGCCGAGAGGATGAAGGCTGCCTTTCTCCTGCCTGTCAATTATCCCCCAGTCCGTCTCTCCGTCCGGCTTAATTGGCGTTTGGGAGACGCTAGCGTCGTCCCAGCGGGCTCGGACAGGACAATGGAGGCCCATATAGCTGACCGGCCCTCGGCGCAGCCCAAATTGAATTGGAAATCTTCCATCTTCTCTTTAGCATAACAAAGGGGGTGCAGGGTTTTTAGACAAAGGGCCCGTTTTAATGGAGAAAATCAATCTCTGGGAGGAAGCGGCCGCATTGTCTCCCATCAGCTGTACAGGTGTGTCTCGCCCACGCCGGCCTTAATCAGAGGTGGCAGGGGAGAAATCTGGAAGCAACATCTCTGTCGCGGTGAGGAAGAGGAGGAGCGAGGAAGAGCAGCTCGTGCCGGTGAATCCGAGCGCGGACAAACCGGGGGTTCAAATCCCTGCGGAACACACCGATCTTCAGGAAAATCAGGTTGTTTTGTCGCCAAAATCCTCTGCATCGGCTGTTAAAAGCTTCCAGAAGTGTTCGTAAGCTCCGATCAAACCAAAGTGAACATCGTGAAAAAGTCGTCATTTATTAAGTCGGCTCATTTTTTAAGCTAAACATCTGTTTTTCTTTTTATAATGCCACTTGTAGATTGTATCAGCTGTACTTTTTTTTTACAACGTAGCACAAATTTGACAGTAAAAATTATATTTGAAACATTTTAAAATTTGGTTAATCTTTTTTAACCGTTTTATTTATTTTCTTTTCTGTGTTGTCAATTTTTTTTTATTTTATATTATTACTGTTTATTGTGTCTTTTTGTTTTTGGAAAATAAAAAAAAATATTGTTCGAAAATTTGTTTCATCAGTTAATTATATAGATGATTAAGTTTCACGTTACATTTTCATTATTTGTGAATATTATTGATACTTTTTGTTTTGAACATCTGTGAGTTGCGACAAAAATACCAATTTTTACCTTTCATGTTACTTGCAGCTCAGATATTTGAGTGGAAATTTCATAAAGTCATGATCTTGGGATGGGAACGAGTCATCCATGTGTTACTATGGCAACCTGTCCATGTGTTAACACTTTCTCATGTCAAGACTTTTTAATATTTTTCTCCAAAACATAGCTGAACATAATATTTAAACAGTTTTGTCCTACTTGATATCGGTTTCAGTCTAGAACATGTTTTGAAAGTTTGCGTAAAGCTTAAAATAAATTGTCTGTTACCATAGTTACCGCAGTAATTTGACAGTTTTCGCCTATAAATTTGATCTCCCCAAATTTTCTTTGACATAATGTTAAAGTTCTAATAAATACCTGCTCAAATATATCTAATGCATGCATACAAGTTACTCTGAGTGTTTATCATGAAATGTGTCCATGTGTTACTGCCTGATCTGATCTTTAAAATAATATGAAACCCACTCGGAAGGTGCCCTAAACTATAATCTGTCTGAGCACAACTTGTTTAACAGTCAAACAGGAGAACTGGAAGTGTCCCAAACAGCAGAAAGATGTTTTTAGACTTCATATCTATTTATCTTGGAGGAAATAGGCCTCAGAACTAACTCCACTAATATTCACTTTTAATCGTCTGACTGGGCTACAATCACCAACTCTAAACATATCAGAGAAGCAAAGTTATGTTAAAAATACTTATGTAATCATGCTTCGAGGCTAAAAATATTCAGTTCACATCTCGAATCCAATAAATTCAGCTATTTTCTTTAAAGTTCAAAGCCAATGATGCAAAATAAAGCAGTGTTCGGAAAGTAAAGGTATCCAGTAGGGCTGTAAGAAAATATTGGTTCTGCAATATATCGCGATATTTCATTTTATGATATTGTATTGATTTTAAAAACTCGTATTATCGATATTTTTTGGTATTTACTCAAATGCAGATATGGCGGAAGGTCATATTAGTTTTTTGTTTTTCTTTATTATTATTATTTCAACACTGTTTTATTAAATAATACTTATTTGAAGCATCCTAAAAGCACTTTTTACTGTCCGAGAGGCAGATGTTAGCTCCTCGGTTGGGATCGCACAAAAGTAGTGTTATGAACTGATAGAATATGAACATTTGAGCAGGATCTTAAACTGTAATGACTGCAAAATATAATTTAACTGTTTATAGAGGAAAATTTGGTGATGTAGCATCAGATCCTGTTGTGATAAATAAAAATGTGTTTAGTATTTGTGCAGATTTCGGGTGTAATTCAATTCTTCAATGAAATAATCTCTTAAAAAAACAAAAAACAAAAAAAACTGCCTTTTTAACAGTATCATGATATATTGTCATATCGTATCGTGATCCTAGTATTGTGATTTGTATCGTATCACCAAATTCTTGCCAATACACCCCCCCCCCCCGAGTATACAGACATCACAGTATGGCCAAAAATATGACAAGGTTAATGATATATTCCCAAGATGTATGTGACCACTAGAGGGGGTATTTAAGTCGTTCTTTGTAAACTGATTTCTGGGGATAAAGGGGCAGATAAAATAAGACTAGCCTTCTTTCTTTTCCCTTTCATTCTAGTACGGAGAGCGTTTGTATTTCTATTTAATTGTTTTTCGTTTTACAATGGATGAAATAAAGTAGAAAATGAGTAGTGCGTCACTCTGCCGGTCTCCCATGGTAAGGAAAACGAACGCAAAAACGTCACAAAGTCACCAGATGGTATAAGAACGAAGAAATGACAGAAAAGAGATAAAAGCTAAGCAGCACTGATGTCGTTTCTTTTAAACGGGTGAGTTTGATGGCGAGGCTTCTGAAGGTGTCAAGTTATGATGGGATGCTATTATGCCATTATCTACCCATTTATTGATCCACAGTTCGGACTAAACCGTGACAGTTCTGACCTTGTTTGTCGGATTCCAAATAGATTTTTAGTTCAGCTACTGACAACACAAATCGGATAGGAAAAGGAGGTCATCAGTGATTGTTTTCAGTCCAAAAAAGCAGAGCTAACAAGCTATAATGTAAACTATCAGCTGAGGTAGCATGTGGAGATTGTAAGAGTTATTTTAACTGTCTGTCCATAATTTTTAGTTTGAAGAAGAAAACATGATGAAACCATAACAATAACGTGTAAAGAATGAGTTTCACACATTATTCAGTGAGTAATCCAGTCAGTTTGGATGTAGCAGCGTTTCCCATACATTCAATTATTCATGGCGGCCCACCACGAATAAATAATTTCCGCTACAAATATATTTTTATCCACTTTTGTCTGGACCTCAATCATAAAAGCATTGTGATGTAGCTAGTCGTTACAATTCTAGTGCAGGTGGCGACGGTATAAATCGCCACTCCACCAATAAAACCAAAGAGGACTCGCTGAACACACCTCGTCTGGAGGAAGAGGAATAAGAGGAAGAACAAGAAGAAGAACGGTGCGAAAGACCAATGTAAGTAAAACAGTGGTCTGAACAGCTGTAACTCATGTTCTTTGAGTCCGTGTCTCTGTTAATGTAACTGTGAGCTCAACATGTGCAGAGACATTAACTCACACCGTTAGTCGCGTTAACGTTAGCCAACTGGCTAGCTACGTCACGCTTGTTTAGCTGCTGTCGCTTAGCTGGAGCTGTAAGTAGCGCGGTTCTGCTCGTTAGTAATGATGCAACTGTACGCAACGAAAGTGTTCAAGTGTTAAAACTCGTGTTTTTCTTGGTCACCCCCCCACAACCTCACCACCACAAATAGATTCCTGTCCTGTGGGAAACACTGATGTCGCTTTATTTCATTGGTTGTTTTGGGAGCTTTGGTTGTTTGATTTAATGTGCTAGACCAGGGGTGTCAAACATGCGACCCAGGGGCCAAAACTGTCCCACTGAAGGGTCCAATGCGGCCCGTGGGATGATTTTGTGAATTAACTCATTTTAGTTCAGGAGCCAATGTGATCTTAAGTAAAATAACAACATAATAATCTATAAATAATGACAAGTACACATTTTCTTTTTGGTCTAATGTGAAAAAAATAATATTGCACGATAAAAATATGTACATTTAAAACTATCCTTTAACTATAAAATGTGAAAAACCTGAAATGTCTAAAGAAAATTGTGCAATTTTAACTCTTTTCTGCCCGTTTCTAAATGGTTTGTGTGTTTGTTGATCCACTGTGATCAGTAAGTTTTGTTAACCGGAGATGTTCTTACTTACTGTAAAAGTTACATTCTGCCTGTTTGTGGAACATTGTATGTAACACACGGGTATAAATCCCAAGTTGAAGCATAATTTTGTTGAAATTGCACTTATTTTTCTTTAAAAATGCAAGTTTTTTTCAGGCGATTCACAGCTTTTTTGAGTTTGTAAAGGTTAATATATTTTTATTGCACTAAAAGTAAAGAGGAAAAGTTGTTATTTACAAGCTATTAAGCTGTTATTTTACTGCTCCAGCCCACTTGACATCAAATTGGGGTGAATGTGGCCCCTGAACTGAAACGAATTTGACAAAAATAAAATCATCTCTGAAGGTTGATTAAAAAAAAAAACCTGTTGATTCCTTTCATACTCTGGCCGTTTTTATTTTCCCCCTTTTTTTCGGAACATGTCAAAAGGCCTCATATCTGGCTTCAATCACTGCATCTTCTTTAACATCGTACGCTAAATATTACCAATAAGAGTCAAATAGTCGTTAAAATCGTCAAATATTGGATCCTCGTTGGAGCTTCACTGCAGCAGGGAAACCGGGGGGGATCTTAAAAGCATGCTCTCTCTGTGATATACTGTTTCACTGCCATGTTCAAAGAGGCACAGCCTATTGAAAAGAGGGATATAAAAATCCTCTGAGCTCAGCTGCTCGCCTGTCTTCTCTACACGGAGCCAAAAAAACAAACCTGGAGCCAAGAAAGAAGATTTGGAGGAACATGGATTTGGTGGCTGAGATAGTTGTCTGACTGATGTTGAGAAGGTACAAGTGAAGGCAGCGGCTCGCCTGAGGAAACGTACCGCGGAGGGTTCACTGTCCTACACTCACAACCAGCTTCAGGACACATGACCAATCAGAAACTTTACGAAAAAATGGTGTTGGAGTCCATCGGAGAACAGGTGTATGAAGATATTTATAGCGCTTTCTAAATGAACAGATTCATCCCTCCACTGGTCCCATCCTCCTCTGTAACACAATAGGGCTCGAGTGTCTCATCTTTTCATGCAGGTGAGTTTGGCTCCAGCCCAACCCTTCCCTTTGGTCCTCCATCCTCTCCTGTGGAAGTAGAGGTCCTCTGGCTCGAAAAGTGGAGGCTTTGAGAACTGAGCCAACACAATCTGAAACATGACTACCAGTGCTCGGACACAAGCCAGTAAATACGCAAAGCACCGGGAATAGAGATGGTAGAAACATGGGAAACATTTGGAGTGTCTCTCAGTAGTTCCATGTCGCATTATGACCAGGGGTGGGAAGTAACTACAGGAAGTACAAGTACTTTGTTGCTGAAATTAAGTAGACTTTTTTTTTTTTTTTTTTAGGTATCTGTATTTTACTTGAGAATTTTTTTCTATGTTTACTCCCTACATTTTTGCATAAATATCTGTACTTTATACGAGTTACATTCTCAGAATAGGCTCGTTACTTTTTCA
>JAQQZY010000013.1:3562289-3575325 GCA_030068375.1 Ostorhinchus rueppellii
GCTAAATAACGCGAATATAACGCGCTCCGTGTCCGGGCAATGTGAAAGGAGAAAAATGAGCTGGCCGCGTTCCTATCACGTTCCTCTCGCGAACGCCTTGCTTCCACCTGTATGTGAATGAGGCCTAAGACTGTCAGACCTTTTGAGCTCCTGCGGGCCACATAAAATGACATGGCGGGCCACATTTGGCCCACGGGCCTTGAGTTTGACCCCTGGTTTGGATGGTAACCATGTTTTGAAGGGTTGAAAATGCAAAAAAGTGAAACCTTTAAAACGCTCCACCCTCTCCTCACATAGAAACGACGTGACAAACATGCGACAGGACTGGAAAAACAAGTAAACAACATGTGGAGCCCTGTGACGGAGGTTCAACTAGCCTTAGCCGCTGGAATTTACATCCAAGACTCCTTTAAGCAACTGATAAGAATCCTGATAGAGAGTAGGAGAGAACAGAGACCAAGAATTGTCCATAACGTTCTACAAATTCTTGAAGCACCAATACAGAGGAGGCGACCTAGACAGCTGTGGGTGTGACCTCATGTTCTGTTTACTGCATTTGGTGTGTTATGGAATTATTACATTATGTTCTGTGTCACATTTAGAGAATAGTTGAGCTTAGAGTAGATAATACTAACGTCAGCATGTTTTGTCTTCTGGGAGATGGGCAAGTGTCTTGTCTCAAATTGTCTCATGGGTAATTCAGAGGGGTAGAAGAAAGAAGTTGATGGTTTATGCTTTTGGACTCTCCCATCAGACTTCTGTGTGTGCGTCCAGATTAAACCTTTTAGAAATACACTGATCATCTTATTTCTTGATTATTTTAAGGACTAGGATTTTTAAGCGTGAACAGGTAGAACAGAAGTAAAAACATTCTAGGCGGGCACTCTTGTATACTGTTTACTGCATCCATATATATGACATTTCACACACTTTTTTGTTTCCATTTGCACAGATCTCACCCAGAAACGCTCATCTAAATGCGGAGTTCAAAGTGAGAACGAAATGCCACTTTTGCGCTTTTGGTTCAGATGGTTTTTGTGTAAATGTAGCCTTAGCGAAAGTAAAATTAGACGGTATTAAAATCACATTAAATACAATTACTGTGGTTACTTTGGTTTATTTCATTTACATTGTGAGCTCCAATTCTAAATATTTTTAGGTTCTATCATTTGACATGTTTGACAGGTGTTTGTCATGTTCTGACCATAGAAAAAAGAGTTAACCCTTTCATTCCGTACATACTGGTCACTACAGTGGACGTAGTTTTCACACGTTTTAATCACTAAATACATGTTTCTTTCTTTGCTTCACATGCATGGTGTTTAGCTGAGTGGACATTTTTGCAAGTCCTGGAAAAATAGGTTAATAAAAAAAAAAAAAAAAAAAAAAAAAAAAAAAATTCAAACTCATTTTTTTATGTCTAAAAACAGAATGAAAACACTCAGGAAAAACAATCTGGATTAAGAGTGGACACCTATTCTCCAGCTGTTTTCTTCTATATTTATGGGTTTAGTCGTTTTAGTTCCATATCAGCCAACACAGTGGACACTCATGCATGATCCACACTGACATTTAGAACATTCCTGCAACTTCACTATTCCTCATAAACCTGATCGACACAAACATATTTGAGTGTAAATCAACTGTTAATTGTTGTAAGATTAATTACAGTTCTCAAACAAAAAAAACAAACAAAAAAAGAAAATTGGGGCATATTATCTGCATGAAATGAGAACATTAGGATGTATTAAAAGTAGGGCTGTCAAAATTAACGCATTAACGCAGATTAATCCATTACCACGATTAATCTGATTCAAAATTTCAACTCAATTAATCCACCTGCAGTGAGAATGACTCTGAACATCTCTGCCAAAGCATTTGAGGAAGTTTGTAGAGTTAGAGCAGAACCAACACATAAAGACAGAAGATACTAAACAGCACGTTGGCCCAATGGATGGAAATATGACGGGAAAAAAATAACATGACCCACCTATTGTTTCAAATCGTTTCGTTAAAACTGTTGAAAGTCCTTAATAAATGTGTTCAGTGCATTTATATTCACTTCTTTCTTCCTGTTTCTTGAGTCTGTTCATGCAAAATGAAACGTGATTAATATAGATTAAAACAAATTATATTTAATCATGATTAATCGAAATTAATTCATTGATTAAAAGTTTTAATCGTTTAACAGCACTAATTACAAGTATGAGAATAAAATTAGTATTAGAATAAAATGTGAGGAAACACATTCACTGCATTAAAATTGTTTGTATTTCATAGTTTTCATACAGTTTGTCGCTTTATGATGATGGGTTTGAAATATTAAAATGCATAGTGTCATGAAGCTGAGTGGATGTTTTTGTAACTCCATGTGAAATAGGTTCATAAAAATAAAAAAATTAAACTTAAATCGCAATGTTTTTTTTTTTTATGCCTCGAGAGGAATAAAGACACTCAGGAACAAAAATTGATTATTGTTCTCGTACAGTAATTCATGCATGAAAGGGTTAAAACCACTAATAACCTACTTTTTCTTCAGCTTTAACTCAGGACCAAAGGTAAGTCTTGAGGTTTATTGTGATAATTAACTTGTCTGCGCCCATAAAAATCCAAACCACCACCACAAACCAAAACCATCTACGAGCTAATTTAAATGTTTAACACCTGTTGACCCACTAACCCTATTAATACATGTAAATAACTGGTGTAAATTGCAGTTTGACGTTTTTTCATCGTCATCAGATATGACCCATTTGGACGTACAGAGGCTTCGTAGTTACCGTGGAAACACCGTCATCTTCCACAACACTGATTCACCAGTAAAACCCAATGACAGTGGACGGACACACTTGTTTTTTATGTTCCATTATTGATATTTTTGCTGAAAAAGTCACTTTTTTTTTCTTTTAAGTTTTCTCTGTTTTAGATGAGATTAAAAACCCTCAACTTTACTCTGAGCTTTAATGAAAATCTACAAAGCTTTTCTCTTGTATATTCATGGATTTCGTTGTTTTAGTTCCATATCAGCCAACACAGTGGACACTTCTGCAACATCCCATAATACACTGACATTCATACCATTCCTGTAACTATGCTTTTCTTGATAAACCGGATCTGCAGTGACATGTTTTAGGGTAAATAAACAAGCAAAACTTTTTTTTTTTTTTGTTTTTGGATAGTCTCTCCATGAAGTCAATAATAATGTGGGAAAACACTGATTAGCAGCATTGCATAGTTTTTCATATTAATTTCTGATATTAGGCTTTAAATACAAGTTTCTTTGGTTGAAAAATTAAATACATGGTGTCCGCTGAGAAGATTGAAAAAAAAAAAAAAAAACTTGATCGCATTGGGTTTTTTTGTTTCAGTGTAAATTGTGTTTTTCTATATTTAACCCTTTCACGCGTGGATTATAAGAACCTCAGTCAACATATAATTCCAGTGTTTTTATTCCTCTTTAGGCATGAAAAAATAAACAAATAATGCAATTAAGTTTTTTTTCACGTCTAAAGAGGAATAAAAACACTAAGGAACAGAAAAAAAATAGAGAAAAACACATGATTTATCCTGAAAAAAATGCAAAATAAGGAAGATAATATGACAATCAAAGGTGTTAAATATGCCACAAAAGTAGCTCTGGGTCTTAATCTGACAGTCAGTAATTCTGGCTTATGTTCACGGTATGGACATAAATAAATAAATAAATAAATAAATAAATAAATAAATAAATAAATTCACCTGTTCCTAACATTTGATGCCGACGTGAACAAACTGTCGTATTCTTCCATTTCTTTAAAACCGAGAGATCATCCCACACATTAAAGCGGCTGCACACATGGATGAAAACATTAGCTGGAGCAAAAACTGGGTACGTTTTCAGCACCAGCGTCACAAATAACAAGCCCCACCGTTACCTGATCACCTGACTGCTCTGATCCGAGTGTTTCCCATCACTATTTCAACATCATTTCCCCCTGACATTCTTTGAGTAACTTCATCTAGCCCCTCCCACTTCATATGTTATCGTCACCTGAGTGGAGAATTAGCCCCGCCCACTGCTCATCTCAAAGCGCTGATCTTCTAGAACTCCTCCGACAATACTTTGATGATGACAATGGCGTTAAAATCCGATTTTTCATGATTTTCATGCTGTGCGTTAGTTTCAATAACTGTCACAGAAAACGTGTTTTACTGCTTAAAATTAAACTTATTAATATCTCCACCTGCTGCACCTGTCATGATTTCTACCTTCTTAAGCCTCAACGACAGCATTGTTTATGATGACAGGACGACAAAGTCAAACATCAGCAGCTTTCAATTAAACGCAAAAACTCAAACTCACACTTACATCAATGCAGATCCCCGTCTTTGGAAAAATTGAGGATTTATTTGTTCCTGTGCAGCGTTTCCATGCCAACCCTTAAAAGTTTGCTTCTGCACACTTACAACTTCTCCAGCACATCTTCATGAGACCAAGCAGCTTTAAATCCGACACCGAGGAAGATGACACACACTACTTTTCAGACAGAAGCGCAACATCCATCTTATGTCACTTCGAAAAGACCAGCAAAATCAGGCATTTAGAGACAAGCTTCCAGGTATCCATGACCATCTATAATCTAATGCTGAAGGTTTAAATCCACCGCACGACTCGACTCCTCATCCTCAATAATCTTCATGTTCCGTCGCCACCACATGCAGGTCAAACTGGTGAGAAAGTCCAGAGAAGCTCAGCCACGCACCTGCTGACCGACCGGTAGAGACCTGCACAAGTTTGACTTTTCGTCCGGCAAAGAACGGACTGAGAAAAGGTGTTGGAGGGATGGAGGAGGAGGAGGAAGGTGAGGAGGAGGAGGAGGAGGTGGAGTCGAGCATCCTGCCATCCCTGAGACAGGAGGTTGAATGAAAGCATGCCTCTCTGCCTCCCTTTATATTCTCTCTCTTCCCCTGCTGCCTCGCTTTGGCTTTTACCCTGGCTTCAATGTGTGTGTGTGTGTGTGTGTGTGTGTGTGTGTGTGTGTGTGTGTGTGTGCGCGCGCAAAGAGAGACCTCTTTCAGAGCAGCAGGAATATATTATAACCCAAACAAAAGGAGCCGGCTTATTGTTTATGAATTACCAGCCTTCCAAAGCCAACAAAGGCCCCTATTTTCATAGAAAACTCCATTTTCATTTCAGCTCCATTTGATTACCAGAGCAAAGAAAATAAAAAGGCCTCTCCGGTCGCAACGTCCCAAAGGGATTCATTCCTTCTTCTTCTGCACATTCATCGCCCCTGAAAAGGTTTCTTTATTGCTTTCTTTTCAGGACCGACGTCAAATGGGCTTTTAGGAGTAAACCAATGACAAAAAATTATTGCTTGGCTATTTTGTACAATAACAGGGCCAAGGGAAAGAGAAGAGTACTGCGTTGTCTTTGTCATCTTTCTTTCTCTTTTCTTTCGCTGCTTTCTGTTACTGGAGAGGAAAATTGCAGAGGCTGGAAATTAATGGCGAGGCTTTGAAGGCAGAGACACAATGCAACAATACAAGTCAAATCTAAATGATCACTAGCTATTGAACGCACTAAAGAGACAGAGAGGTACTGTACTGTTCCAGACGCAGGACGTGTGTGTGTGTGTGTGTGTGTGTGTGTGTGTGTGTGTCTGACTGGAGGCTTGTGTGGGACCGCAGCCTGACTTTTCGCTAAATAGAGACACCTGTTGGTTTCATGGACAGAAACAATACAACCCCAGGGACTCACTGTCATTTCATTTACAATAGGACTGTCGATAGTGTGTGTGTGTGTGTGTGTGTGGTCACCGTTTCCAGCCCTTGAATTGTGCACACACACACACACACACACACAAAACAGAATATAATCAATCACTGCTTTACAACAGATTTCAGCTCTGACTGTGATCTTTTGAACGTCAAGTATTCAAAGTAAGCTCAGTTCAACAGTTTGACTCGACTTGGACGCTGAAATCAACTGTACGCTGGCCGAAGAGACCTCAATTTGCAGCTCCGAGGACCATGTTGTCATGGATACCCCAAAGGATCATCTGTGTGCTGCTATTAAACTGGGTTCATTTTGGTATCTGGCATTTTAGACCCAATAAGAAAAGAGAAATTGAGCCTCATTTCCCCCCAGGATGTACCTAATGGTGACCTGAGATGAATGCAAGAAAAATAATACTTCTACTCTGAGCCATCCCTGAATTAATGAATTTCGGGGTAAAAAAAAAAAAATAGGACAAGAAAAGCCGCCATCTTGATAACGTCACTTGAAGTGGTCTTGAATACCGCTAGAAATTTGATGGTCCGAGTGGTTTTTCTAATCCAGGTGTGGGTTTTTCATGAGTCAGTCTCATAGCAGGTTTCGGGTGGAACTCATCGTGTCCACTTGTGTTACATGCAGAACCCGCCCATTTAAACACAAAAATCGCTACATGGGTGCTTCTATGCAACTGGGTTCATTTTAGACCCAACAATAAAAGAGAAATTTAGACATATTCCCTCAATTTCTCTGCATTAGTGTCGTAAAAAAAAAAAAAAAGTCAATAAAAAATAATTGGAAAAAAAAAAAAAAGACTCAGATGATGCTAAATGTCACATGGTTTTATGACCAACATGAACACTAACCTTTTACTCATTACAAATAGAAACTAAAGTGATGAAGCAGCACTGCAACATAACTCTGTGCTCATTCCACCAAAATAAAAGCTGAAAATCGACGTTGATGTCCACCCTTTTGACTCATGATGAAGTGATTATTCATGCACATTCTGACAAATGATGAGCAATAACTTTTGTGTCACTCGTCACACCAGGATCAGGTTTTGTAACTGCAATCACAATTATAAAAATATGATGACGTGTGATGTGCAACAGCAAAACGGTTTTTAAATCAGGGGTGTCAAACTCATTTTAGTTCAGGGGCCACATTAAACCAAAGTTGATCTGAAGTGGGCAGGACCAGTAGAATAATAACATAATATAGAAATAATGTCAACTCCAAACTTTCCTCGATATTTTAGAGAGAGAAAAGTACAATTATGCGATAAAACTGTTTACATCTACCAACTATCCTTTAAAACACTGAACAAACTGAAACTAAGTCCAATTTTAACAATATTATGTCTCAGTTTATTATTTTCACATATTAACAGATCCCAGTGCATCTACAAATACACAAAACATTTAATAACGGGCAGAATATTGGTAAAACTGCACTTCAGACATTTTAAAATGTTCATTTTTGTTCAGATTATTTGTGTTTTAGTGTAAATACAGTAAAATGACATGAAAATCTTGACGTTTACAAAGAGAAAAATGAGGAGTTGTGAGTATTTATAGGTTATTATGATAGTATTTGACTGATCTGACCCACTGGAGATTAAATTGGTCTGTGCACAGAACCTGAACTAAAATGATTAATAACTTCAGCGTAATTTTTGCATTTCACAAATTAATCCCTCGGGTCAGACTGGACCCTTTGGGGGGCCGGATTTGGCACCCACACTGCCATTCTATAATTTTTTACGATCTGTCTATTCTATTGTAAGATGAGAGTGACAAGAAAACATGGAGGGCATGAGTGAAATTCTAAAAACAGAGGAAAAAGAGTCAAACCAACAAGATGCAGGAGGAGCTGGTGGTTCAAACACTTCTACTGGGTGGACACTGAGCAAGTTCAAACTGAATTCTTCTGAATCCAGTATCTTGACAGAGCATTGTGGCCATATCGCCCAGACCTTGTCGTTTTTTATTTGGATATAAACACCACCGCTGGACAACAGGTCAAATCCCATCAGCTGCCTTTGAACGCCACACCACAACCTCTCACAGCATCAAATGGAGAGAAGATCAACAACCCAGCGTTCTGAACATCTGGACAAAGAACCTCTCAACAGGTTGACGTTACATCTTCAGTTTCTGACACAAGAACTGAGCGATGCCTGAGGCTGTGACCAACCCCACAGACAAATCTAGAAAGCAGATCTTGAGTGATTAACTGTTCTGTCAGACAGTTTCGGCACATTTGGGGCTTTCACAAGAAAACAAACCAAAGCTGAACTGACTTTAACAACCAACAATATAATTAATATCAGTGACATCTCTCATCTCCAACACTTTATTGTGCGGCGATCACATAAATCAGTAGATCATATTCCACAACTCGATATCTTATAGTATAATGAACGTCCTTTATTCATTGCCAGTTGCTGTAACTAAGTAACAAAGCAGGAAAAGATAGAAAAATATGTTTCCGATATGGACAAACTATGTAAAACCTGGAATAGCTGTGAACGGAATACATTGTTTGTGTGAAAACATTTACACGATACACATTTCTGTTTCGGATCGTGTAAACATACACACCTTAATATGTCTTATCTTGTTGATGAAGAAGCAGAGCAAGCCCCGTCCTCCCACCCACTTGTCATATTTTGTTCTATATTCTTCGAAAAAAAACTTGGATTAGCAACTCACTCCTTTGTTCACATTTGAGAAGACGGAGGGAAGTGTTGCGTGATCTGCTTCTCCGAATAAACAAAGAATGGGAAAAAAAAAAACAAAAACGTTTCAGATGGTTACATATGTACCAGTAACAAAAACTTACATTTCAGGAGAAAATGACCCCATTATCAAACAGACTGACTCTAGCAGAAGTTACTCGAGTAGTTCAGCGATATTTTCACGTAACACAGAAACATAAAACTAAACAGACACCTGTCTTTGGATCACACAAGCCAAAAGCAGCCCATAAAAACAGAGGATGGTCTTAAAAAGCACACCTTAACTGCAGAGGATGCTCTTTCATCTTTTGCTTGCCTCCTTTTTTTGTCCTCCTGGATGAATATTTGGCTCCAGACAAAAGGTGAACCAATCAATTATTCCTCTTGCGGGGTGCAACGGTGCTGTTGTGAAAAGCGTTGACATTTGAGCTTTCCAGACAACATCTGCAAATTTATATGCCTTCCATTGTGTGAGGCAGCGAGCGCTGTATCAAAGGCTGTAAAAGGCCTTGTCAATTTAGTAAGGACAACTCCACAAAGACTCCATTCTCCTCTGTTGTTACAGGAATAATGCATTTCACTGGTATCCTGCCAAAACCTGCTGCTGGCAATTTGGCCATGTGATGTTATTGACTGCTAACAGACATCTACCATCAAAGCCATCAAACAGTGGCTAATGATGCACTGTGCAGCATCAAAACTCCACAGTGCAGGTTCAAAAGCAGCCGTTTTATTATCACGACTGCCATTCATTTTATAAAAACAGATTTCGGTCTTCCAACATGACTGTCACGACGGGGGAAAAAAACTGAAAAACAAATCTACTGATGATTAAGTGGAAAATACTGACAATGACTGATTAAATGAGGTTGTCTTGATGTACCACTGGCTTCTGCTGTGGTTTAATGACCCACAAGTTGAGAATTGGCACCACTGACTGTTTATCTCAAGGCAAATAAAATCAGATCTCAGATCACCATCTATTGATATCAGCACCACGGACAGCTCCAATACGCAGCTCCTCCTCATAAAGGTGGTTTATTAAATAATGAGGTGGATTATACTGTGATGAAAAAATATCACAACATATTGCTTTTTGATTCAGAATTATGTATCTGACAAATAATTGGTAACCAGAGGTGAGAAGTAACCAAGTACAAGTACTTCATTACTATACTTGAGTAGATGTCTAGAGGTATCTGTACTTTACTTCACTTTTTCCTTTTACTCCCTACATTTTTACATACATATCTATACTTTATACTCCTTATATTCTCAGAATAGGCGTGTTACTTTTTAAATTGATGTTACAGTTTGTAAAATATGTCGCTTCAAAGGGAAAATCAATGGACAAGAGAAGGAGCACAGAATATGACCAGGATCAGAACCAGAGTCCTGCACTGGGTCGGTACCAGAGTCACACATGGGGTCAGTACCAGAGTCAAACATGGGGTCGGTACCAGAGTCAAACATGGGGTCGGTACCAGAGTCACACATGGGGTCGGTACCAGAGTCAAACATGGGGTCGGTACCAGAGTCACACATGGGGTCGGTACCAGAGTCAAACACAGGTTCCACTTTTCACAAACTTTTCTGCCCGTACCTGAAACAGTGAGTACTGTGACTCGACTCCTGAATAAACACATCATCTCCACTGTATCTCGCCATAAGGGCTTTATTTTAGTCTAAAACACACACCATCAGTAAATCTCTAATATGTGCTGCTCAATGACATCTTTCACTGGATGTAAACAGAGGTGAAGCTCACTTCAAAATAAAACACACCAGCTGTGGATCAACCACAATCAAATTAGATGATCAGCATCGTTGAATGTACCAACAGTTATTTTTATCCATGAATCTTCTTATATTTTTTTCACTTCCTCGCCCATTCCCAGCCTGCATTTTGTTTCATTTTACTTATTTATGTTTTTCTTATTTATTTTTAACCTATCCCTACACGGTTTTGCAGGTTACCTGTTCGGTACCAGACCCGGTGCAGGAACCTGGTCAGTTCCACTCACTGTGGAATTAGAAAACTGCTTCACCCTTGTGCATTCCTTGGAGTCAATTTGATCCCATTCCTTTGCCTTTGTCTATGGGATGTGGATGTCCATGAAAGGGTTTTTAAATCAGTAGTTTCGTTCATGGTAAAAACTGAAGTTTTACTTTTGGACTTCATTACAGTTAAAAAAATTGTACTTAGTTTTACTTTTACTTCAGGAGTTGAATCACTACTTCTACTTTGACAACAGTATTTTTTCATACAAACAGCTGTGTTTCTACTAAAGTACAGAATGTGAGTATATTTGTCAACTCTGTTGGTAACTAACATGGTATGATCATGACATTATTCTTCAACCTCCAGCTGTGCATTTTCAGGAAAACATCGCAGTCTACTTTGAAAAAGTGCACACACAAAAAAGTGCAACTTTCCTTTTCAGGTTACCAGATTGTGTTTAAAGTCACAAAACAATAAATCAGATTATGTCAGATGATAGTAGTGATAGTCTGGTGTATAAGTTCAACAAATACAATAGAATCTAAGACAAATGCATAGACATTAAATGTGCACTCGGGGAGTTTGGCCTCAACAAGATCCACATTAACGTCCAGAAACACGACGTCACATTTAAAGTATGTGAACAAACACACACACAAAAAGGTTGGATTTCACAGACCCTTTCGGTACCCATTCTGTGTCTTCCAACACATCAGCTTTGGAGACTAAAGTGCCATACAATGGCATACAATACAGTACAATACAATGATGCTCTAAGACCCCAATTTAAAAAGCCCAGATTCACTAGTACCAGTGAATTGTTGTGTCTAATCGTAAATTCATTGTATGCCCTCTTGAGAAATCTGATGTTTAAGTTTATGTGTATCATCTGAATCATTTTATTGCAGACTAATCTTGCATATAGTGCTGAACATTACACATCTGAGTTCTGGGAACACTGGTGTGACTGCCTTTTTTTTTTTTTTTTAATGTAAATAATGTGTGCCTTCTTACTTCAGTTTGCTATTTTGTCTTATATTCTTGCACTAAACTGGAAAGCTAAACCTCAATTTCATTGTACTTTTGCACAATGACAGACATTCTGAAATGAAAATAATTTCTTGAAATAAGATTTTCAAGCTCTATTGTCTAAAAATAAGGTCTTATATCTCACTGAAAAGTTACTCTGTAGGTGATTATGTCTTATTTTAAGTGTGAGGAGATATTTTGATGAGAAAAACATATTTGGTAACATTTAGATTTTTGCAGTGAAAAAGTCATGTTTTTATTTTATTTTATTTTAGTCATGTCACTAAAGCTTTTGTTATACACGCTAACCTCTATTATTTTGCATAATTGTTACCATTCAGTTGTATGAAACAAACAGAAATGCTATGTTTTCATCATTATTTCCTTTTTATTTATTTAACATCAGATTTTACTTATGTCTCTTGGTGTCCTTTCACTCTTGTCATGTCTTTAGTAGTCTTTCTCTCTCTCTAAAATTCTAGTATTACTTCTAGAAAAAGTTATTTTAAAAAGACATCATTACAAAATGAAACCTAAAAAAGGACTAAAATATGTAAATGCACATTTACCTTCAATAATATTTCAATGCATTAGCTGACCATTAATACTCCAAATCGTATTTTTCAAACACACACATTAAAAAAAAAAAAAAAAAACACTCTCAAACTGGTATTAGTAAAGAGTCAACGAGTTCCCATTTCAGCGCATGCGCAAAATCGGCAGGGGTACAAATTTTATAGAGGTCCATATTTTATCCGACACCGGCTTCGGCAAACCACTACACAACACACAAGAGCAACATCAGGAAAGGGTACAAAGACGCATCTGGATTTGACTCACGATTTTTGACGCTGGTCAGGTGAAACGGGTCAAATCTTTGCCCACCTTTCGTGATGTGTTGAATTTCTGTCACTGAAAAAACAAAGAAAAACACTTTCAAGTCACCACCAACGCACCGAAATTTTAATTTTTTATTTTTTTTTAATAAATATAACATTGTTACTAACTTTGACCAACCAAACATCCTCTGTATCAGTCCAAAATAACTCCTTTCCATCTTCAACAATGTTTACAGCATTTCTTCAGATACGTTTTCTAATTTCCAACACACCTGAGGCTCATCGAGAAACAAGTCACGCTGCACTGATGTGACGTTCAACGTCAATCAGAAAAAATAATTCAACTGAAAAAAAAGTTAGTCATAAAAAAATAATTTAATTTAAATTTTACAAAGAGAAACTAAATATAATGAATAAGACATTATGATATAATTAATATAAGTGGTAAAAAAATATATATATATATATTGACAAATACGCAAAGTCGATAGTATCGACAAAAGACATATCGAATCCGAACGCATCAAATGAAGCTGGTCCCACATATTAAATTCACACTTATAACCACTAGATGTCACTATAAACGTGGTGGAAAACGATAGATAGATAGATAGATAGATAGATAGATAGATAGATAGATAGATAGATAGATAGATAGATAGATAGAT
>JAQQZY010000013.1:3575425-3587290 GCA_030068375.1 Ostorhinchus rueppellii
CTGTCTCCAACGAAAATTTTACAAATTTAGTATTCTAACAGAAAGAGGCCTGACTTGCAGGTAAAAATGACCATAGTCAAAAACAAAACAAAACAGTGCAACATATGTATAGTGTGTCCAAAGATAATCAACTAACTAAAAACATGATCAGAGAATCCACCGCCCAAACTACAAAACTAAAAGGACCACTGCTACCAATCACTACAACAGGTTCTGAGGACAAAGTTCAGGAAGCACAAGGAGCTGCTGTCACATCGAGGTTCCCAACTGGCGACTGGAACTCCTTGGTTTTAAGCTCTCGGATGCAGCAGCAGGAACCAATGTTCCGTCGCTGGTCGGCTGTGGGTGGGAAGAACACTCACTCTGACACAAAAACAGGAGCCAAACCAAAAGGACCAAACAGAAACAACACAACAGAACAAAACAGCTACGGCCATAACACTGTAATTGTGCATTTATTCATATTTTGTCCAATTTTATTTTCTTATTCTTATGTTACTTTGTAAAAATTGTAACATTCATCTTCTATTTTCTTATTTTTTCCAATTTTTTTTTAATTCACTCTTATTTTCTTTAGTTCTGATGTTTTGTTTATATTGTTGCACTCCTAATTCCGTTATACACACAATGACAATAAAGGCTACTCTATTCTTATCAGGTGTTTCTGGTCACCTACATTAACCCATAAAGACCCAGTGCTACTTTTGTGGCAGTTTCCAAATTATATTTTCTCTATTTTAAACTTTTAACTGATTTATCACCATTTTTTCTAAATTTATGGTCAGTATTTTGCATTCTTAAGTGAAAATCAGGTATTTTTCTACATTTAATTCACTGATCATGATTGATGTCCACAACAGCTCAAATCAAAGTTGAATATTATTATATGAAAAACAGAGAAAATGGAGAAAAAAGTGAGTTTTTCAGTAAAATATATCATTAACTGAACATTAAAAACAAGTGTGTCCATCCGCTGCTATTAATCCAGCTCCATGGGTTTTACTGGTGAATCAGTTGCAGAAGATGACGGTGTTTCCATGGCAACGACGGAGCCTGATGACCATGAAAAGATGATGAACTGTACTTTACACCAATTATTGACATGTATTGATAGGATTGTGGATCAATTGTTATTTCAGTTTTTATATCGGTCCATGATTTTGGTGGCCAGTGGGTGTTTTCCACATGGTCGTATCCACAGCACATGCACGTTGCCAGATCTCTTCTGAAAGTTCTGACGGATATTCTTTCAAAGCTCGGACTTTGTGGGTGAAACATCAGTACGTCATAAAATTTCCTCACCGTGTCTTCCATCAGCAAGTTTTCCAGAGGCTGAAAAAAGTGACAAAAATCATCCCATGGAATTGAAAAGAGTTGTGCACTGTGCATTTTGTGTGGCACTCACCCTCGAGGAGCCAGTTTAACAAAGGAAACACTCCCTGAAAACATCTCACTGTACCGTTCATGCAAATGTCAGACATCCAAAGTTTGTAGATGGTCCTTACCTGTTGGGTGCCGAGTGTCTGCTGCTGCTGTCCACCCACATTCAACTATGAGCTTCTTTTAAAGGAACAGCGAGGCACATAAGGACCTAGAGTAAACCCTGAAACAGTTTGTTGGGTTGTCTCTCACCAAAACTGCACAAGTACTGCACTCATTTTCATGTCCCAAGGATGAACCCCTTCATTTCAGAGTTACAGACCTGTGTGTCATTGGGGTTGGTCGTATATCTGATTTTTTTTTTTTTTTTTTACCTGGATAGTGGCCCTTAACCCAAAAAGACCCACGCTACTTTTGTGTCCATTCTCAAATACATTTTTCTCTTTATTTAACCTTTCTTAAGTGATTTTTCACCATTTATTGGAATATTGCCCTCTTCATTTTGAGTTTTTTTCATTGTATATCATGTATTTTTCTATATTTAATTTACTGATCATATAGAGTTAATTCAAAGGTTATGATGTCAGAAACAGAAAAAAAATCTAATTTTCCAGTAAAACATATCATTAACTGATCGTAAACAATCATCTCCATCCACTGTCATTGATCCAACTCCATGGCTTTTACTGGTGAATCAATGTTGTAGAAGATGATGGTGTTTCCACAGTAACTGCAGAGCCTCTGAACATCCGAATGGGTCATATGTGATGACAATGAAAAGATGACTAACTGTGTTTTACACCAATTATTACTTACATGTATTGATAGGATTAATGGCTTATCAGGTATGAAACAGTTTAGATCAGTGGATGCTATTGGTTGCCGGTGGTTGCTTGGGTCTTTATGGGTTAAAGGCTGATCTGTCTGGACATGTTGACATGACAATGGAACTTAGAAAGTTGTGCACACAGAACATAAACATACACACGACATATTTTGATTATTAATACTTTTGTGTGTTGGATCATAAATGTTGCGAAGTTGTTAAGAGATAAATGATAAGAAAAAACAAAAATAGACATTGGATTTCATTTTTTAATAGTAAAAATAAAGAATAAAGAACTTTAAAGAGTCAAAACATCATTGCCTTCTATACATGTTGCACGAGTTGAATTCATTCATCTTAATTTAATTCACTATGTAGTTCATATTTTGGGAAAGATTTCCAATATATGATCTTATCTTTGAATGGGTGTGAAGTCCTTCAACCTCCAGGCGACTGTAAAGTCCAGCTCGTCCGTGTCAGTCCTTTCACGTCGAGTGTCTGTCCCTCTCATTCCCCTGGATCCTCAGGACCTGGACTGTCAGGTTTGGGTTTGGCCAAGTTGGCCCTGACTCGAGCCTGATCAACTGCATCCAGGAGGTTTTTGGAGTCCAGCGCCAAAGTGTGAGCTGCTGCCAACATCTGCCGCTGACACTCCTCCTTCAGAGATGTGACGGAGTTCTGCTGGGCCAGGCGCATCTTGTTGATCAGCTCTCCTAAGTCCTTATTCAGCAGCTTCTTCGTGCCCTCGATCTGAGACCAAACGACAGATCATATCACACAGCTCAGCATGTCCAAGGCAGCAAAACTAGACAGAAGCTTTTCTGTGGTTGGACAGTGTGAGTTATACTTCTGATGCGTTTAAAGAAGCACACACAAGTTGCCACTCCTGCTCAATGATACCCTGCCTACACACTTATTCATTTGGAGGCTTAACTTTCAGTCTTTTCAAAACAGTGTAAAAAAATAAATAAATTAATTTTAAAAAAAGCAAAACCAATTATAATGACATGAAATCTACTGAGCTTGTGCACTTTCAGAGCCTTAACCTGGTGCCTCATGACTCATTGCTATGTGAAATAACAAAGAAAAGACTGTGACAATGTATTAATATTACACTTAGAGTCAAATCCATGAATCACAGACTGTTCCAGGATCCCTCCAGACCAGTACAAGGTCTTTAAAAACCTTGTAGCGCAAACGACAGACTTGATGAAACCCTTTAGATCTGCAGATGAAATCATGCGTGGTCTGGATCTAAACGTCCAGAAGCGAAACTAAAGGAAGTGGCGTCTCACCTCTGTGATGACAGAGCTGTGCAGAGACGGCAGGATCTGGTCCACACTTTGAATCAGACTGCGGAGAGTGACGCCCACCACCTGTAGACGAGGGGAGGGACGGACAGGGACGAGGAGATACAAGGTAAAAGTAGGTCAAACCCCAGCACTTTAAACAACACCTTCATTTTGTGTGAAACGAAAGGAGAAGTTGGTGATTTTCTACACTTTCGTTATTGCCAACAAATCCTATCAAAAGGCTGAAAACATTCTAATATCTGTTCTGTACCCATGTCGTAGAGCTCTGCTGTGTCTGAAAACCAATAAAACTACATTTTCTTTACAAAACCAGAGAGAATGTCGTTTACATCTGAACATATTCAAATTCAGCCACTTTGAATAAAATGAATAAATCATAGTTTTATAATTAGCAGATGCTTTGATTAACTTTACTGATTGACGTCAGATATAACAACAATAGTTTGGAACAAAAGTAAGAAGAACACAATCCTGAAAACATGTTCAGTGAGGAGAAAAAAAAGAAAAGCAAACTCTAAAACGGATGCTAAAGCAAACAACTTTAGACAGTGCTCGTCCGTACAGTTGGACATAAGTATAGAATACATAAACAAGTAATTTAAATATTGCTCCTCATGTGATCGGATCGGTGATCGGTTTATTTAAACTCACTGATCGGCACAAAAATTGTGATCGTGTGAAGCCTATTTGAAATATTCTTAAGAAATAAAAGATTATCTACCTTTAAAAGGGTGTACTTGCATTATTATACAATTATTATTATTATTATTATTATTATTATTATTATTATTATTATTATTATTATTATATTAGTGGAAAAATGGTATCAAAACAGCAATATTATTGTTTATTGCCCAGGTGTCAAACATGTGGCCCGTGGGCCAAATCCGGCCTGCCAAAGAGTCCAGTTCGGCCCTTATGATGAATTTGTGAAATGCAAAAATAGATATTAATCATTTTAGTTCAGGTTCCACATTCAGACCAATTCAATCTCAAGTGGGTCAGATCAGTCAAATCCTACCAAAATAACCTATCAATACTCACAACTCCACATTTTTCTCTTTGTAAATGTAAACATTTTCACATATTTCCAAAAAATATAAATAATCTGAACAAATATAAAGAACCTGAAATGTCTTAAGAAGAATAAGTGCAATTTTAACAATATTCTTCCTGTTAAATGTTGTGTATTCGTGGAGCCACTGTGTCTGTAAGTTAAAATATACATGTATAAATGATAAACAGACGCATAACATTGTTAAAAATTACACTTATTTTTCAGTTTGTTCATGTTATTTGAGTTGTTTGAAAGGAGTATGTAGTTTGTAGATGGAAACATTTTCATTGTTTTGCTCAAAAACATAGAGAAAAGTTTGGAGTTGATATTAGTTATCGATTATTATGTTATTATTTCACTGGTCCGGCCCACTTCAGACCAAATTCAGTTGAATGTGGCCCCTGAACTAACATGAGTTTGACACCCCTAGTTTATCGCAATAATTTCTGGGACAATGTATCATCCAGCAAAATTTGTTATCGTGACAGGCCTACTGTGTGTTGCCTGATTTGATTTTGTGCTACAGCGCCCTCTGCTGTTCACAACAGGTTTCCCTCCAATCTGTAAACTGAATGGTAGCTGCACACTTATGGGCCTTTTGAATCTTTTGTTTCACCATTTTTACCCACATGTACATCCCATATTAACCAAGCTCTGTGTGTGAATGTTGTGTCAGTATCCCTGTTGGTTTCATTCATACACACAACATACTTTGACAGCATTGGGATACTCAGACGGAGGCAGGGTGTTGACTTCATTCTTCAGCTGGACCACTTGTTTGACCATCGCCATGACACCGGTGTAAACCTGATCGCCTGATCGATCCAGCTCAGCTGTGGGCCGAGGCTAGAACACAACACGACATAAGACAACACACTTACATTGCCATCAACGCAACTTCCATATTGTACGCCACTATTTCTATAAATGGATGGACTTTATTTCTCAGATCTATCTTCCATTTCAGACAGACAATAAATGGGTTTGTACCTTTGCAATAGGAGGAGGCATCGGGGGCTTCTCTGGAGGACCTGACAAATACACAAACTATTAACACTCACACTTGAACACAGACTTAGTCCACATGTACTGAACAAGATTATTTAGTCTAGAGCAGGGGTCCTCAAATACAAATCTTGAAGGTCCACAATTGTTTTTTTTCATACAAGCATCGGTCCATTTATTCATGTCGATCAAGTTCAAGGCAGGTCGAAGGTGGTAAAGGTGGTTTTCTTTTGTCAAAACAAAAACACATCGCACATTCTGTTTAAATCACAATAAATTAACAAAACATTTTCTTGACTTAAAATAAAAATACACAAAAAAAAATGTGCAAGTACAGTGTTTACACATGTACACTAAGTAACTGACAAGATGTCATTAAGGTGCAAACAACTATTGACAGTACATTTTGTAACTGTAAAACATTACTGCACGCTCTCTCAGCTAATCAGCGCATCGTTGTCATAGAGACGACAGCCCATAATATCCTGTCACCAAGGCAACAGCCAATCAGCGCTGTCTCCCGAAGCACACACTTTCTCACACACACGCACGCACGCAGAGCGCATGTAGTGATTGAATACAACAGGAAAGATATTTAACTCAAAATGAAACAGAATTTAGCGATAGAATAGTAGCGCACAGCGATAGATCAGCGATTAATACAAATAATATATATTTGAAAAAGTTTTGGGTTTTTTTGTTGAAAAGTGCCATTTGCCCTGGGTCCGCGGCGAGGTGTGTTGCGGTCCAGTTGTGGACCGCGGTCCGTTAATTGAGGATCCTGGGTCTAAAGGCAACAAACCAAGTCTTTACAAGCTGTAACTGACTACAAAAGGGTATAGAAACAATACAAATACAAATACAAAAGGGTAAAGAAACAGACTTGAAATCAACACAGTACAAATAAAACCAATGAATGTCATATTACAGCCAGTGAGAGACACAAAAAAATTAGCAATTAAAAATAAATGTACAAACATCCTCGTCTAAAATGAGGTTTGCTGGTTCAGTAAAGTTCTAACGACCACACATATGCATTTGTCAGTCTGTGTATTTAGATCTAATCTGACTGATGTGAAGTATGTACAGCTGGAAAAACCAAAGTGGTGTTATTTAGTGTGAGCTCCCTTTGCTTTTAACGTGGCTTTCACCTGCTTGTTCTTACAACTTGAGCTTTATTGCAATAATTTTCTGATGTTTTATACTCGGTTTTATCCAACACGTCGGATGTTTCCAATTTTTTTTGCTGCTTCTTGTCATGGGGTCAGAGGTCACACTGAATAATGACTTGAACCTCGACAACACATTTAGTTCAGTTTTTTATGTGTCTTTTAAGGCTGTGCACATATTTCCTATATTTTCTTGTTGTATGTGAAGAAAAGAGTGTGAGAAATAAATATGTGTGCTCAGTTCAACCCGGCAAAAACAACAAAGCTGAAGGTGGAGGAAGAATTTTGCACCGTACTGTGAGCGTTTATGTGAGCTCTGAAGCTGACTCACCGTTTGCAGTTGGTTTTTCAGCCTGAAAACGACAGAGAAAAGAAGAGAATGAACACGTCTTTAAATGACTTCATTGAACAGACGTTTCCTCAGACCACATTCACACATAAGTAACAGATCAGTGAACAGCTGCTGCTCCAATAATGCTGATCAGTCTGGTTGTTTACAGCACATTCACTCAATCCTTTGTTTCATTTCTGTTCAAGAAAATAAACCTTCAAACTTTCAGACAGACGTACAGTGAATTATTTCGGTCATTTCTCCAAATAAAACTTTTAGAAGCAGAACAATATGCTTCATTGTGACATGAAAAACACTTGGGGCTGTTTCCTCAAACCGACAACATGCTAAGAGGCGAGATTTTGCCACCTAGTGGTCATAATCATTTAAGACAGGTGAAGCTGGAATTAAAGGGGTGTCAAACATTTGTTATGGGCTAAAACCAAACTTCCAAAGCAGTGGAGTCCAATCCTGGTCCTCGAGAGCCAGTATCCTGCATGTTTTTATATTTCCCTCTTCCAGCACACCTGACGGTCCTTATCAGGCTTCTGAATCCGGTGTGTTGGAAGAAGGACACATCAAAAACACGCAGGATGCCAGCCCTTGAGGACCAGGATTGGAGACCCCTGCTCCAAAGGGTTCAATCTGGCCCAAAGGATGAATCTGTGAAGTGCAAAATCAAGTGGATCATTGTATTTTGACAAGTTGTTCTGCATGTTTTAGGTCTATCCCGCTTCCAACACCTGATTTGAATGATGAGCCTATCGTCCAGCTCTGCAGGAGCCTGATAACGACTGTCAGGTGTGTTGGAAGAGGGATAGACCTAAAACATGCAGGATACCGGCCCTCAAGGACCAGGATTGGTGACCCCTGAGTTAAGGCATAAAACTATTAAAATTAGACTTATTTTTCTTAAACCATTTCAGGTTGTTTATGGATGTTCAGGTTATTCACATTTTTTGGGAAAAGATCGTTTGTAAATGCTGTAATTGTACTTTTTTGCACTAAAATTTGGAGTTATTATTTATAAGCTATTATGCTTATTTTGCTGGTCTGGTCCATTTGAGGTCAAATTGGTCTCTATCTATGAGGACCTTGAACTAAAATGAGTTGCACATCCATGCTCTAATATATCACTCAAACTGACACAAAAATGTTTATGTGGACATGATTCATTTTATTTTACGTTACAGGTAAAACACCATGTTTATTATAGATATTGTTCATACTCTGCTCTTTTACATATATTTTGTATTATTTGTGTTTTTACTGAATACTACTTTATAGTTTTAGATCTGTTTTATCCATTTTATATTTCTTATTTTAATCCTTACTTTTCATTTTATTTTACTATCATATGATTCTGTGACAATCTTAATCTAATCGTATTCAATCAATACATTTATCCACTTTAACACTGAAACTAAAGCCATTAAATCTGTTCCAGCAACAACTGCATTAAACTCCTTTGTTCAAGAGTTATTTTTTCCTTTTTTTATCTTCTCTTTTATTTACTTTGTCCATGTTATCAATCTGTCAGTTGTTTGTTGCATTGATTCAATGTCATTTTGTGACATCAAGATGCTTTTTCAGGTTGCAGTTTGCAGGAGGTTGTGGACGTCCCTTGTCTGTGTTACCAAAACTGAGCTTCGTGGTTAAGAGGATGTTGGTTCTGGTCTCTATTGTACGCAGGCAGTAATGCTCTGCAACGCTGTGCACGATTATTACATTTTACACCATGAAAAACAAAATGATTTAGGTTCAATTTCTTTAACTAAATCCTCCTAAATGTCACACATCAGACCTTTAAATAATATGAACATGATCAGCATGTGTCTGTGTGTATGCGATGTGTTTGTTATTTACACCAATATTCAAGAAATTATCATTTAGTCTCTGTTTAGACCGTGAAGTTTTATGCAATGTGCAGAGTAAGTTCACATTTCTATGCATAGATCTGGTGAGAATGATACCAATGACCTTAAACCTCTCTGATGTGGAGATATTTTAGTGACCTTAAAACCGAATACTTAAACTAGGGGAAAACTTGAACTTATCCATAAAAACTGCAAAGTGACTTTTTCACCAAATCGTGCCGCCTTGGTTTTTTCTTACAAAGACTAAATAATGATGATAATGATGATGAATCCATTTTTACCTTGGTGAGTGAACCTTGTCGTACAACAGGATCCTGCAGAAAAACAAGTATGTTCCATTAAGCTGAAGAGCAGAACCTAGAAATCACTAATCATACTATAATTCGGGACAGATACTGAGAGTGGCAGTAACATTGCTGAGCCAGTCACAGGTCACTTCCATGTCAAACGTCTTGAGCTTGAACCAAACATCACTTTCACTGTTCAACTACACACTGTGTTTTATGTGCAAACAAACCCTGTCTCAATACATGATCTTCATCAATCAGTTGTGGAAAAAAATATTAGACCACCCTTGTTTTCTTTAGTTTCTTATCTATTTTGATGCCTGGTACAACTAAAGGTACATTTATTTGGACAAATTTAATGATAACAAAAAAAAAAATTAGCTCATAGTAGTTCAATTTCAGAGCTGATATTCAGACATTTTCCATGTTTTCTTGATAGTAACAAAATCACTTCAGTTCTTTCATCAATATCTATGACACTGTACTGACAAACAGTGCTTTTAGACATTCCATGTTTTCTTTTCTGTCTCTTTTAGTCACATGATACACACAGACGTTAGGATTCGATTGCATAAGCATTGTCTTTGATGACTTTTGATGGTCTAATATTTTTTTCTGAGACGATATATTGGTGCTGTCAGCTCTCACCAGTTGCCTCTCCTCCTGCTGCAGCCACTGCTTATCCATCTCCATCTCCATTTTTTGTCTCTGTAAAGTGTCCTCCACTCGTTCTCTCTCTTTCTCCCATACTGGCTTGTTGTCACTGTCCTTTATTTACAAACACAGTAAATATCAGCATTTTAACAGCAGACAAGATGCATTTTACAGTTATTTTATGGAAGAATCCATCTGTTGCCTGATACATTAGAGTTTGTGCGGTTCGGCTGAATCTTTAAGATGATCCTATGTATTTGACGCTTTGTTTCATATTCATTTTTTCCCTTTTTTTTAAATGAGAAATGAAGTCACATGATCTCAACCAGTTTGCGTCCACAGTATTGCTCAAGGCTCTGTTCTATTAAAAACTGAACAGAAGCTGCCACTGCAGAATGAGTCACAAACAACTTCCTTTCTATCTTATGACGTAATTTGGGATGTTGTACTCATTGAAAGCATTTGACTTCTACAAAAAACCAATAGGAACATTTTACTCCACAAGATAAAAGAGAAACATGTTTATTGCATCTGCTTTATCTGAGGATGAAGTGGGTTCAGAAGATGAATGAATGAATGAATGAATGAATGAATGAATGAATGAATGAATGAAAGAAAGAGTGAGTGAACAGGAAATCCCAACAGAGGACTCAGAATAAGTGATGTGTGTTTCATGGACACCTGCAGGCTTGAGCTTCGAGGGAGGGTAGCGCCTTGTATTCTGGAGGGCTGAAGAAAGAGAAGAAGAAGCAGCTGAAAAAACAAATCATCCTTCTAGCAATCATTTTGGGGGTCTTACTTCTCTAAAAAAGTTAATTCAAAACACAGTTTTTCACAGTTTGTTTGTTGTGACACTTTGTGCAGAGTTAAAACTAAATTGAAAACCAGGCTAAACATGAAAAGCAGTTAATGATGGTAATAATACATTTTGATAACACTATAAATGCATGAAAACTAACATCATGTAAGGGCAAAGAATCAAACCATTTAAATATAATTAGAAACTATAAAAGATTCAGATTTCAGAGACAAAAATGATAAGACACACATGTTTTATGCCTATTTGCTCTGTTTCATAAGGAACCATTAGAAGAAGTGAAATTAGCTGCTGAAGCATGAGCTCCTTGTGAAACCACGATTTGACAACGAAGTTGATCAAAATCAGCGGAGGTGGAATTTTTAAAATTAATTCACAAACTGAATGAACAGGAAATGATTAGACGTATGCGTGTTTCCTATGAATTTACCTTAAAAGATCAAACTAGAGTTGAAGATACGGTTAAAGGTTATTCACAGTCTTAACTGTTGAAAGAGCTGCTGAGGTGAAGAGTTGTTCAGAGCAGAGGGAGGACTTTTAAGACAGCGATGAAGTTTGTGTAAATATGTTGATGATGTGGCCTCAGCCAGGCTCTTACAGGAAGCAGACGGTGTATATGAACATGAGCGTTTGAAACTCTGCAGTGATAAACCCTCACATCACTGATCACAGAGCAGCTTGTTGAAGACTATAACCCTGTAAAACCTGACTCATTAAAAACTAGCCACAAAACCACATATTTTTGGAAGTGAAATGTTTATGAGCCTTTTTAACATGATTGAAACAAAAAATCTCACTGGGGCGGTTCGCAGCCGAGTGTGAAGCGTCTGGGATGGAGATCAGCACCTCCAAGTCTGAGGCCATGGTCCTCAGTCGGAAAAGGGTGGAGTGCCCTCTCCGGGTCGGGGAGGAAGTCCTGCCTCAGGTGGAGGAGTTCAACTACCTCGGGATCTTATTCACAAGTGAGGGTAGGATGGAGCGGGAGGTTGACAGGCAGATTGGGGCGGCGTCTGCAGTAATGCGGACGCTAAACTGATCCGTTGTGATGAAGAGAGCGCTAAGCCGAAAGGCAAAGCTCTCGATTTACCAGTCGATCTACGTTCCGACCCTCACCTATGGTCATGAGCTCTGGGTAATGACCGAAAGAAT
>JAQQZY010000013.1:3636105-3647099 GCA_030068375.1 Ostorhinchus rueppellii
CCCCATGGTGTGGAAAACAGAAAGTTCATACAAATAAAATAAGATCAATTATTGCACGTCTTTGCGATATGAATATTCCACCCTCTGTTATTGCGATAACGATATTTTTGCGATATATTGTGCAGCCCTATATTGATCCAGCCCTAAACATCTGTCATAATTCCTCATGTGACCCCACAGGAAAGTGAATTGCCCACCCCACCCCTGGCCCAAACAATGTATTCTTGCCTGAAAAATCTCAATGCAGCCTTTTATTTTGTATATTATACCATACATTTATAAGTTTCATCCTCCTCTGCTGTTGCTTCACTCAAAGCAACTGTGGCACTGAAGACACTGTCACAATAATTTACACTGGATTGCTACGACCCCCCCCAGCCACGTTGAGATGGTGCCATACTGTAGCTGCAGCGAAAAAGGAACGAGCCAAGTCGAGCCAAGCTGAGGCAAATGAAGTTGATACCAGCAGACTTCATAATTAAGACAATCTTCTAATGCAACTGTGTACAGCAAAAGTGACACGCATACAGAGACGTTTTATAAATATATGACATTATTTGACACTAGTTGTTCTGATTGCTACAAGAGATCGGGATTTTTATGTTTATATATTGAAGGAAACACAACACACTTAGTATTACTGTTTTTGAGAAACCACAAAGTAAAAAATGCAGCGTCAACATCTCAGAGTCAAACAATTTTGACCCAGATAGAGTATTTATAGCTCTATGGAGGGTAAACCAGCTCTAACCGTAGAGTTAAGTCAGTGTAAAATTCAACTCTACACATTGACAATTAGTGCCAGTCTGCTGTATTGCATTGTGGGTACTGGACATTTTTCTCATTATGTTCTAGTTTATGTGCAGGGGCTGAAGGGGGGGGTTGTGTTGATGTTTATTTAGGTTAATGTGTCTGTTTTACAACATTTACTGTCCTTCTTATATTTATTTTTTATTAATGTGACACCATTAGTCAAACCTGTAGCAGAATTAAACCAAACCTGACTGTCACGATGAAGCTTTTATTGTGTTACAAGTGTGGAGGACTTTACCAAAGTAAAAGCATATGCTCGGGTGATTCAAACATCTTAAAAAACCTGACACCAAACTGCACGTTCCTCCAGATAAGTGGGATCAGTCATTACACAGATACAAGTCGTAACTCCTAATGATGTACAAACAAACATTTCCCATGCTGTTATCTGCTGCCCCCTGTGTTTCTGCTCCTGCCGTTCTTCATGGCTCATTTGATTGCGTCGCTTTCTATTGAGGGAGGGCAGGAAAGAAGGAAGGAAGCTCCACAAGCAAACAAAGACAGGAAGTTCGAGAGCTGCTGGACGGAGAACTTCCTGACCTAAAACATGCACCAGAAAACAAAAGGAGACTAAAGGACAGCAGTTCATTTTTTAAAAAACTATTTTGTTTGTTTAATCATGTTGCTTATTTAATTGTTGCGTATTTTAATCTCTCCTCTTTTTACTGTATGTCGCAAGTTTAGTTCTTTTCTTGCAAGACTTACATATACTCTCTTCTTAAAACCCATCTGTTTGGCTTTTAACACTCATGCTATGTTGATATTTTGTTCTGTTTTTTTATATTTTAACTTGTTTTTTAATGCTTTTATTCATTTTTTTGTGCTTTTAGTCTTCTGTACAGCACTGTGGTTGTTTTAAAGGGCTTTATAAATAAAGTTAGATTGGACTAATGACTTATATTTAGAGCTTCTTCCAAGTTTTCACCATGTTTTTCACAATTTCTCAAAAATACTTCTATTATGTAACACTGTTTTCTCAAAGATAAGATTGTGATTTCCTGTTGCTGAGTGTCAATGCACCACAATGTTTATGGTACATTTGTTTTTATCATTCCCTTCTCAGTATCTTTTTTTTAGTGGCAATAGACGCAAAAGGCCAAGAAACACAAGAGAATTGAAGGTTAGATAAACCTCAAAACATTCCAACAGCCTTTATATTATTAAAGATCTATAATTAGATGTTTTTGTGGAATTAAATGTGAAAATAATGAGTATAAAGGATATAAAATAGCAAAAGCTCAGTGTCTGGTTAAAGCTTCTGGAATGTAAATGGTTGAAACTCAATAAACTTAACCCCTGTGTTTCAGGCATGTGTAGCATTTATGGAGCTGAAAAAGGCGCACTGATTCACTGTGTTTGGAAATGTTCCAGAATTAAGGAATTTTGGCAGGAAGTTGGAGTACTAGTGCAGGAAATGTTGTCAATTAATATTGAAATGGAATTTACATAATATGTCCTGGGTATCTGTCCAAAGGCACGTAAGACAAGATTAGAGAGCGGATCTTTGTAGACAATTATCTGTTTTTATTTTTATTGAAATTTTCTAAACAAATAGTCAGCAAAAACAAACCTACATTCACATTATTCAGTCCTTCCACCATTCCAGGTTCTATAATCAGTCCATTTTTTTGTCTATTTGTGCTTCCTGTTGTCACAGTTCATGAGTTTTTCCATTGTACAGTTGCAGAAAAAATTAGACCACACTTGTTTTCTTCAGTTTCTTGCTCATTTTAATTCCTGGTGCAACTAAAGGTACATTTGTTTGGAAAAATATCATGATAACAAAAATAACTAGTAATAGTTTAATTTCAGAGCTCGTATCTATCCATTTTCCATGTTTTCTTGTTAATAACCAAAATTATTTCAGTTCTTACATCAATGTCTACTGACAAAACAGTGCTTTTAGGCATTCTATGCTTTCTTTTCTGTCTGTTTTAGTCACATGATACACACAGGAGTGAGTGCGGTATTTGATTGCACAACCACAATGCATTTTTTTAAAGATATTGTCACAGGAACACAGAGAACCCAAATGCACAATCAACTCAGTTGAATTAGTTTTAAAGAATTTCTTGTACTCTAGTACAAAGGTAATGGAGCAGAGTAAAATTAAGGTAGTGTTTGTTTGTTTGTTTGTTTTTTAAGGTAGTGTTTGTACTTTTTTTAAGGTAGCGTGAATACTTTCCTCCACTAGATGGCGGTGAATGACCTCATGCAGCTCTGTGCCACCATGCCCTAACTCACAATGATAAAGAATCCTTTAAAAAGTTCCTTATGATAACAGATAATCATCCCATGTTTTTGTTTGTGTTGTTGGTGATGTTATATTTTGAAAAAAAAAATTGAAAAAAAAAAAGTTCCTGGATCCAAACGGTGATTCAAAACGCCTCCAAAATGTAATCATCTCTTCCTTGACCCAGAGTGGACATACCCTGAAAAGTTCATCAAAATCCGTCCATAAGTTTTTGAGTTATCTTGCTAACAATCAAAGTCAGATGGTAACAAACAAACAAACAAACGCACAGTAAAACATAACCTCCTTGGCGGAGGTAATAAATGCTTACTGAGATAAAAGAGAAACTATATTTCAGACAAAACACTTTAATATTCTTCTATACAAAAATCCACGTGTGACACGGGCAAAAGGACACAAAAATTAGCTGCTACTATTTTTTTTTTTTTTCCAAATACGTCTTTATTCTCTCACAGG
This sequence comes from Ostorhinchus rueppellii, assembly GCA_030068375.1. NCBI lineage: Eukaryota > Metazoa > Chordata > Actinopteri > Kurtiformes > Apogonidae > Ostorhinchus > Ostorhinchus rueppellii. Next base: position 3,639,629 of record JAQQZY010000013.1, read on the forward strand.
TACATTTTGGGAATCAAACTAACTGTGCAAGGCAGTGTTTAAAAAAAAATGACCACTCATTTGTGTTTAAATGGGCAGGTTCTGCATGTAACACCAGTGGACACGATGGGTTACACGCAAAACCTGGAATGAGACTGCCGATTCATGAAAAACCCACACATGTATCTTGTCATCTCCCAATTTTGGTCTCATTTTTTGCCTCAATATTTGATCAAAAATGCATTAATTTTGGGATGGCTCAGAGAAAGAATTACTTTATTTGGCATTTATCTGAGGTCATCATTGGGTACATCCTGGGGGAAATATAACTAAATTTCTCTTTTATTATTGGGTGTAAAAAGCTGACAAAGTACCAGATATGAAAATGAATGCAGTTTCATAGAAGCACCTTTGAAAACTCAATAAACATATTGTTGGGGAAAAAAAGAAGTTCTGCACATCAATGAAGTACAGTCTTACAGTAAATAACGTACACATTACTGAACAGTCATCAGTAACGTACATGTTGTTTTGCTTTTTCTGACTCACTTTTTTTAAATGTCATGACTCAGATTACACATATAACACTGAGATTTATCCCCTTTTACTCTCTATACAGATAAAACATTAGACAAACAAAAGCCTGGGACAGTGAAAAGTCCTCCTAAAGGATTCGACAGTACCATCATTAGTAAGACCTACTACAATGTGGTGAGTACCCAGCTCCTCAGTGGTTTATTACTTATGTATGGACTGTGTGTGTGTGTGTGTGTGTGTTTATCTTGTTAAATATGTTTATAGTATCAGCTAAGACTTCCAACAAGATAAAGCATAAGGTTACAGTGACATTTCAGGGGATTTGCCAGGTTTACAGTAAAATATAAATGAGAGTTGACGAGAGGTCGATGAGAGGTTGACTGATTTTTTTTTTTTTTTTTTAACTTCACTAGAGTTTATGAGCAAAATAATCATTAAAGAGTCAAAATTTTGTTGGTTAAGGGACACAGAGAAAATTAAGAGTTCCAAGTTATTTTTTTTTATTTTGTTTAATTTTTAAATTTTATTTATTTTTATTTTTTTACTTTTAATTTTTTTAAATTTTTAAATTTTATTTATTTTTATTTTTATTTTTTTAATTTTCTTATTTTAATTTTCTTTAATTTTAATTTAATTTATTTTTATTTGTAATTTTTTTATTTTAATTTTAAATTTTTTTGTTTAATTTTTTAATTTTATTTATTTTTATTTTTAATTTATAAATTTTCTTATTTTAATTTTTAAATTAATTTTTATTTTTTAGTTTAATTTTTTTACATTTATTTTTATTTTCTTTATTTACATTTTTTTAATGTATTTATTCAAAAAAAAAAAAAAAAAAAAAAAGAGTTCCAAGGTTTAGTTTTTCTGCCCTTCCTTATCAGTACTCGTATAACATCAGTCACTTCTTTTCATGACTGTACATTCTAGATCTCAACAGGAAGGTTCAAAGTCTGACTTGCAGCAATAGAAATGTTCCCGTGTAAACATTTCACATTCATCCTCCTCTAAATAAGTCGAGGCACAAAAATCAGAACTCATTCTATGTAAAATGTACTCAGAGGTGTCAAAAAAAAAACATGCAAAAAGGCAGAACACAGGAAGCTAAATTAAGCATTTTTAACAGGTTGATAATGCGAGATAAGTGTGAAAGCACAACAAAACACAGAAACGCTCCAAGAAGCATGGTTGCAACAGCAATTTAGCTCTAAAATGAATTCCCATTTTTCATGAAAGCGGACAGGGAATTATGATTATTTTGTAAATATAAGGAGACGCAGTATAAAATTGAGCAATATTGACCAATTTTGTTGCATTTATGTGCAATTTTTACTGAAAATATCATCTTTACCTGTTTATTTTTTGTCTTTGCATGTGTTAACCTGAAGGGAACTTTACTTTTATCTGCTTTATCTGCAAGTTAAGCTGAAAAGTTAGTAAATAATTGGTGAAGGAATGCACAAAATCAATTTAATAGATGTGTGTCTGCTTTTCCAGACTATCGCTATCAATATTTTTACATCTGCACACCCAGTTAAAGAGCGGGAAACGTTGGATTACTTTTGTGCAAGCATGGGATGATTTGTGAAGGTGCATGTGTCGTCTGCATGTGTGAGTGCAGCAGATGTAATGTAGGTTATTTCTTCCATCCCAGTGGTTTCTGGGGCAGCCTCACCCCGGGGTTGGCTCCTGCTGGTGTGTGTTTTTGTGCTTTAATAATGCAACAAGCTGCCACAGTATCCCTGGGCAGTGCATCTTTGGTCGGAGTACCTGAATCGCAGACTCAAACCCTGAAAGCCTGAAGTCAAAGCTGTTTCCAGAGTCAAACGTCAAAGAGAAATATATATATAAAAAGTGTTTTTTTTTTTTTTTTTTTTTTTTTCTTTTAATTGAGCTCCCCCCAAACCTAAAACAATAAGATCTGTGGAAAAAGCTCGAGAGGCAGATGATGTGCACAGGAGGTTTTGTTACAACATTGTTATTATTCGACAAAAATCTCTGTTCATACACTCCTCTAATATAACATATGAGCGGTTGGTAATTGTGCATCCTGGCACAACCATTTCTTTTTGCCAATATCCTAACCCCAGCTCTCTATTTTTGCCTCCGGAATCAAAAATAGTTGAAAACGCTCCCGGCTTCCACATCCTAATCCATTGTGTGGACGCAGCAGTCGCATATATAACTTGTCTCATATGCTACAATTCATTAAGATCATTTTTACTCTGTGGTTTGTGAGGGTGTAGAGACATTAACCAATTAGCCTGAAGAGCCAGAGCCATGGAGAACAGCTCATGTGGTGTTCCAGCTCCCACAGGGTTCTCATGTCCTCTCCATTAGTTTTACAACAATGGTGTGTTACCCAACAAGGCTTTTATACAGCGGCGAGGACGGCTGCAGTCTCTTCAGCCGTATTGACGTGTTTTTAACAAACCAGAAGTAGAGATAGTTTGAGCCGATGATTATAGACCGGTCTTTATTCTCGTATTTTACAGCTAAAATTGGCTCTGTGGGTAAAATACAGCTGTTCTCGTGTCATTTCCCATTAACTATTCATTATATCAGTGGTTCTCTAATGTTTTACAGTGAAATACCCCCTTAAATATACTTTTAAAACATTTTTTTTTTTATCCAAGTACCCCCAATTCTCACTTGAAGATTTTTGATTGTAAAAGTGAGGCAAAATTTGTTCTTCTCCTAAAAGTGTCTGTTTTTGTTTTCAAAATTTTAAACAAACAACATGTATTTGACTTTATTATATTAAAAATATGTACATTTTATGTGCGAAATATAAGTTGACAAGTGCCCCCTTTCATTGATAAGAAAAATTAATTAATTGATCATTAATGACTAAATGAACCTTCCATCACTCAAATAAACTCATCTTAAATTATGTAAAATATAAACGTGATTAAAATGTTACCAAAGCGCAAACAAAATGACTGACAATAAACCGGGGAGTGTCGATTTTATTATATGAATGTATTTATTGTTTTATATGTCAGCATTAACTCTTTCATTCATGACTTATGAGAACCTTAATAGAGTTTTGTTTTTTTTCTGAGTCTTCTTATTCCTCTTCAAGCATGAAAAATATTTTTTATGAACCTATTTTTCATGGAGTTACAAAAATGTCCACTCGGCCGGACACCATTCAATCAATTTTAGAAGAAAAGAAACATGCATTTACTAATATACTGCATGAAAATGAAATAAAAACATTCTTGATGCTGCTAAAATGATGTTTTCTCACATTTTAACATTCCTGCATGGAGATAGTATGCCAAAAAAACAAACAAACAAAAAAACCCTTTTTATTTAAAATAACAAAAACAATTACAATTAAGTAATTACAGCTAGGGTTGTAAAGGGGCGGAAAATTTCTGGTAAATTTCCGCGAACTTTTTTTTTTTAGAAACTTTCAATTGGAAGTTAAGCTGGGGACTTTTGGAAATATTCCAAATGGGAAACTTTATATGAGAATTATGGAAATTATTGGGAATTTATGGGAATGAACTGGAAATTGGGGGTAATTTAAAAAAACTGTATCAAACATCAATGTAAATATTTTTGTTTTGTCATGAGCAAACATCCATGTAAAATAATACAATTAAAAAACATGACATTTCAACAGATTTGAGTAGAACTTTAGTTTTCATTCTTGAGCAACGAACAATCAATTATTTTAATGAACAACAAAAACATGTAAGTCATACCATTATAGATCAAATGTATTTACCCCATAATATTATAAAAAACGTACTGGATTTTGTATAACCAACTCTGTGGCTTCAATAGTCTGGTACTTTGGGCTCTAAAGTGTGGCCTCCAGGGTTTAAGCAATCATCTGTGCATGTGATGGAGGAGTGCACAGTGCATGCAGGGGGCGTGGCCTCAATAGCCCTGCAGTAAGCAGTGCCGTGTGCATGTGATTCAGGACTGTACTTGCATTAAATCTGGTTGTTTCAGCCAAGATTATGCTACAATATATTTTCCTCAACTGTATTTAAGTTCCCTGTTGAAGGCCAACCTTCAATTTTTGGAAATTTCGTTTTAAATTCCCATTAGTTCCCATAAATTCCTGTTAATTCCCACGGAAAGCTTCCAACTTTGAAAATTCCCAGAATTTTTGCAACCCTAATTACAGTCTAACAACAATGAGCAATTTTTTTTACAGTCCAAAATGAAACTGCAGATCAAGTTTATGTTGAAGAGCAAACTTACAGTAGTGGTTTGAATGTCAGTGTTTGGGATGATGCATTAGTGTCCAGTGTGTTGTCTGATACGGAACTAAAACAACAAAATCCATGAATATACAAGAGAACACCTTTGAACAGCTGTCCACTGTAATGACCACTATGCATGAAAGTGTTAATTGTCATTATTTTTTTTTGTATTCAGTACATGATGACTTATTTAATGTATTATTCCAAAACATGTTCAAGTACCCCTGGGGGTACACGTACCCCGCTTTGAGAAAGACTGAATTACATGACTTGCTGTAAATAATATAAAATTCTGTGTGCGTCATATCTTCTTCAGGTCCTACAAAACATCCTAGAAGCTGAGACAGAATACTCGAGGGAGCTGCAGAGTCTCCTGGGTTCATACCTACGCTCCCTTCACCCCACAGACAGGTAGGTATTTTTATCATCCTTCCTGTTTTATTCAGCAGACAAGAAAAGCATAGGCTGCCACTGCTGCGCTGAAACTTACAGGTATGCGTTTCATTTTCTGAGGGAAACATCTTCATAGTATCATTATGTAAAGTTTAAAGAAAGCCAGTGAATGACAAAAATGCATATTAAAGCACACATAAAATGCTTATTACGATTGCTTTAAATAAAACAAAAAAACACTGTGTATGTTTCACGTTTTTCACATTTATGCTGTTGTCAACAAAGCCAATGGTAGTATCTATTTATGATGCAACAGAGTAAAGCACGTATAATAGTACTGATATCAGAATAACACATGTCCTTTGTCTTAATTCATTCTGTCTCCCATTTACTCTCATATTTCATACATGTATGTGTTGCCTTATATTTTAAAGTAGGCACATATATCTACAAGTTGCTGTATGTCTTTTTTCTTTCTTTTTTTTTTTTCTATTATTTTAATTTTCTTCTATTTTAAGCCATGGGTTAAAATACAGGAAAATACCTGATTTTGACTGAAAAAAATGCAAAATATAAAGAATAATATTCTTGTAAATCGGGATCTTATTATTATTATTATTATTATTATTATTATTATTATTATTATTATTATTATTATTATTATTATTATTATTTTAATTATTATTATTTTCTTCTGTTTTAAGTCCCTTTTTCTTGAGCTTCCTCTGTTTTTCGTATAATAACCTTCAACTTAAATATGAGCTTTTATGAATGTTTAAATGATCAGTAAATATGGGAAAATACCTGATATTGAGTGAAAAAACGCAAAATATAAAGAATAATATTCTTATAAATGGTGATTTTTTTTTTTAAACTGTTATTTTTTATTTATTTATTTATTTATTTATTTATTTATTTGAATTTTCTTCTATTTTATGTCCCTTTTTCTTGAGCCTCCTCTGTTTTTTATATAATAACTTTCAACTTAAATGTGAGCTTTTATGAATGTTTAAAAGATCAGAAAATTAAATATCAGAAAATACCTAAGTTTGACTGAAAAAACGCAAAATATAAAGAATATTCTCATAAATGGTGATCTTTTTTTTGTTTTTATTGTTATTATTTTTAATTACTTTTTTTTTTCTTCTATTTCCATTGGCTCAGTTAATATTTTTGTATATCATAGAGTTGTTACTGTTTATATTTATTTAATTTTCTACTGCTCAGAGACTGTAATAATGTTCTTATTCCTGCTTTTGCCCCTTCTCAGAGGGCCTTGAGGGGGAAATGATATAAAAAGCAATATATAAGGAATGCATTGTAATTACATTCTTTTGTATATATTATTAGACTGCTCAAAAAAAAAAAAGAATAACACATGCTTTGTACAAGAAAGCTACCTTTAAGTTACATAAAATATTCATCAGTAATGTGAAAGACGAAATAAAATTAACTAATATATAACAATGTAAGTAATGAAAGAAATACATGATACATTTGATGTTTTGTAATGAATTCTCCCCCTGGATAAACACTAATAACAGGTCTTTGCTGTTTTATATGTTGATACACTCAACAGTTTTAACAGTTATTTTAGTAATAAATACATAGGTCAAACAGCGGAAAGCAATAAACCTATGTAACATGTTGACGTGTACGTATTAGCTCAATATATAGAAAGAGTAAACATGAATTATGAATGACTCTTGTCTTCTTCTCTGCAGACTCAGCAGCTCTGACATTGGCCACATTCAGGGAAATCTGGAGGAGATCTCCACCTTCCAGCAAATGTTGGTCCAGTCTTTGGAGGAACATACAAAGTCAGTTTACCTCTTGTCTGGTTTTTACGTTCAGCTGATCAGGGGTATGTTACAGTAAGCCTTTCATGCATGAATTATAAGAACCTTAGTCGAGATTGTTTTGCCCTGAGTGTTTTTATTCCTCTTTAGGCATGAAAAAAAACAATGCGATTGAATTTTTTTGGGTCACGGAGTTACAAAAATGTGCACTCAGCTGGAGAAACATGTATTTCAAACCCATCATCAGAATGTGATATACTGTGTGGAAACGATGAAATAAGAAGGTTTTTCATGCAGCCAAGGGCGTAACTTTTTGCTCAACACCTCGCACGAAAACTTCTCTGAAGAAACGTTCAACGAATTAGCTGTCAAATATCGTGTTAAGCAGGAAGGAATGACAGATAAGTAAATGACATCCCCTCAAAACGTGTAACTGTGTTGTAGTAAACTCTTGTTTCAGTTACATTCATTCATCTTCTATACCCGCTTAATCCTCATTAGGGTCACGGGGGTCGCATGGAGCCTATCCCAGCTGCT
>JAQQZY010000013.1:3653351-3664381 GCA_030068375.1 Ostorhinchus rueppellii
ACTTTATTTATAAAGCACTGTAAAACAACCACAGTGGACCAAAGTGCTGTACAGAACACTAGAAACACAATACAATTCAAGAAAAGCATTAAAAAGATTAAAAAGATAGCTTATATGGAAAAGAATGATTTATAATAAACCTGCTATATAGTCGTGGAAAAAATTCTTAGACCATCAAAAGCCATCAAAAACAATGGTTATGCAATCTAATCCTAATTCCTGTGTGTATCATGTGACTAAAACAGACAGAACAATTACATTACAATATACATTACAATATATTCACTTTACAGGTTCTATCTAGTGGAAGATTTAGAAATCAATAGTATAAATGTAGATAGGCCAGTATATATGTGTACTAACACTTTATCATATACCTTGAAAACATCAGAAAACCAGCATTTTTGTCATTTGTTTCCCAATTTCATTTATTAAAATGTGACTAGAGATGAATTATAAAGGGAAAAATAATATTGTTCCAAATAGCGTTCAAGAGTTCTTTAAATTAAGAGAGAGTAATTATAATTTAAGAGGTTTTTATATGTTTGAATAAATGAAAGTGAGGACAAATGTGAACTCCAGATGTATTTGGGTTGTGGGTGTGAAATTATGGAACGGACTTGATGATGGATTTAAGTTGTTCACTTCTCTGATAAAGTTTAAGAAATGTCTCGAGTATAAGATTATTCCGGAATATTAAGTACACATATTATTAAAGGTGGGGTCTGAGATGTTAGAAAAACAGCTCGAGCAGGCTACATTTTGAAAAGACACAATTCAGAAGTCCCAACCCCTTTCTTCGGACTCCCCCCTGAAGCCACGCCTCCAGACTCCACAAACTACATTGCAGGGGGCGGGGACAAGTGGCAGTTGACTTTGATAGACATATCACCGTTCAATCATTTCGAGTGGGCGCTCAATATGATTGGATGTGGTTTTTTCAGTCCTGTCCATCCCACAGGTGACTAAAACTTTTCATTTTTGTGTCAGAGCATTTAATTAATTGTTTGCAGTCAGGGTGTGAAGGAGATTTTTAGCAATATAGTAAGAAAGGCTCCAGGAAAACATCTCAGACCCCACCTTTAATATTAAGTGCAGATGGTAGATGTGTTTTTGTTGCACTTGATTCTTTTTTTTATGATGTAAATCCTTGATGATGAACACATTTAGTTTGATGTGAGTCACAGGTGTCAAACATGTGGCCAGGGGTCCAAAACTGGCCCGCCAAAGGTTCCAATCTGGCCCACGGGATGAATTAGCAAAGTGCAGAAGATATTAACAGTCAAGGGCATCGAACTCGATAATAACCTAGAAATAATGACTCCAAATTTTCTTCTTGGTTTAATCTGAAAAAAATATAACATTATACACATAAATAATGGTAACACCAATTTTTTTCTCTTAACATAAAGTTAAATTCTGATATGCTTTAATAATAAAACATCAATAACCTGAAAAAATATGAACAATTTGAAATGTCAAAAGAAAATTCAGTGCAATTTTAGCAATATTCTACCTGGTAGATTTGATCTATAATGCACATGTATGAAGTTGGGGCATAATATTGAGCAAATGTTTCCTCTTATTATTATTTCTCATTATTTTTCTTCAGGAATTTCACTTTTTTCAGGTTATTCGCATCTTTTTTGTTTGGCTAGTTTGTAAAATGTAAATGTTTTTATAATTTCATTTTATTTTTTGCATTAAAATATTCAGAGTTGTCATTATTTATAGGCTATTATGTTATTATTTAACTGGTCCGGCCCACTGGAGATCAAACTGGGCTGAATGTGGCACCTGAAAGAAAATGACTTTGACACCCCTGCTTTACAGTGTCATGCCGGAAGTGATTTTACCAACTGGAAATGTTTAGTTAACCTTTGGAGGTCACCCTAATGTACGCGTTAAGCTTCAGAGATCATTAAAGAGTTGAGTAAAAAGTCCTTTGTCTTTTAGGAGTCGAATGAACGATACCTCGTCCTCTTCCCTCACACTCTGCTCATGCTCTCGGCCAGTCTGAGGATGAGCGGGTTCATCTATCAGGTACGCTGCAAAGGAAATAATACTATGTTTGGAGACGGTCGATACGTCCAACCTACAGGAGTTTACATGAACGGACTTTGTGTTTCTGTAGGGAAGGGTGCCTCTGTCAGGAATGCTTATCTCCAGGATAGAAGACGGAGAAAACCTGAGGAATGCTTTTGAAATATCCGGTGAGCTTCTGTCCTTTCAGCTGGAGCCATTTTGAGTTTTTCACCAGTGGAGACTGCAGTCTGATTTTAAGTTACATCATTTTTCTGTATAAATTAACCTCATCTGTTTAATTATGTCGTTAACCAAATAAAAGTCTGTTCTTAATGATCACTCAGACCTAGAGTAGAGTAGAGTAGAGTAGAGTAGAGTAGAGTAGAGTAGAGTAGAGTACAATAGAGCTGAACAGAGCAGAATAGAATAGAATACAGCAGAATACAATAGAGCTGAACAGAGCAGAATAGAGCAGAACACAATAGAATAGAATAGAATAGTATAGAATACAGCAGAATACAATAGAGCAGAATAGAATAGAATAGAATAGAATAGAATAGAATAGAATAGAATAGGCGTTATTGTCATTACCCCAGCTGTGCAACAAAATTGCAGGTGGTCTCTGCCAGTGACTGTGCACTTGCATCTAAATAAAAACACAATAAGATACAGATATATATGAGAAAAATATAAGATATAAAGTAGTGTGCAATGAAAGTATCTGCGAATTAGAGATATACTCTATGAAAGGGTAGAATTAAGAATTTAAAAGTAGTATAAAATGTGCAAATACAATATTGTAACAATGCAAACAGTGCAAATTTAACAAGAGGGCAGTATTAAAGCCAATGCAATAACAACAAATGGTGCCAGGCAAAATAAACCCCGCCCCTTTATGAGGTTAAAAAAATTCATAAAAATGTGAACTTTGGCCTGTTTTTCATTTACTTTTACATTTCAGTTACATTATTTAAGAAATGCAAACTCAATAGGGGTTGGATGAATGGAATTGCGCTGAAGTTGGACTTTCTGAGTGTGGTGGTATGTTTCCATGTAGGTGGTCAGTGTGAGCGCATGCAGGTGGCGTGTAACAGCCAACAGGAGCTGCAGGACTGGCTGGACCTCCTGACCAAATACACACACACTCCGGCCGCACACGCTCACTCCCACAAACATCAGTCTATCTGCCACACAGTAAGTCTGCCTGTTTCCTTCTCATCTCTTTCTTTGACCCTCTCAGCTCTTCTTTAACCTCTTTCTTCTCACAGTTGCCATCTCACCCCGTCACTCCGTCGAGACACTCAGACTCTCGTGGAGGTAACGGCGCGCAAACCTACCACACGCTCCCCCATCCATCCTCGTATGGAACGGCCCACGGCAGCAGCCCCATGTGGGGGCCTCTGGAACCACCAAGCACCCCCAAGCCCTGGAGCTTGAGCTGCCTTCGCCCTGCACCTCCACTCAGGCCCTCTGCTGCTCTCTGCTACAAGGAGGTAGTGGACACAGGCTGGTTTACATTCACATGGACCGAACCATTCTCTTATATTAAAAAACAAAAAAAAAGGATAAATATATAAGAAGAATTAACTTGGGATGCACCAAAAAGTTGTTGTAGTCTAAATCTGCTCTTACCCAGATGTGATGAATGAATAAATAGGATGGGCGTGGCCAATCTGCATATGTTCCACCCACTAAACACCATAAAAAGGCAGTAAGAAAAAGGACTTTAGCAGCAGTGAAATCAAATCAAATAAAGTAAACATCTTTGAGTGCCAGTACGTGTGTGTCTGCCTATTATGCTCAGGATTTAAAAAAAAAAAAAAAAAAGAAAAAAATAGAAATTCACTGCAAGTCCGGGGGGCCATATTTTCTTTTCCTTTCCATGAAAATTCGCAAGGAATTATTGGACCGCCCCTTTTTTTCAATAATTATTTATGACGTATCATGGCAAAATTTAATTTGAGGGATAACAAGTTCAAGTGAAAAATATTTATTTCACTGTGCCCCCAAGATGTCCTTCAATTAAAAGATTTATTTTTGTTATTTTTCACCAGAAATGTAAGAATCAGTCATAGAAATTCCTGTAAAATGCAAATTAATCTGAATTCGACTGTACTGTGTGTTAGTGTTCCTAAAATGTAATCCATGCATTTCATTGCATTGAACCAAGACTTCCTGGGGTGTGATGTTTTTCTTTTGTGTAAAATGTTCTCTCACCTGGAGTAATTGAGCAAAAGTAGGAAAGCGTTTGGTGCTATTGGTGCTTATAAAATAACAGAATATGTAGTATTAAAAACATGTTATATGTTTTTTTGCACAAGGTCTAATGTCTCTGTTTAATATGCATGTGTTTTCACTAGAACTGATTAGAAATACAATTCTTCTCTGCATATATGTTCTTTTTTTTTTTTTGTGCAGGATATGAGCAAGAGTCCTAAAAATATGAAGAAGCTCCTCCCCAAGAGGAAACCAGAGAGGAAACCATCAGAAGAAGATTTCTCGACCAGAAAAAGTGAGTACTTTTCCAACCTTGCAGTGAAAAACCACAGGATAAATCATTTTAACTTGTACAATCACAATGAAGCATTGAGAAAAGAGCAACAACGGACTGAGTTGTTTTTTTTTGTTTTTGTTTTTTTAGATGAATGAATAAATGAAGGCATGCCATCAGTTCCATCGTCTGTCCTGTCCTTGTGTTTCAGGTACAGCTGCTCTGGAGGAGGACGCTCAGATTCTCAAAGTGATTGAGGCGTATTGTACCAGCGCGAAGACACGACAGACCCTTAACTCCAGTGAGTCCACACACACAAACCAAAAAATACTGACACTCTGCTCTCTGTTGGTTCTTATTGATAACCACTGTTTGCTGTCTTCTTTTAGCACTAATGGTGTTTTCTCTCTCTTGTCTTTTAATGTCATCCCTTCATTTGCTAATCTTTAATCCCTCCTCATGTTCACCTGCTTCTTTTTTCCACCTTTTTACTTCTTTTCTAAAACATTCTGTGACCTACCTTATTATTTTCACCTATTATTTTTTTTTGTTGCAACTAAATTATTATATATTTTATTATGATTTTATGAATTATACACATAATAACATATTCAACTTTTTATTCTGGTTTTATAAACATTATCCCACATCCCCGCCTTTGTGTCACACCCTTCACCCTCAACTTTTCGTTTGGTTTGTTCATGACTTTACGGTGCAGCCTGGCAAGGAACTGACCTCATGCACAACCATGTGCTTGCTGACACCAGCCTCACTGTCGCCGGGTTACCCGGCAACCTGCCCTGTTCGGACCAATCAGAGGACTCGGATTATGACAGTATCTGGACCGCTCATAGTTACAGGACCGCCTCATTCTCTCGTAAGATATCGTATTGTGAACCACAGACAAGTCGGCCCGAGCAGGAGCTTAAAGCTAGATGTAGACCTGCAGGATGTGCCGGTCACATCGCCCAAACCTTCCCCCTGTTGTCTGTCTGTGTGCTTAGATAGTGTTTTTGTCAATGCATTGTGTACATTCTTATTCATGAGAAAATACCTCAAAGCATATGGAACTGTGTTTGCGCTTCACTGCATGCAAACAAAGTGCTTACACTGCAAAATTGGGGTGTTGAAAAACAAGATAAAAACTTAAAATCTGAGGGAAAACATCCTCAAAACCATGCAGCAAGATAATTTCACTTGACAGGATTTCTTGAATTAAGATTAAATCTAGAAATAAGCATGTCTGTAGATGTATGAACACTTAAAATAAGAAATTAACTCTTCAAACAAGATCACTTATCTAACACTCTGAAATCTAAGTTGTTTAACCCTGATAAGAACCGTGATAAGAACCAAATAATTTGCATTGTACCAGATTCCAAGCCATAGAATCACAAACAAATAAAGTATAAAATAGGACCAACACTTAAAAAACAAACAGTGTTGGAGTCCTCACTGTTAATTTACCCACCAGGAACTTCTGGGGACTCTTTTGCATGCCATTCTTCATATTCCTGTCCTCTGATTTCCTTCTGTTTCTGTACTGTCAGCTATTAAATGGTACCATAAAGTGTCACATTCTGTTCAGAAGCTATCACAGTGCATTGCAGCAGCTCAGAACATCTATTTGCAGATGTACAAGGGCTACATTTACCTGCTCTGTCAGTCACATCCTTAACCTTATGGTGTTTTTTCTGAGGACTGACAGATGACCCACTTCTATTAAAGGAAACAAACCTGGGAACAGAGCAATAACCTGCTCCATTAAATAAAAACAAAACAAAACTGTGAGACATTTTATTACAGAAAATGTATGATTGAACCCTGTGTTTACCATCTGAAATGTTTTATTTGAACTCTGTTTATTGAAATTAGGACAATGATAACATAAAAAAAGTCAAATACAGTATTCAATATATGTGATGTCAGAACTAGAACATTACACCTGTACTTACATGTACACGCAAAATAAAAAAATTAAAAAGGAGAGAGGGGGGGTATTTTTACATGATGAATTATTACTCAAAAACAGTACTGATGTTGGATCTGCAGCTCTGGATGAATAACTCACTTTGTTGCTGGTGTTTGTTCAGGTTCCAGCAGGAAGGACGTCCACATGTTATTTCCAGAGGAGGAGAAGATCATAGTGGAGGAAACCAGAAGCAACGGACAGACTGTAGTGGAGGAGAGGTGAGCGTCCGTATGGTGAGGTGGTTGACACGGTGTTGCTGCTGTGGCCTGTTCAGAGGGAGCATTTCTGCTCTGAAAACATATGAACTTTTATTATTAATAGTATGTAATGTTTATTAAATGATCAAATGGTGTTTTTAGGGATGGACTTGGTTGGAACTAGGGTTGCAAAATTCTGGGCATTTTCAAAGCTGATAACTTTCCATGGGCAATTAACAGGAATTTGTGGGAATAAAAAATAAATGTACAAAATTTAAGTTTGGTTTATAGTTGAGGAAAATATATTGTAGCATAATCTTGGCTGAAACAACCAGATTTAATGCAAGTACAGTCCTCAGTCAAATGCACACAGCACGGTTGACTGCAGGGCTATTGAGGCCACGCCCCCTTTATTATGCACTGTGCGCTCGTCCATCACATGCGCAGATGATTGGTTAAACTCTGGAGGTCACACTTTAGAGCCCAAAGCACAAGACGATTGAAGCCACAGAGTTGAACCTGTGGATTATATGAAGTCAAGTTTTTATATTATGAGCTGAATATATTTGATCTATAATGGTATTACTTCCATGTTTTTGTTGTTCATTAAAATAATTGATTGTTCAAGAATTAAAACTAAAGTTCGACTCAAATAAATCTGTTGATATGTCATGTTTTTTAATTGTATTATTTTAGATGGATGTTTGCTTATGACAAAATAAAAATATTTACATTTATGTTTGTATATGATACAGTTTGTTTAAAATATCCCCTATTTCCAGTTAATTCCCATAGATTCCCAATAATTGTCATAAATTCCCATAGAACATTTCTAATTTGGAATATTTCCCAAATTGCCACTCCGTGGAAAGTTTCTGGGAAGTTTGTGGAAATTTACCAGAAATTTTCCACCCCTTTGCAACCCCAGTTGGAACAGTAAATCAAAATGCAGTTAAAGCACAGAGATAATCAGTCTGTCATGCCAAATGCTCGTGTCTTCTGGATCAGAATCATGCAGCAGTGGTTGTTTAAATCAGCCTTTTGTGTGTGCAGGAGTTTGGTGGACACTGTGTACAGCCTGAAAGATGAAGTGCAGGAACTTAAACAGGTGAGTCTGACCTCGTGTTGGTTTACTAATGTACAAATGAAAGGCAAGTGTTTCTGTATATGTGGCAAACAAACATATGTCTGTGGTTTCAACTCCATTCAACCATTTTCCTACAGAATGAACAGTTTTTTTTCATCCAACCTTCAGTATATGTTGGGATTATTTTTCGCCCAGTATGCATGCATGATTTTTTTCCTCTAAAAGCTCGATTTTTGAGTTAGATTTTTGGGTAAAACTACAAAAGATAACATCAGTCAGCATGTCATTTGCATGTGCAGCCCATAATGCAACGCACACTGATGAGCTCACAGGAGGTATACCAATGTAAGTCGACTGGAGAAACTACAGGTTTTACAAAAGAAAGTTATTCATATTATATCAAGGGCACATTTTAACACTCCATCAGATCTTCTTAAGTTTCTGAAGCTCCCAGAGTGCAACAGTTTCCACGGTGCTTGTGTTACGTATAATGGAGTGCACAAACTAAATGTGAGACTTTGCCATCTCATGCCTCTCCTTCTCATGAACATAACACAAAAACAAAACCATTATTAAGTGGGAAAAACACGTAAACTGAAGCGTCACAGCTTTAGTGTTGTCTGCAGGGGTCCACAGGTCTGGAATAAGATTGAAGTCTTGTTCTTTTACTCTACTTAAGAAGTGATTTAAGCAAAAATTGAACAAACATGAACAAACAGCTACTTTAAAATATGCCTGACCCCACTTTGCTGATAAACAAATCATGTAAACCCTTTATTTATGTGGATGAAGCTCCATGTTTGACTACTGGATTATCTGAGAGTGTTGCATTATGATGACAACAATAGGACTCAGGAAAAGGAAATTAATCATCTTTCTGTAAATATTTTAAAATATGTTGTGGTGATTTGACTTTGGTGGAGGTTATAATGTAAATTGTGTCCCCTGTCACATGTTTAAGGGCCCCCATTTATAAGCTGAGGACTGCTTCTGGGGTGTGACAAAATGTATCTTGAAACTGAATTCTCGATTTTAATTGTTTGTAATAAAAATTGATGGATTGATTGACTAAATAGATTAAATACATTTTTTTTCTCATCAATCTATGCACAATACCCCATAATGACGAAGGAAAAAGGGTTTTTTTTTTAGAAATGTTTGCACATGTTTTTAAAAATAACTAAACTATGTGATAATAAAAGTGAAGGGGGTTGAATACTTTCTGGATGCACTGGATGTAAACTGGAGGATCTCTGCATGGACCATGGCTTACACTGGTATCACTTCTGTGGGCCCATGCCAGATTTAACCCTTTAAGTCCTGAGTCTATTTTGGCCGTTCAATACTTTTGATTTTGTCTCTATATACCACATAAAAAATGTTTAACCATGTCCATGCTTGGTATCTTTTTTTCCAGCACAACTTCATCCATGTGAAGAGATAATTATTATGTCACTATAATCTACTTCATTAATATATTGGGCCAAAAAATGCACAAAAATAATCACATTTGCATACAATAGTATCAGCTGATTTGACCACTTTTTTCCCAGTTTGTAAAATGTAGAATATATGGACAGAAATGCAACGCCTGCCGTCCCATCCCACCAGTATAAGTGCACAGTTATGCTCAGATAAACATATTTTCTACTATCAAATTAAAACAATCGTATCTCCGGTTGTCCGTGGTCTATTGGCGCCAAATAAAAACTGGGAGAGAGTTTCAAATCCACACTTCCCAGTACAGTTGGCAGCAGTGTTCCATGTGACAGAGTCTTTTTGTTATGACGCTTTTAAGACACCACATGATCTGATCACACCGGCGCAATCATCGGCCCAACCGGGTTAAGGTTCGTGGTCATTACACAGAATTCTGTGAAAGACTGCTCTCACAGTTAGGAGGAGGAGCCACAAGAGAGATGAAATCAATTTGATGATTACCCTTTTTTAAATAATGTCCTTATTAAAAAACAAACAAACAAACAAAAAAAAAACGATTTTGATTTCTATTCCCTCGTGATAATCAAAGGCACTTACTGTTTTTGAGTGAATTTCCTAGTTCTCTTGTAATTTAAATTGTGTAAATTCTCGAAACAGATCCGATTTTGCCTGATTTTTGTTGAATTGCACAACATTTAATACATCAACTATATTTAGAAACTAGCAGGAGTCCAATTCATGTCTGTTACTTCAATAAAAGGGAAAATAGCAAAAGCTGCACAAAATGGAAACACTAAAGTGAAGTACTTCAGATTTGTACTTAAAATAAATGTGTATTTTGTGGACATTAACGTGCGTTTTTCATGATTTTTCGGACCAGTCTAATGCTGGGTGCGAACACACATTAAGACATAATCACACTTGATTCAGAGGTGGTTTGAGGCACATATGGCCGCAGTGAAGAGACGCCTACTCAGCTGATGTCGTCTGTTTTAGCAGAAATGCATCTTCACTCATATGCCAACTGAATCACATGACAGTGTCTGATAGAAGACGGAGAGTCTAAAAAGTCCACAGCTTTATCACCAGTGGTTCATACTACTCTGTTATTTCGTGATAGTCATTTGTCTGTCATGGTATTTAGTTTTAAAGTTTTTTTTCGTTTCAGTTTAGTTTTAGTCAAATCAATATGAAGATTTTATCCGACACAGTGATTTGCTTAGAAACACCGTCAACTGTCTCTATTCAGTGTGTTCAAGATGACTCTACAAATGTCACTTGATGCATGCATACAGCTTAAGAACTGAATCTTTTCCATGTGATCAGATGTCAGATTGAACCATTCATCTTTTATGTCCTTCCTCCAGACCTTAACGCTGCACACTTTCAGACATTAGCTCATGTTTGCTGGTTCACATGTTGTCATTTTGACTTAAATTAAATCTAGTACTGTATTTTTGGGTATTAAATGAGCTTATTTATTTGCAGGCGGCATATAGAGTAGGGAGGTGAGATTAGTGAGGCGCGTGTAAATATACAGTAGTGGAAAAAATAATTGGATCACCCTTGTTTTCTTCAATTTCTTGTTCATTTTAATGCCTGGTACAACTAAAGGTACATTTGCTTGGACAAATACAATGATTACAACAAAAATAGCTCAGAGTAGTTTAATTTCAGAGCTGATATTTATCCATTTTCCATGTTCTCTTGATAAACAAAATCATTTCAGTTCTTAGATCATTATCTATGGCATTGTACTGACAAAAACAGTGCTTTTAGGAATTCCATGTTTTCTTTTCTGTCTGTTTTAGTCACATG
>JAQQZY010000013.1:3679525-3695984 GCA_030068375.1 Ostorhinchus rueppellii
ATATTTGTCCAAACCAATGTACCTTTAGTTGTACCAGGCATTAAAATGAACAAGAAATTGAAGAAAACAAGGGTGGTCTAATCATTTTTTCTGCAACTGTGCACTCAGAAAGACATGGTGATAAAGTGCAACTTGGACACAGACGTGATCGACTTACGGTTGATGAAGAAAAGCTGCAGGAAATGCAGGATGACTAAAAGGGGGTAGAAAGCGTTGAGGTGAACGTCAAACGCGTAGCCCCACTCCACGTCAAAATTTCTACTGGGATGTTTGAGCAGGTACTTGTTGCTAATCACCCTGGAAAAGATGAACATAAAATGCACAATCACACACCAAATGACATCAAATAAAAAGATATTAGGTTTGTTTTTATTGTCAGTTGTGATCAATAACAATCAGGATGAATGTCAAAATCATAATTTGGCCTCAAGTCAGTTCAACCAATGCAACGTACTGGCCTTCTGCATCTTTGTGAGGAGAGACCAGACACTACACTGGTGTTGTGCTGCCCTCTCCTGGTCAATGACATGTGACTCGTATGTTGCATTGCAAGTCTCAGAAATGATATTGTACATTTGGGTCAAAACACACCAATGTCTCATCAGAGAGCGAACTTTAATTGATAGTCATTCCAACATTTATTTCAATATAAAGTAGCTCCTTGTTTTGGATAATCCCTTACAGTTCAACTAAAGCAAAAATTACTTTAAAAGTAAGAATGTGGCTCATTAAGCATCAACTAATCTGTCAAATTGTCCCGTCAGAGATTTCAAATGCCATGTTTTGACCCATTTATTGAAAATGTGTTACATTGATACTGAGTTGAAGTCCATGCAGGTAGAGTTGGTGATACTGTCTCATGATCAAAACTCAATGCATGATGGGTAATATTTTAGTGAACCGTGTTATGTGTGCTGGTTCTCAGTCCCTGTAGTGCTGGTCTCCAAAAGCTCCTTATACGTTCTGAGTATGACGTGGAACATACTCAATACAATGCTGCTCAGAATGTAGTAATGACTTTTACAAGCAAAGAGGATAAATATTTCAAGTTTTTTTTTACTTTTAAGTTGCTCGATAATCTCACTCTTTGTTGGACATTTTACGACAGAGAAAGTGACAGATTCGGACCATGTTTAAAGGCAGCCCTGCATGTTGTATGTAGAAGCCATCATTCTCTTATGCACAAATGGTGTGAATGCGTATTATCGTCTCCGTCCCTCTACGTACCACATGAGGGTCGAAATGAGCAGACCGACTCCTATGCAGTCAACAAAGACCACCCATAGCAGCAGCTTCAGAGTCTCCAGGACACCCATATCCAGTACCAGACCAAAGCCTATGGTCGAAACTGCACGAGAGACAAGAGAAAGAGTTTCAATGAATCTATGGGAAGAGTTTTAGTCAGAAGAAACAAACTGAAAACATGAAGCTTAATGCACAAATCTGTGTTTGTTTAATGTCACAAGCAGATGAGGACAAGATGTAATGTATTATAGAAACAATACATTTAAACAGTGAAAAAATAGAAATCAGAAAGAATAAGGAAGGAAAAAAGGTAAAGAGTGATGATAAAAGAAAGCTGTATTCATCATCTGCTGCATCTGTATTTACCTGCAAAATTATCTGAATGATTAACAAACAATCCAAAGAAGTGAAGTGAATCCATGAGAAACTATTTACCACAAAGCCAGATACTGAGCAGGGCCAGGAAAGCAGGATCATCCCGGGCCCACTGGTCCTTAGTCTGTTTCCTGTAGTGAAAATTGCGATAAACTCTCTGTGGTGACGTGAACAAGTAAAGCATCTGCCACAGGGCAAATTCAAAGTCCATCTGTCTGAAATGGAGCAGCCGTCGCAGATACTTGTAGCGTTTCGCACCCGCTGTGTG
This sequence comes from Ostorhinchus rueppellii, assembly GCA_030068375.1. Lineage (NCBI taxonomy): Eukaryota > Metazoa > Chordata > Actinopteri > Kurtiformes > Apogonidae > Ostorhinchus > Ostorhinchus rueppellii. The sequence goes on from JAQQZY010000013.1 coordinate 3,681,414, forward strand.
GCGAGCAGCATCCCGGGAACCAAGGGCGCCATTGCTGCTCGGCGAGGTGGTCGGCAACATGGTGCTGGAAAAAAAAAGAATAAAGACAATATGCTGTCTCAGGTCTGGAGGATTGGATATGGCTTTGGTTTTTTTTTGGGGGGGGGGGGTTTGCAGATAGATGCAATGAAATCTAAATGTTATCCACACACTAACTTCATGGCAGGTATGGTTACTACACATTTAAAAAGAAAAACATTCTTCGAGAACCCGACACTTTATATAGTGAAAGATATAAATAAAACCATATGTTAATACATTTGGACGACATAGATAAACTGGAACAACCTAATTCCTGGGATCCAAACACTTAGATGGTACTACCAACAAACTTCACCAATGAAAAATAAACCCAGAAAAAAGGGAAAATTCAGATGGAAGGTAAAGCACATTTCTGCAAAAAAAAACCCGTTTATTATATGGAACAATATCCTGCATCACAAATACCAATTTTATAGTAATACATGTGTATTACCAACATGCTATATCTGTGCAGATTTTCAGTCATTACATTAGCGGAGTGCTTTAATAAGAGTACCAAGTTCTTGAAGGACACATTACAGCTCTCAATAAAGAAACCTCCTCAGTTTTAATTTTATAAATATTAAAGATATTCTGAGTCTTACATGTTTGAGACTGTCCTTGAGAAAGTAGAAAAAAGTGTACACACATAAAGACAACACTTCGGTCTTGTTCCAAATAAACTTTTTTTGAAGATAGCAAATAAATCTACAACATCAGAGAGGAAGAACAGACACAACAACTTTGTCTTTTCCACAAGGCATTGTCTATTTGAATGTAAAAGGTAAAGTCCTCTGAACCAAACTGAGAGGAGCTTTATCTGCATTATTAACTGTGATTCCCTAACATTTTGAAATCACAGAAAAAAAACAGAAACTCTCGTCTTTCTCTTAAAAGTCAACATGGATTTCCAGCCGTTTTAACTCCACATATTTTTTACTCTTGAATTTTTCTAAGATGTGGACAGTGATTCAGCCGGCAGGGACCAAGTTGCAAGCTCGCAAGCAGAGAGCATTTGCAAGCTGTCTCTTAGTTAATTATACATGTTTGTAATTCCAACTGAGGCTCCAAAAGTCACTTGGAACAACATGCTGTCATTCAACGCCGATATTTGTTAAAGAAAAAAAAAGACTGACAGACACATAATGTCATTCACAGTGTAATCTATATTCACTAACGTAAACCGTTTCAGTATCTTACGCATTTATATGTGGATAAACCATTCATAAAGGTAAAATATTTTAAGGAGCAGTCACATTTTTGTGAACGATCTTAATTTCCTTGTTACCTGTCGTTGTGTTTGCTAGCACCCACAACTAGCTTGTTGCTAATATAAACAGGATGAAACGCCTTAATCTTACCTGAAATTGATTTTGTGAGTACAAAGCGAAAGGTAAACATACAAAACGAACTCTTTAATACATTTACCTGTTTTGCTGCACCCCTTCCCAGGAGAAAGCACCAATCCTTCTAATTTTTCAGTGCTACGAGTTTGTTTGGAAGCTTCCTGAAGTGTCACGATAATGAACACGTAGCTACTTCCGGTATCACGCCGTTCTTCATGGGAAATGTAGTTTATGGTATAATGCCTTCCAATGTCCGATTAATGAAGCGTGTAAACAAAATGTTTACTTATAAATGCGGCAAGTATCCATTTTATTCTTCTTTTTGTTAAAATCATGATATTTTGGCTCGAATAGAAAGTAGAAAATTATGTTACTTACCTTTCGTAACCACAAAACAAATGCGCCCCCAACAGTGTAATCTCCAGATTATCAAAACACGATTAAATTTTCAAATATTGGGATTTTAAGAAATCACCCCACTATATTATTTTACGTTAATCTCATCTGATTTGATCAAAATAAAAATACAGTAAAATGAAATGTAGATTGTATTTATTATTAGATCCGTGACGTTTAATTTCAAACGGAAGTGTGACTACACCACTTCCGCTTTATACGCCAGAGTTATCGAACTGGTAGTAAATTTTAGTCCAACGCTGTTCTGGTCAAGAAGGCCAAATAGCGAAAGGTAAGAATGATTAATATACTGTGCACTTACATATATTAAAATCTACTACTTCATTTTACTTACTGCCTAGTGTAATGCATTGTTTTTGCATTTATTTCCCAATAACCCCGCAACTGACACTGCAGCGCTCGTGCCCTTGAATAGTACCTGTAGCTAACACTGTTAGCCTCATTGGTAGCTCCATGCTAACCAACTAGCATAGTCTATCGTCCACTATTCACGCACATTAATATCAGTAATATGTGTTGTTGTAGGTGTTGGTACTGGATTGGATTTCCAGATTAGCGTTTTCCCCTTATGTAACATGTTTAATCTCCACAACGTAGTGTTATGTCATTACCATTTGTTTGTTGTTGTTAGCAGTGGCGGCTAATAACCACTGTCACCCCCTCGTTCTGCATTAAATCCCCTTGTCTGCACAAGTGTGTCTATGTGTCCCTCTGTTTTCGGTGCTTTGTTATGTATCAGAGGTTATATAGTAGTAGAGATGTACGTTTCAATGTCTTGATGTGAGCAAGAAGCGTATATTGACGTAGAAACATTAATTTAAACATACCTATTGAAAATGAACTCGACATACAGCTGTTTTGAGTAAAAAACAATAGTTTTGTTTTTTACCCGTAACTAACTGAATTAAGTCAAAGCACAATTTTTTTAAAAAAAAGTTGTAAATGGCCTATGTTTTATCGGCTTACAATCATATAATTTCGTCGTCACACATGCATTGTGGATGTTGTTCATTCAGTCTGCCATTACGAAATATTGTTTGATTGTTTTTGAGTAAACAAGTCACTGCGAAAACCTGTAAATAGTTAAAGTTTACACATGTGGAAGGAAGGTTGCCTCATATGTCTCTGTCTTCATGTTTTCCTCGCAGAGCATCATGTTGAGACTCCCAACAGTTGGCCGTGCTCTGGCAGGAGCCGCCAAGGGCAGCTTGGCTCCTTCCAACACTGGTGAGATTCAGATGTGTGTGATATTGTGTTGATACACTTGTGTGCATCAAGGTCACCATAACCATACATTTTTTTCCTTCATTACAGCTGTGTACATTAATAAGTTTACTTACAACTTGATGAAATGCAATCAAATTCAAAATGAGTTTTAATGAAAAAGACAATCCAACATTTCTTAAATTGAATCACTTCAATGTTTCTATCTTGCCTTTGGTTGACTCTTTCAGTGCGTACTCCAGTACGTGCTGCCAGCAACATGGTCGAAGTGTTTGTAGATGGGAAACCAGTGGAGGTTGAGCCTGGGACCACTGTCCTGCAGGTAAACACTCTGCTCTCACAGACAATATGCTGCTGAAAAGTATGATTTTTGCTGCTAAACATTTAGTGACCAAAGGCAAATATGATCTGACACCGACATTTTCCATTTTTGCACCACATTTACAACTGTGTCCTGAATTTGTTACATGCCTGTATATATCTTGTAGCTCAAGACTAGAATTATGTTGACATTGTGTGATAAGTCGAGCAACAAGTGCATTGGGAGTATTTTGTCTCTGACGACATTTTTTCCCTTTCACTTAGGCCTGCGAGAAGGCAGGAATTCAGATCCCCAGGTTCTGTTACCATGAGCGCCTCTCAGTTGCAGGGAACTGCCGAATGTGTCTGGTAGAGATTGAGAGAGCTCCAAAGGTAACGACATGATTAATCAGCAGGCAAATAGTTTTGGTAGATTTTAGAGAGCATGAGCATCTGATTCAACAGAAGCACAGGGACTTGAAAGATTAGACTGTTTAATTTTTGTGTGTGTTCTGTGCTTCTAGCCAGTAGCAGCTTGTGCAATGCCAGTCATGAAGGGCTGGAATATTCTCACTAATTCAGAAAAGACACGGAAAGCCAGGTACAAAGTTCACATTCAAACATTTCTCCTTAGTGAAATAGTCAGCTCTCGAGCTTTATGTTTACTCAGTGATCTGTGCACTTTTATCTCTGTATCCACTATAAATTACGTGTGTTTTTGAATCTTATCAGAGAGGGAGTGATGGAGTTTCTATTGGCCAACCACCCTCTTGACTGTCCCATTTGTGATCAGGGAGGAGAATGCGACTTGCAGGTATCTGGTTTTTCCACTCCATTTTTGTTGTCAGGATTTTTGGATTAAAGAAGTAACAACCTGAGGTCCTAAAAGAACAGAATTATTTGAAATAAATCACCATCCTCTCTACCTTTTTCAGGATCAGTCCATGCAGTTTGGTTCAGACCGCAGTCGCTTCACAGAAGGAAAGAGAGCAGTTGAGGACAAGAACATCGGGCCGCTTATCAAAACCATCATGACCCGCTGCATCCAGTGCACACGCTGTGTTCGGTGAGAAATGTATATGTATCAGTAATCACCATAATCTTACTTTGTCTATCAGAAACATTATGATACCTGGATTTCTTTGCGAGTATCAGCTCGATTAACTATGGGTTGCTGCATTCAGTAACATATTTATGCACTTCTGTGAATTATCTTGTAGTTTTGCCAGTGAGATCGCTGGTGTTGAAGATCTGGGCACAACAGGAAGAGGAAACAACCTGCAGATTGGGACATACGTGGAGAAAATGTTTATGTCAGAGCTTTCAGGCAATGTTATTGATGTCTGTCCTGTCGGAGCGCTCACGTCTAAACCCTATGCTTTCACAGCACGTCCATGGGAAACCAGGTAAAGAAACTCCTTCCTAAACCTGAACTGAAGCTTTATAGTACATAAATCTAGAGAAACCAGTTTTGAAGTGTTTTCACAATTTCAACAATCTAAAGGAATTTTGAATGGGTAATAATATTCAGTAGAAAAGTTATGCTTTTATATGAACACAATTGTGATGTTTCACCTTTTTCCCCCTTTTGTTAGTGTCTACATGAGCTCATTGTGTTTCCTGTTGTATCCTGTAGGAAAACTGAGTCAATTGATGTGCTGGATGCTGTGGGCAGTAACATTATTGTGAGCACAAGGGGAGGAGAGGTGATGAGGGTGATGCCGAGGCTGAATGAAGACATTAACGAAGAATGGATATCAGATAAGACCAGGTAACGGGTTCATGTCGTTCTTCATATTTTGTCAAAAGCCTTCACGTTGTCAATCAAATGGATAAATGATCTTTATTTTAGTAGAATTACCCAATTTTACTCCTGTCCACTTCAGAGAATATGTCTTACCATGACTAAAGATGCATAAAATATCTTCAGGTTTGCATATGATGGTCTGAAGAGGCAGAGGCTGACTCAGCCAATGGTGAAGGATGAATCAGGTCAGCTGACTCCAACCACCTGGGAGGATGCTCTGACTCGCGTTGCTGGAGCAGTAAGTTATTTCTTATTGATACAAAGGAGTTTTCACCTTTTTTACTTTGTTGTAGCTGAGGTAGTTTTACTGTTGGCCTTTAGAGTGTTTGTGTTAATTCGTGTGTGTGTATGTTGCATTTGTAGTTGCAGGGTGTGCAGGGCAATGAGGTTGCAGCCATCGCAGGAGGAATGGCTGATGCTGAATCTCTGGTCTCCCTTAAAGACCTCCTCAACAGACTGGACTCTGAAAGCCTGTGCACTGAGGAGCTCTTCCCCACTGGTGGTGCAGGGTGAGAGCATGTTTGTGTTTCAAAGGCTGCACCAATAAAAGCGGCTGGAAGTCATTGGTGATCATTGTCTCCTTGTATTTAAAGCACTGACCTGCGCTCCAACTACCTGTTAAACTCGCGCATCGTTGGTATCGAGGACAGCGACCTGTTGCTGCTCATTGGAACAAACCCACGTTATGAAGCGCCACTCTTCAATGCCCGAATCCGCAAGAGGTAAAGGCACTCAACATTTAAGTTTTACTCCGTTTAGTGTGTGTTTTCTCTTACAGCTTTGAGCTCTCATTTATGATGTAGAATTGAGTTGCTGAACTCGAAAAAACATCTTTTCAGTGTCATAAGAATTAATTATATTATGACTTTACTTGAGTAAATTTAGTGAACTAGTTCAGGAAAGACATGATGGCACTTTGATTATGCACTTTGAATTGGAAGATTTGAGTCATTTTCTTTTATTTATTAGGAAAAGGGTCATCTCAAAAAATCTGTGGATGTTCAATTCCAAATCATACAAAGAAAAGCAAATAGCGTGATGTAAATTAAGTCTTAAAATGTCAATAAATCTGTATAAAACATGTAATTTTGTGATGTTCTTCCTCATTCCCCTCGTATCAGTTGGCTCCATAATGAACTGCGTGTTGCCATGGTGGGCCACAACGTTGATTTAAGTTACACATACGACCACCTAGGAGAGGACACGTCAATCCTGAAGGAGCTGGCTGACGGTACACACCCCTTCTGTGAGGTAATAACATTTAGTCTTCTAACCGTTTTATCCATGATAATATGGATCTGGGTTCAAGCAGATGTCCTGAATCTTTCTGTTATTTCTCCAGGTGCTGTCTGCTGCCAAACGTCCAGTCGTGGTTGTTGGCAGCTCTGCCCTGCAAAGAGATGATGGAGCTGCAATTCTGAGCACCGTCTCAACCATTGCACAGAACGCCAGAACCAGCAGTGGAGTAGAAGTGGGATGGAAAGTCCTCAATGTCCTGCACAGGTACAGTGGGATTAGAATCACTTAAATGAATGTTCTAAAAGTATTAAACCCTTTTACTACTGATTATTGAAGAAGTTTTCATGTTTTTTAGTGAAATAAAATGTCCCTAAATTGATGAAGTGCAACAAAAAAAATCAATAATTCCCTCAGAAAATGGATTTTAAGTAAAAAACTGAAGTTGTGATTGAGTACTTGTAATTGGCACTAAGTGGTTTATGTGTGTTTGAGCAGAGTAGCTAGTCAAGTGGCTGCATTAGACCTGGGCTACAAGGCTGGAGTAGACGCCATCAGGAAAAATCCACCCAAAGTCCTGTTCCTGTTGGGAGCCGACGCCGGCTGCATCACCAGAGCAGACCTGCCCAAGAACAGCCTCATCATCTACCAGGGTATGCACCATGGACAAGCTGACAGAAAACTATAAAACAGAGTAAAAACCTGAAATTACTGACAGTTAAATGTTATTTTTTGACCCGACAGGTCATCATGGTGACGTAGGAGCACCTATGGCAGACATCATCCTACCTGGTGCCGCGTACACAGAGAAAAACGCAACCTACGTCAACACAGAGGGGAGGAGCCAACACACTAAAGTGGCTGTCACTGCTCCTGGGATGGCCAGAGAGGACTGGAAGATCATCAGAGCCGTGTCCGAGGTGAGAAGGATGTCCAGGTTTTACATTAAAATCAGGCATCCTCAGGCTTTTTGTGTACCATTCTCATCAAAACAAACCATACGGCATTGTTCTGACGAGGGTTCCACACTCACTTTCCGCTTAAAAACCACCATCTCAGTCCCTCCTGATGTTTCACTTGATATATTTTGATTGTTGTCTCCAAAAACCGTCTGGAGCCCTGAAGCGTCTCAAGTAGCACACACTCATGACACTGCTGTTCATTGACATTTTGTTTAGCAGAAAGTGCAGCGATTCAGAAGAACATGTGTGCGTTTGTTCGCAGCTGGCCGGTGTGACTCTGCCATACGACTCTCTGGACGAGGTGCGATCCAGGTTAGCCGAGGTTTCACCCAATCTGGTCCGTTATGACGACGTGGAGGAGGCAAACTTCTTTAAACAGGCCAATGACCTCGCAAAGGTACAACACACACACACATTGTACATACAGCAGATGGTAATCCAACTGAAATGAGGATCAGATGTGTATTTTGATGTGAAATCCTGTTGCAAAATGGACTGAGTCTGTCCTTTATGTATAGAATGTTTGTGTTTGGTGCTTAGTCAGAATTTAGTCTGATATGTGTAGGATTTTTTGAGTTGCATATGGAATCTGACCTAAGAGTTTAGGATTGGTAGAAGGAGATGGGTTAAGGGTGTGGGAGATTATAAATTAAACTTCATCCCGCTCCTTTTCGAATGTTTTCCTTTCTTTTTATACAATTTTTTTTTTGTTGTGGTTTGGTTTTAATGTTATATTCAAAATAAATAAATAAACATTTATTAATTTTTATCGATAATGTGTCTAAAATTAAAAGTACTCATTTAGCAGTAAATCATTGAAGTCACTGAAATCCTCAATATTATCAAATCCTCGACTAATATTGTGCTTTAAAGCTAAATTCTATGAGATACTGAATCTAGTATCATATTGCACACATACATTTACTGATCTGATCTAGTTGAATGACAGTATTCCCTGATGTTTAGTCCTACTGGAAAAATTCTAAACTGTAAAAACCCCTGAATAAGACGCTCTTTTAACATCACATAAAAATTTAATGTTGTAGGACATGCCGTTTTCTTGTACTGAAAAAAAAGGTCTCATGAACAGTTCTTTTTATTTGTGCATACGATTGTTTTGACAATATCCACATATAGAAGAATGAAACCATTTTAGTTCAGGGGCCACATTAAACCACATTTGATCTGGACCCGTGAAATAATAACATAATAAATTATAAATAATGTTAACTCCAAACTTTCCTCGATGTTTTTGAGCAAAAACAAAAAGTAAAATTATGCCATGAAAATGTTTACATCTGTCAACTATACTTTAAAACAATGTGAATAACATGAACAAACTGAAAGTTCTTATGAAAACAAAGTGTAATTTTGTCATTATTATGTCTCAATTTATCATTTACACATGTGAATTACAACTTACAGATCACAGTGGATCTACAAATGCACAAAACATTTAATAATAGACAGAATATTGGGAAACTTGCACTTCAGACATTTCAGAATGTTCATATATGTTCAGATTTTTTGCATTTTTGTGAAATTATAAGTTTGTTTTAGTGTAAATACCAGAAAATGACATGAAGATGTTTCCATATACAAAGAGAAAAATGTGGAGTTGTTAGTATTTATAGGTTATTATGATAGTATTTTACTGATCTGACCCACTAGAGATTAAATTCTAATTGAATTTTATTTATTTTACTGTTTTTATATTTTAAATGTTTATCTCAGATTTTATTTGTATTGTCATTTTATTGTTCTACAGCACTTTTTTTTTTTTTTTTTTTTCTCTGGTGTTTCCTCACTTCAAAGTGCTGAATGTCTCACAGCGTTTCCTCACTTTTTCTCATTCCTCAGTGTTTTTAAATCTGTGTTTTAAGTGTGACTGTGTGTGCATGTGTGTGTTTGCACTGCAGGGAATATGTGGGAGAACAGGGATTTCTGTTCTGTATATTATTTGCTGTATTGTTTTATGTAAAGCACTTTGAACTGCCTTTTTTTGGATGAAAAGTGCTGCATAAATAAAGTTTGATTGATTGAAATTAGTCCCAAACTAAACGATTCATATCTTCAGTGTAATTTTTTGAATTTCACAAATTCATCCCATGGGCCAGATTGGACCCTTTGGCGGGCTGGATTTGACCCCTGGGCCGCATGTTTGAGTCCTCTGCCCTAAACTTTAATTAATAGGGTTGTAATTGCGTATGGGTCAAAACACCGTACTTGAAATCTCTCTGATGGGACATTTTAGAGACAATTTGACAGATTACTGTTGCTAATATACCCACACTTTTTTACTTTTAAATTAATTTTTGTTTTAGTTGGACCATAAGGGATTATCCAAATTAAGGAGCTCCTTCATATCAAAATAAATGTTGGAATGGCAGTCGATTAAAGTTCACTCTCGTGTGTTTTGACCCATATATGTATGTGTTTGGCTGAGTTGGAGAAATTCATAATAAATGCTGCTCTTTTCACAGACTGTGAACCAGGACCTTATTGCAGCTCCTCTGGTCCCACCTCAAATTTCAGCAAAGGATTTCTACATGACAGGTGGGTAATGACTCTGACAGTTGGGGCTGTGCAATTTATGGAATTTTGATCACGATTTCAATTTTGTTCTCAAACGATCTCAAAACTCATATCATCGAGTTGAAACGATTTGTTTTCCGTTTTTCTTTACACAATTTCTAAGAGACACGCATGCGCAATACATTCCATTCATCGCAAAACAGCTGTAAAGTACATATTTGCAGCTGAAATTTATTTTCAATTTGAGTGTTTTGCATGAAGAATCAATAACAAATTATTTTTTGAGAGAGAGAAATGCTGAATAAATCCATTGTGAAACTCAAAATTAATCGTTTGAATAATGGTGATTTCAACATTGACCAGAATAATCGTGATATTGATTTTTTTTTTTTTAGGATTAAGCAGGTATAGAAGATGAATGAATGAATTGATTTTTTTTTTTTTTTTCCCCCATAATTGAGCAGCCCAACTCACAGTGGAAAATAATAGATAAAGTCAGTTGGTGTCTCAGTTTTAGACAGTACTGGGCTTTTCAGTCGTGGAGCTGCTACTTGTGTTAATCCAGTGAAGACGAGACATGCCTGCTTCATGTCTGAACCAGCAGCACGGGTCTCACAGGTCAGATCAGGTGATGGGGACATTTGTGCATCGTTTTCAGTCAACTGAAGGATGTCAGGTTCATGGAAAACCTGCAGGATAACAGACTAGTGTCAGTGATGGAGGATTTTTTTCTGTGCTACGACTGGATTAAAAAGCCATTTGTTAAAAGTCTGGACTGAGCCCAAACTTCCCATGGTTTCATTGAATGCTTCTGCATCATCAGAAATAACAAATCAGGGTTCCAATACTTGCTGGAGTTGATAGTCTGCTCTTGTTTCCTGCCTCCTCTCTACTTTCCACTATCAAACGCAGCCAAAATATTAAAATAAATAAATAAATAAAAATCCAGGAATCAAAGATTTTATCATTAATGAAATGATGAAAACAAGAATGAAAAAAGTATTTTGTTAACGGGCTCTTTTTTTTTTTTTTTAACTTACTTTTATTAGTCTTTGGTTCATTTATCTGTGTAATATAACCCTCAATTTTAATCTGAGCTTTATGAACACCTCCACTGTCAGTACATTAAATATGGAAAAATACCAGATTTTCCCTGAAAAAATGCAAGAAAGAGACGATAATATTGGAATAAATTGTGATAAATCTCAGAAAGGGGTCATATTTTTGCTGCACCCACTTTTCTTAGTTTTACATTTATTTGTGTATTTGGACCCTAATAGTTCTTAAAGTTTTGAATTTGAACTCTCCAGGTGCTGCAAAACTATCTTTATATTCATTTTGGCAAAAGTCGAATAGATTTCTACAACCTGTTTTAATTCCTGCTTAATTTGTTACATGCGTAACTAGTTGTGTCACAATATTTGCCCATATAAGGTCAATACTTCCAACAAACATTTCAGCAAAAATATAAAATATTTCCAAACTTGGAGCTGATTCCCTAAAATTTTCAGTTGTTGGTTGAACGGGACAGCAGCACAGTCAACAACGCGGAAGGGGCGGGGTCATGTAAATTTAAAGGGCCAGCGCTCAAAACCACCTTTCTGGTGTCATTACTCAGAAATAGGGTTGAAAATTGATCTGTGGAGTTGAATTAATGAAGAATTCAGACCCAAGCAGAGCATTTACAGTTTATGTAGACCACAGGGGAGTGTTCTAAAATGCATAATTACATTTTTTTTAAAAACTAACGGAAACTGTATTGTGTGCTTGCAAAACAAACTAAAACATAAAAATTGTGGATAAAATTCCCTTCGTTTTCATCTTCATCAATGTCGGATTGATGTGAAATTGGTTTACTTCGCTCGAGCAATTTTTAGCTGGTGGGACCATACAGTACTTCACGGTCCATCACTTTTTGTCATTTGTGGTTGAGAGTCGTCTTCTCATCCCCATTCTACCTGGAAACATGGAGAGTAAAGTTGGGAGAAAGCAGCAGAGTCCTGGATGAGATTTATTTGAATATGACAGTGAGGAAGAAAAAAGATCTGAAAAAACTAAACTAAAACTAAGTATTTAGGAAAAAAATGAAAACTGGGAGAAAGTTCTTCTTTTTCTCCTTCCTCCTCTTCTTTGTCTTCTCTTTCTCTTCTTCTCTTTCTCGTCCTCCTCCATCTTCTCCTTCGTCTTCTTCTGTCATCCTCTTCTCTTTCTTCTCCTCTTCTTTTTCTTCATCTTCTCCTTCCTCTTCTCTCTCTTCTCCTCTTTCTTCTTTTTCTTCATCTTCTCCTTTGTCTCCCCCTTCTCATTATTATTATTACTATTATCCATTTATACATGTAGATAAATGTGAGTGCATGTAAGTAAATGTAAACATGTTTGTTTACATATTTAATCTTTATTACTATTCATATTATTGATCTGTAAATGTAAAATGACTGAAAAGCACCGATTTTCACAAATTACTCTGTCATGTTTTGCACTGGAAAGTCTGTATTTATATGATATTAATGCAACAAAGATACACAAATGACCTTTTTCCTCTTTCTTTTTCTTTCTGTGGGGAATATTGACACCCTTTTTTCTTTTTTGAGGCTTAAGCAGTGGCATGTGGACTTCTACTACAGATGCACAGATATTACTGTTTGTCGGATGTATTTGTTGACATGATTAGAAGTATAAGAAACGTCACTGGATTCTTGTGTGGCAAAATAACTTTTCCGAAATTCCTCCCGAGTGTAGCCTGAGAATGAGCAGACACCTTCCTGCTGGTATTTTTATCTCTCCACTGCACTCCATTTCCAAAGTGTCCTCATGCCTGAATTAAACGGCGCAACATAAAACCTAAAAGACACCTCTGCATCTGAACGTTGCCAGTTGAACGGCTCAGTGAAGCTCCAGTGTTGTGTGTCTGATGCCCGACGCGGGCTTTTGACGACCGTAACTCCCTCCCTAACGCCTTCCTCCCTCCTCTGTGTTCAGACTCCATCAGCAGGGCTTCCCAGACGATGGCCAAATGCGTCAAAGCCGCCACAGAAGGAGCCGCCGCCGTCGAAGAGCCATCGATTTGCTGAGCACACAAACACTGTCTCAACACAATAAACTCATCCGCCTCTGCTTAAACGGAACAAGCTTCTCTGAATACGCTCGGTGTGTCTCCTTTAATTTAAAGTTGTTGTATACTCATAATCGTTTTCACTCCTGGAAGCGTACTTTGTTGAATAAAGCTGAGAAACCTATGGAATATAAATAAAAACTTACAAATGTCTTTAGTCCAAATTGACTGTTTTGTTTTTGTTTTACTCTTTTTTATTTTAATAATATGATATTGTAATCTTGCATAGTATCTAATATATGTGTTTCCTAACGAGAACATTACACCTGCACTCACATGTACACACGCACACACAAAAAGGTCTGTCTACTTATTTAACATTAAAATAATCTATAAATGGCTGCCAAATTGAGTAAAATAACTTTATCTTTTAGTGAAAATTTGATTTTCTCCAAATGTAAATGTTGCATAATATCTTTCATCACAGCCTGATGAGTTGCAGGATTTTTGTTCCAAACCGTTTAACAGAATTAAACGTCTGGTCAGGAGTGTTACAGACTTAAGTACTTCGGTCCGTTACTGTTGGTTCCACACTGAACATTATTGTCTCTGGGTCTGGAGGGATCTATCTCAGATTGACTGGTTTTTAACTCATTCACTGCCAATGACGTGTTTTGGCGTCATTTCAAAGCCAAACATTGTCTGCCAATGACGAGTTTTGTAAATATTAATGTACTTTTCTAGTAATGACTAGACTTAAAATATATTAAAATGTGAGGAAACATCAGATTTTAATTTTTTAATACCTCCATGGACAGATGTGTATAGAGCCTGGGCCACTTTTCACTCATTCACTGCCATTGACGTGTTTTAGTGTCATTTCAAAGCCAAACATTGTCTGCCAATTATGAGTTTTGGCGTGAATTGGCTTTTATTAGGGGGGTTGCTCGGAAACGACCTGGCGCAACTTTGAGGAAGTATTTAGCGTTCAGGCATTTTGGGCGAAACCACCCAGTGTTCTAAGGTCAATAACTTGAGAACCGAAAAAGCTGGAAACAATTTTTTTTTCCACATGAAAGAAGAGACTTTACACTTTATTTTGATGGGTGCCATGTTTATGTAGTCCTCGAACTGGATATTCTGTGAGTCTTGAAAATCAGTCAAAATGCTCGAAAACGCCTGGCAGTGAATGAGTTAATTGTGTCAAAAATGAACAAAAAAAAAAAAACGATCGTGGGTTTTATCTGTTTTGGAGACTAATTTTTTAGAAAAAGACCCACTTTTCTTTTGTTCCACATCACTAATGATAAACTTAATTCATGATCATCAATGTGTCCTGCAGTTTCTTCAATTTATAGGCAAAAATATGCCCCATAGATCTGCAAAATCTGTTAACTGTCTGAAAACTGACGTTAGCAACTGTTTTTTAATGGACAGTACAAAACTAAGACATTGCTGTGATAATCAGCAGGCTTTCTTCATCAGATATTTTCAATAAATTGTAAAATTCAAGGATAAAGCAATAGATAGATAGATAGATAGATAGATAGATAGATAGATAGATAGATAGATAGATAGATAGATGTTCCAGAAGCAACAGTAGAAACATAAAGTTAGAATAAAGGCTAAAAT
>JAQQZY010000013.1:3720327-3750957 GCA_030068375.1 Ostorhinchus rueppellii
TGTTCGTTGCTCTGATTGGTCATAGCGCTGGCCTATTACGTGCAGAGCAGTTTGAAAGACAGCTGTTGATCCCACCCATACGCTTAAACTCAGTCTATGGCTCGTGTCCAGACTATGTATTCATATCATAGTCGGACTTGCCAGGCTAATTAGTTGAGTGAACCAAATTAAATTATATTGAATGTAATTTAAGGTAATTTAATTTGGTTCACTCAACTATTTTTTTTATTCGCGACCTATCGAAGAAAAATTTTGACGTTGATTTGTTTTACTTTTTACAGTGTATATTTATATGCATAATTAATTTTAACTCCATGACCCTCACAAGGACTAAATGGTTCAGAAAAGGGATGGACAGATGGAGGGAGGGATATTTCTTTGTTTTTGGAGGATAAATAATAAAAACAAATTGAAGTAACAGAAAGTAGCATCAGTATCAGCTCTGGTTATCAGCCAAAATGTCATTTTCAATATTGTAGTTGTATCAGTCAGTGCATCCCTGCAATTTACCCTAACTCACTGCTGTAATTTATCATCTTTAATCCGATTTGATGGATATCAGATGGAATAAATCAAATATAAAGCCTATTTAGTAACTTTTTTTTTTTTAATCTCATCCTATGGACCTAGTTTCTGTGTCCTTAATAAAGCTTGAATGAATACTTTGTGCATCTTTAGGATTCAGGCTTTAGGATGAACACATTTGGACATTTGTTTAATATTCACTTCCATAACCACTGTTGATCTGTAACTATTGTTGAAGTATATTGTATAGTATTATTAATTCATTAATATATTTATATTGTGTAAAGCTATAACTCGAAAATGGATGTGTGAAGAGCCCCCAACGCTTCTGGACTGGGAAAAAGTTGTGAATGAAATATATGATATGGAAAGACTCAGACTTCCTGCTGATAAATGTAAAAAATATTGGAAAAATGTAACGTGTATATTGGGCATGGAGACCCCTGACTCTGTATAATGTTTTTGTAACCTGTCCGAAACCTGTATGTATTTTGTTTATATAGAGACTGAACTTAATGCTTATGGTTTTGTTGCTGCGTTGTTTTTCTGTTAAAATGTAGATAAAAATAAAGTATATAAAGAAAAGAAATATATTGTATTATAAGTTGTGCAGACTTTTGTTTTGATAGTTACTATACACTTCACTTTTCCTAATCTGTTATTTACATTATTTTTTATCTTATCTTGTTTAGTTTCTGCAACTTTCCTTTTTGTAAATATAGGGTAGGCATAAATAAGCTGTTACTTTAGCCTAAGCTTAATTTAAAAATCCCAACTGTATGTATTTATGTATGTATCATCTCCTGTTAAAAGGACGAATAAATCACTAAATGAATGAAATAAATGAATGAACGTGATATATAAACATCATAATTCAGTGAGATGTGTTGTTAAAAAGCTGGAATTTGATGATCTAATCCCTTTTTTGCACATACGTTAAAATATGTACTCAGATTCTCCGAGAGCTGACACCCCTTACGTTTCTTCTATCATTGTGCTCATTTGTCTTTGTCAGTCTGTCTGACTCTCAGAAGAGATAAGGTCTGGAGAAAGATGATAGAGGAGGAATCACGAGGCAGAGCAATGTGGAAAAGAAAGAACTATCTACCTCATTTCCACTACGTCTCGTGTTTGTGTGTATGAAGGAGCTCCAGGCGGTCCATGGGTGTCAAAGTCACAACCATTTCTCTTTTTTTCTGTTTCTTGTCACAAATAAACACATTCCTCAACAACAAAGGGTTATATTACAATACCCTCCCTCCCTTCTCCCCTCCTCAGGGTAAAGAAATAAGTACTGGTTGTCCACAAGTAAAGCCCATTTTTTAAATTATTGAAGATACGAAGGAGCTGATGGTAAATGTGACCGTGTTTTTTGGTCAATTCTCCAGTGGCTGCCTGTAAACCTTCACAGTAGACATTTGGGCTTGTCATAGCAATAAAAACCCAGGTGGAACTAATAACATTAATGATGGCTCAGCTCCATTTAAGTTTTCCAGGAAGTTGTGAGCACAATAGCAGAGCCCATGGAGCCGAGACTGGATTACCATCCGGCCCGAGTGGGCAATTACCCCACGGCTGGAGACCATCAGGGTGAGCCAGTATGATTATTGTAAGAACTGGAACCTCGACTTGATCCTGAGTAAACTTAAAGGGGATACACCTGAGAAGAACGCTGCAACAAATAGTCACAGTTTATATTTAGGGAAACAGACATGTTATTTGTGTGTTTATTTAATTGTTATTTCACGGGAGACTGTACACATCCATCAACACTCGTGTTCGCCAAATAGTTAATTTTTAACTGCACATTCAATAAGTAAACAGCAAAACAATATTCACAGTTAGTACACAGAAAATAGACTGAACAGAGTAAAATCCTATCGGAGTAAGCAAGACAAAATACGATAATATGTAAATAAGCAAAAACATGACATGTGCAAGTGGTGTGCTCCATATTTGTCTTATTTTTTGTTGCTTCAAAACACCCAATTCTGGTGGAATAGCCTCTTATTGAACAGTAATTAATTGTAAAAATCTGTTGTAAAATAAAGAAGTGTTCAGAGGGAAAATAACAATAATTCAATCATGATAATTCTGTCTTTTCGAAGTACAAATGTGCACAAATACTCAAATATTGATTGATGCACAGTCCAGTTCATATAGTCATCTAATTTTTATTTAGGGTGGGTGTGATAGGAGATTTATGTCAGAGAGAGAAAAAGTATTAATGCTTGGCAGTGTTTCTGCAAGAGTGCAACATTATGATAAGCCTAAAAGAGTATGTAATGCATTTCTTCTTCTTCTTCTTCTTCTTCTTCTTCTTCTTCTTCTTCTTCTTCTTCTTCTTCTTCTTCTTCTTCATTATTATAATTATTTGGGTGGAGGGAATGTGTTAATGATGATATCACAACTGACTGACAAATCAACTTACATTCTTATTCTTTCCCAACTCTTTATTGTCATTTTGCACACACAGAAGGGAATTTCATTTGCTGACTTTTGGCTGCAAAAAGGCATAATGTTAAACGCAAACAATCACAGAGACACAATATCTTAAAGTATCCTAAAAATACGCAAACAAAACAACTAAAACATCCCAACATATAAGCAACCAAACTGCCAATGATTATTATTATTATTCAACTTCACAAAGTAAAAGAGTACCCGCTTCAGTAAAAACTCTAATGAAATGATAAACAATAAAAAGAAAAAAGAATAAAACCAGCTGAAAAATATAAAAAATATTATATAAAAGATATGTACGGAAATGTATATGCCTACCTATAGCAAACGTTATATAGGTTAAATACTTAATGCAACTAAATACAAAGACTCATAAAATAACACATACCCTCCACCATAATAATAATAATAATAATAATAATAATAATAATAATAATAATAATTATTATTATTATTATATCTTTTTAAGTGGCAAAATGGCAGTGCTGTTGGAAAAATAAATGTAATAAATGTAACTAAATTAATGATGATAATAATAATGAATTAATGTGACTTAATGTAACCAAATACAAAGACTCAAAAAATCACACACGCCCTCCGCCAAAAAAAAAAAAAAATAATAATAATAATAATAATAATATCTTTTTATGTGGCAAAATGGCGGTTCTGTTGGAAAAATAAACCCATATTTCATAATATTGTTGAATTTGGGGGGCGTGGTCGCAATTTGACGCCACGAGGCGGGGCTTCTTGAATATTCAGTAGTCATCGCGTGGTGGAGACGGTGCACGCGAGAGAGGCAGGCCGAGATGCACTCACACACAGCTGGATGGACAGCAGCGTCTCCACTGCAGCTGGAAAAGGATGTAAATCACCGACATTTGCAAGTTTTTCAGTGACAGAAATAATCGGCTGGACCCTGCTTGTGTAACCGGTTTGACGTTACCTTGCTGTAAAAAATAAAATAAAATAAAATAAATTAAATAATATAGCGGTTGTGTTCTGACGCCGCAACTCACGCGACAGCCGGCTGAAAACAAACGGCTGAAATTGAATGAGCTACTAATTTTAAGAAGAGCTGAACACGAGACGAGACGACAACGATGGAGTCTATTTTAGACAGTTTGGCAGCAGAGAAACTCTACCCATCCGGAGGGACCAACCTGTTGGACCTGGAGGAACTCAGCGACGGAGATTTTCTCACTAATGTGGTGAGTCCTACTTCTGTGTAGCCTTTCTCGAGCTTATATTATGATTTTTTTTCCGTAGACACTCGTATGCTTCATATATTCATAAATATAATGTGTGTAGCGTAATGTCAACAGTCTGTTACGTGTGTCAATCTGTGATTCAAACGCACCCTCACTGCCTGTTCCGCCCGGAGCCGGACCTCAGGAGGGCGGTGTCATCACTAGATCCTGACTGACATCCGGGCATTTTTTTTTTTTTTTTGTACCCTTTATGTGCGTATACCTTTTACGTCTTAAGTCTTTTATTGTCTAAATCAGTGTGTGAGACCAGTGAGTTTAGTGCCACAAGCTGGTGAGTAACTGGCTAACGTCTGTGCGCGTGCGTGCGTGTGTGTTCAGCTGGCAGGTGTTGAAATCCTCACAGCACCACACCTGATTATTAATGGGTTCAGGTGTGCATTCAGGCACAGACCTGCAGTGGTGCATGTCCTGTTCTTGTCCAGTTGTGGACATATAGTACTTCTTTGAGGGGCCATGATGAACACATGTGAGCTCTAACATTTATTTATCTATCAGTTTACAATCTACACTTTGGCCATTTCTTTGCACTAACTCCCCAGGGTTTCTCTTAATACTTCAACAGCCCTTAAATCACTTCTGTTGAATATATCTACACATGGTAACTGAATGAATAGCCATTCTTTTGAGACAGTTGATAAACTATGTTGGATATACATAAACATTTTCAAAAGTAATCTCTCAGGCAGATGTTTCCAAAAGGTTTGATGCATTTCCTTGTTTTAAAGGACTTGGACGAGATTCATATTTCATACAAAGAATTTTTATTTTCAGCTCCTTATGGGCTAATAAAATCCTAATAATGATGGTTATATTGCATATATAATAGATCCTTACATAATATGGAGACAAATCTGGATTGAATTACTTAGAAGGAAATAATGGTACTTTTGTGACTGACTCTGACTGATGACATCATTATGAAATAATCCACACATTACTTGTCTGTTGCAGTCCTAATTACACATCTGTCCATTGTAAATCCCCACATAATGCACATCAGTCATGCATGGTTTTTGTAATTAGCCAGAAGTTTAGCTTCACTCGCTCCATTATGCTACTGACCACGTTTTTCCTTTTTATATACCATTCACCTCTTCTGTGAAATAAAAGTTCTTCTGAGACACCCATAATTAAATCATCCACATTCATGAAAACCAACTGTTAGACTGCTTCAAACCCACCTGTTCAGGCCAATACGTTCCCTATATTCTCATCCAAAGCAGTAATCTGCAAAGGCTTTTTCTGCATGAATGTGTTGTTATCATGTTTACTAATCTTTAAGTGGAAGACTTGTAGCTGTTGTTGCTGAGAAAAAGGATGTGGTTGAGTAAAATCATGTTTGGTCATCAGTGTGAGCTTGGCTGTGTTGCTGCAAGATGCTCAGTGTGAAGTGTGACCACAAGTGTGTTTCTATGCAGGAAAAATGTCAGTTGTAAAAAGTCCAAGTGATAGTTGTATGTTTACATGCACCAAATATACATATATTTATCTGTTTTCAACAGACAGACAGTATTCACTATTCACATTAATATGCATTGGTGCATTTTCTGATAATGCATCAACCTTAGCATGTTGTTTATCCTTCAAAATATGGAGAAATGGAGCCATTTGCTTCTTTGCGCCAAACTCCGATGATTTTGAAAGTTCTCCTCTGAAAATAGGTTCATTCAACTGTACAAACTCTCACCTGAAATATAGGCTTTTTCTGTGAGCATATATTTCTTTGTGTGTGTTTTTATCTGTGTATTAAATGTTAACAGGCAAACTATAGTGACACATAAGAATACTCCTGCATGTCTGAAACAGTTTGATGTTTATCAAATTTGCAATATTATCATAGATGCATTTAAATATTGCGTTTAGACTAAGGTTTTTTTCAGGAAGTATGCCAAATCTAACAAGTTTTTGCACCTCTTTATAAGAAAACAAATGTTCAGAATAAGAAAATAGATGAAAAATAAGCACTCCTGCCTGCTGTGCATCTTTCAGCACCACAGGGGCCTGGAGAGCGCAAGGACAGACATACTGTACCTCTAATAATAGTTCAGAGAATCTGTTCAAGTCAAATATTTAGTTCTTTGTTTTGGAAAAGTAAGAAGGAAAATAAAGTTTCCTACAAACTTTGACAGTGATAACCTTCTGTGTCTGACATGAAAGAGTTTGAAATCCTAATTTTGCAACCAAGTGGCCTCACTTTATTTTCATTTATCTTTATGCTGACTAAAAAGCAGAGGAATTAATAATAGCGATTTGGCATGAGTGGGGAAAATGTGTTCTTCTCTGTAAGCAACTGCCACACTTTCAGGATGACAAGAATAGCATGCATGTTATTATCTTTATTATATCGAATTAGTGATGAATCACCCTCATGCATAAGTCATACACCATTTATAACTGAATTTTATGCACGGATACCAAATTATGAAGAAGCAGAAAAAAGAGCTTCATGGTAAAAATAGCATTTTGTTACAGGTTGTACTATTTCTTAGACCCCCACAGCATGTCACTCTTCATATTTTCAGGAGAGCTTCTGTTTTTATTTGAGCAGTCAAGCTCCCCCTGGCTGCCTATAATTCACACCCTGCGGCTATTTCTCCAAATCTCAACAGGTTTCCAAGTTGCTGTGGGTGTTTTGAACGCCTCCAGCCACAAAATGCCAGAAGTTTATAGTGCCATGCCCTCTGCGCACGACATACTTGACCGAGTTTTTCTCTCTTAATTCAGGAAATGGGAAGGAACGACTGGGAACCATTTCTCTGCAGGGTAACTACAAAGGTTAATAGAGAGAAAAAATGTGTTAACCGGATTTATCCTGACCTTATTTTTAGCTCAGTGACTGTGTATCCCTCTTTCCACTCCTTTAAGAAGTTCAAGTTTTAGGTTCACACACACACATACACCAAGACCTTTATTCTTGTCAGTGAGTCAGCCGAGCAGTCTGCTTGTGGTTTGAACCCCCCCGTCTCTGTTCTAAATAAAGTAGTCCACTCTGCTGTAAAGCCACTAGGCTGGGCTGTACCACTGAGGACATGGGAAAAGATGGCTGATGGCTTTCTTGTATAATTCAGCACAGTAATGGATGTAATTTCTCCTCAGTATAAAATACACATGTGTTATTGATAGATGATCATCAAATTATTAGCTGATTAGTAACTGCAATATCAATATTTGCAATTCATGATTTCCCTATTTCTGTTAATTTGATGCATTGGATTATAATATAAAGTTAACAATGCACCTGCAGCTTGTGACGGATATTAACATGAAAAAAATAAAAATAAAATGGCCTTTTTTATTTGCCCTTGTTACTCATGGAGTATTGGCCTTAATTCTTCATGCAGGGCCTGTTATACCATTGCAAAAAATGATGCAACAAAATAACAACATTAAAAGACCACCAGTCAAACCTCAAATGGGAGAAAATGATGTGGAAATAGTGATGGAAATATGATATTTCAGTCGGTTCGAGCCAGCTGTTTTTGTGTAGATGAATGGAAACAATTTGGTTGCAGCTATGCATTGCACTCAGCTCAAGTACTCATGATAAAGTGATTGCGTAATAATTGCGACAGACTTAGTAAAGGTGTATTATTCGTATGCTTTTTTTTTTACCTTGAAAAACTCTGACCTTGTAGCAGTCACATGTGCTACACACAAGTGCTGAACAGTAAATTGCATTTTTATTTTCATCACAATATTAACAGCATAAAACATAAAATAAAGGAATGACTGAATCACAGTGAAGAAAAAAATGTATATTTATAAAAATTTAAAAAAAAATTCGGTTATTGAAATTTTTCAATTTGTCGCAAAGATAGTTTATCACAATTCCTATTTTCATCACAATACTGAACCATTTTATTACATTTTGCAGAGTTTCCTCGCATTCTTCAAACCTATGACATGCTCTGAACTGTTCGATACGAAGTGTTTAGTTCTAACAATTGCAGATAAATTTAAACATGGCGTATCAGATGCTTCAAAGCCTGTTTGTGCTATACTACTTGTGTATCTCACAGGAATAGGATGGCTGCTTGTCAAGGAGTTTGCTAATTTTGCATAGTAGAAGGAAGCCATATCACATTGTTGTCCCCTCCTGTATATGTTCTACTCTATGGAAGGAAATGCACTATAATATATTTAATGTAACATTTGTTATACATATTTCACACTTTTGTTTATCATAATTGTACACAGTTGTATATGATGAGTAACTTTGTACTTGTATTGGCCCTCACAGGGAAAATTAATGTTAAGGAAGTAATTAGATCAAAATAGAAATAAGATAGTGAGATTAAAAAAAAGTAGATCTGTGTTTTTTATGCATGCACAAGACAGCCTATACAGATTTGCAAAGTGTGGTATTTGTATATTCTATTCTATTCTATTCTATTCTATTCTATTCTATTCTCCGTTCAGACCCTGTACTCCAGCTTTAAAAGGACACACCCATCTAATTTGCATGTCCGCTGCTTATTGGCTGCTGAACTGCCAGAAGGAATGTGAGCAGGCATGCAGCGCTGTGTGTGTGTGTGTGTGTGTGTGTGTGTGTGTGGTGTCTGTGTGTGAGAAGGAAAAATACTCCTCTTCTGTTTTACTGAGAACTATAACTTCATTTCACCTCTTTCTTGCATGCACGCTCTCTCTCACTCTCTCTCTAATTCAGACCGAATCCAGCACAGTCAGACATTGCCAAGGGAACCACTGCAGCTGCACATATTATCTATTGCAGTGGTGATTTTTGTTATGATAATATGATACAGATTAATTTTATACCACAGATGTCTACTGTCAGAATTTAATGCCTCATTTTAAAAGAGGTTACAAATCTTTCAGTGTTGTGAGATTATTTCCTTTGATTATATATTTTATAATGAAAAGATGATACTACTGTTTTGGTCCAAACTCCTGAAAAATGAAAATCAGGCTTTTCTCATGGCAGATGTTTTAACTGCAGCTGTAAGAAAATCCCATCTGTTTGGTTGTAATGAACAGGAACTGAAATCAGCCACCGCAATTTTAATATTTACACCATTTCAACTCATCAAACACTACTTATCCCCAATTAATTAGCAGTGATTTTACAGTATTATATACAGATGTGCAACTAAAAAAGATGAGCTTCAGTGAATTATCATATAACACAACAGTAATGTACCTGTCTCGTGTTTACCTTTCTTACATACATGAATACCTGTACATGCAAAAAATTGTGGTCCTTTAAATGTAGCAGTGACATATTGTGTGTAAAACGTTTGTGCACAGAGTTTCAACTCAAATCAAAATCAAATGAGCTTTATTTGTCACATGCACATTTATAGATTGTACAACATGCAGTGAAATGTATTGTGTGTCACTTCTGCAGATACTTACACACAACAAAAGGGCAACAGCAAAAAGAAAACAAATAGCAAGTACACCATAAACTAAAAAATATATGAATATCAATATAAAGTGTATTATATGTGCATAAAGTGAATAAAGTTGCGACCGCGGCAGGTTTACTATAAATTCAGCTCTTGCTTAAAATGTAGAAACTTCAGCCAAACTGAAGCAGGCAGGATGTGAATGTGTGTCTCAGGGTTTGTTTTTCATTGTGTATGCTTCCAGGACAGTGACTCCAATAATATGTACTGTTATTGCAATTTGTGCGATTCATGAGACCACTTATACACATTGCTGTCTTAAGATGTGGTCATTTGACAGATTTCACAAGCCTACATCCACACTGCAAGCCTCGGTGCTCAGTTTGGATTTATTGCTTTGATTAACTTTTTGTTAAGGCCATTCACATTATTTGTTAAAATGTGACCAGTATCAGACTCCAGGGTGAACTGGTCATAGTCCTGAACTGACTCGCATGCACAAAAGAACAGTCTCGAAAACATCACAAGCAACATGCTGTTGTACAGTAGAGAACATGAAGGCCTCTTAATTCAGCATTTACAGATGTGCATTTTAACAGTGTCTTCGCCTCTAACCTGGTCCTCTTCCCAGCAGAGACGGACGCCAGAGAATTCATAAGGAGATGATAATGAGGAAGAGGATGACCAGAGAGAGCCAGGTTTTTAAGTTGTGGAGCAACAGTTGCTTCTTGTGCTTGGTGGTGTGTGTGAAAACACACTCAGACCTGAGATTGGTGGTATTGTGACAGAAATGACTTTACTGAAATAGATTTCATCCAAGTTTTCAAAAACGTTAAAGGCTGCTACTGTACTACTGCTACAGATCTGTCTAGTCTTTCTTTTAATATGCTTTCAAACACTGACCCTCAAAGTTTGCTTGAGCTGCCAGAAACCTAAGAGCTCCAAAACCTCACTATCCATCCTCTGTGCTCCATGTTTGTAGTCACTGAGTGACTCACCAACATAAGATTGTGATAAATATTGATTTAGAGTCCCAATAATTCTGTTATGATAGATAAGACTGAGGTTGCTTCTTAAAAAATGTTTCAAATTCCATTTGATTTGCATAGAATCTGAAAAAGACAGGTCTAAAAATCACAAGTCAGCAAAAGAAGAAAAATAGATTTTGGACATCCTTGCCTCTAACCTGAATATTTGGCCATAATGTACTATTCAGCTCTCCAAAATAAAGGCAGTAAGTGTCATTCTAATGGACAGACCTGCAGTGTGGCTTCAGTCCTGAAGTTTCTCTTGGCAAAAAGTGCACTTGCAGACAACTTAATAGTTTGTCCTTTTCTAAATATTTCACCTTAAATATCAAAGCAGCCAAATGAAAGGAGAGAGGAGAGATTTGTTGAGACTCTGTGCTGTTAATAACAGGCATAACAGAGGCGCTCTCCACATTTATAATTAGTCCTTTTGGCTGTCTTCTCAGACTCTTTCAGTCTGTGGTAAAGTTCTCAGACCCATCCCCCCTAATGACACAGTGGCACTGAAATACGCTGTAAAAACTGTCAACTCTGTTTTAACACCACTTCCCCCCTAATATGGTCCTTTCTTTTCCCAGCAGTGAAGGAAGTGATCAGGTAATGAACGTTCCAGACCTCTGGTGCTCTGTTTGCACTGGCCGCAGCTGTTTCAGCCTCTCACACAGAACCACTTCAGGCTCATTGAGCACTTTGTCGTAAAAATAATAACAGCCTCTAGCCTCCTTTTGGTGTTTTAGTCAGTACTTTAGGAGGCAAATAATAAAAGAACTCGAAAAAATAATGAATGCTTGGGCTTCTTTTTGCATTTTAGGTCAGTGTCAGTGCTGTCTTGAAGAAAGGAACACCCACTAAATGTTGACCTTCTCTTTCACCAGTTATCTGCAGAGATAAATAAGCTAGCCATTCTCTGGCTCCCAAGTAATGCAACAGTGGAAATGCCACAAAGAGCCTCAGTGTTTCAGTTGTTCATGCTACCTTGATTAGTGCAATGTGGCATGGTTTTGTGCAATTAATCTTAATGTAAACATATACATGTATTTGTATTTTTGTGAGCATAAATTGTATGACAGCATAGACAGATAGTAAGGAAGATAAGTAAAAAAAACAATGTAAATAAGACCGAACTTTCAGCATGATTCTTTTACCAGCTGATGGATAAGAAAAACATCAGCTGTGCTAATAGATGGTGAGAGCTGTAAAACAGATTCCATGTGTGTTTGAGGTAATAAACAACGAACTCTCACCCACATGAATGCATCTAATATTAGTGCAATGATCTGTCAGCACTACAAACACACAGGAGCTATACTCAGAAGGCTTCATAAAAGTCACAGTGTTTGACTAACAGAGCTATTATCATGAAATTTAGATCATTAAATAAACATTATAGTCTTTTCTCTCCCTCTCCTGGATTTCTTTCAATGTTCATCTTCTGTCATTATCCCAATTGTACCCACTTTCCTCAATTTAGGAGAGTTTTCACTGTTTATTTTGAGTAGGCCAGTCTATTCCCAAAAGGGGCAGAGTTAAAGGTGCAGTGTGTGGAGCTTTTAAAGGGAGATTGTTCTTGTATGGCCTGCAGCAGGAGAACAACGCTGCTCTGTTGGTGTACACATGTGTGTTTATATGTGAGTGAGAATTCACATGTGTTTAAGTGTGTGTGCATGCACAATACCAGCTCTTGTACTCACCTGTGTATGGAACTACTAGTTAAACTCTGTGTTTATCAAATATGGTAATTACTGGCTATAACTCAAACAGTGTGATTTTTTTTTTTTTTTTTTTCTTTTGATCCTTATAATCCTGCATATTTGAGATTTTGTGCACAATGAATGCATTAAACACAGGGGTGGGCAATGTCGCAAAAGAGATCCACCATCTGAGTCACAATTGTACTCACTTCCTGTAAAACATAGGCCAGTTAAAATCAGCCAAATACCAGTTTTTCCTTATAGTTTATGAAAGGCTTATGCTATGATTTGATAGCTTTTTGTGTTTTTGTAAGCATTTGACATAAAACAACAAAGTTCAACGACGCCTCCACATTCCATTTGCACTTCCTTATCTAAATTTTCCATGTAACTACTCATACATGCACAGATTCACTTTTTTTTTATTGGTGAAACTAGAAGAGCACTTAGAGAGCGCAGACCTCCACCAAGATAGTGTTTGTATTTATTTGTTTATTTTTTGTTTTTAAAGGTAGTGTTTGTGTTTTTTGGGGTTTTTTGAAGCAAGTGTTTTTACTTTTTTTTTAAGGTAGTGTTAGTACTTTCCTCCACTAGATGGCGGTGAATGACTTCATGCAGAACTGTGCCACCATGCCCTATCTCACAATGATAAAGAATCCTTTAAAAAGTTCCTGGATCCAGACGGTGATTCAAAACGCCTCCAAAATGCAATCATCTCTTCCTTGACCCAGAGTGGACATACCCTGAAAATTTCATCAAAATCCCTCCATAACTTTTTGAGTTAAGTTGCTAACAAACAAAGTCGGATGCTAACAAACAAACGCACAGTAAAACACTACCTCCTTGGCGGAGGTAATTTGTGAACAAACCAGGTGACGAAAGACATAAACAGAGCATACATACAGAACAAAACAGCAGCAACGACAAACATATGCAGCATACAACAACCTAAAGCACAGATTCACTTTGACAGTAATGCAACCAGTGGAGGGACAAAAACGTTATTCACGACCTTAATTATTGCAGTGTTTTGACAATGGCTTGAAGAAGTCAGAGACACTTCTTCTTTATTGCTGAAGTAAATACCATGTCTACTATGCAACATGTAAAATGACATGGTTGAAACTGTGATTATTGCAGTCAGACATCTGCAGCCTCCAGTGGAGTGGATTCCTCTCAGAATCGTTTTCTCTTTCTCAGTTTTCAGTCTGTGTTTCTGAACTCTTCATCTGGAGTAATCTTAATCTCTGCCTGTTTTAGCAGATGAGTTTATTTGTTTATTTCTGCAGAAAAACCATCACCGTGGAGACTATCTGAGCTCATTTCCAGTCATCGTGGCTTTATTTCCTCAGTGGCGACGAAATGCATCCCACAAAGTCCTGCAGGTTCGAGACTGTAGTACACTGACACGACAACGTGATCGATAAAATAATCACTTCAATCGTTCCAAGCTACTGACATTGAATCAGGAAGTGACCCATGATGCAATGCTCTCTTAAAAATACCATAATTCCACCGGAACTCAGCCCATTTAATATTAATATTGGAGCAGATAGAATATGTGTGATTCTTCTGAAGAGCAGGTAACACAGCACATTAAAAAGGTTCTCAGGATAAGCTCTTCAGAGAAACGCTACAGTTCAATAGTTCAGTTCAGGAGTTCTGTAATTTGAGTGCCCGCAGTTTCATATTTTAGCTTTAAAGCCTCAGTCACATGTTTCTCTTGTTTCACCCACCATCTGTATGTCTAACATCTTTTTCTGTGCGTGTGTGTGTGTGTGTGTTCCTGCTCCACATGCTTGCCTTTGACAGCTGCATGCCTCCTGAATTACAGTAAAAACACACTCGAGCCTCCAAATATACATACCCACTTGAGATTTTTCAACACTTGTGTGACCCAGACACTTACAGGACTCATCTGCACTGATCTCCGTGACTCATCGACATAATAATTACACCTCAATACAAAATCCTTTAAGCTGACATGTAAATGTTTTCATCAGCTCGTGCACCACTCTTCTCCACTATAAATAACTTTCTTTCATAGGTATTTCACTTGCTTCATGATGTACACTATAAAGCAGCAATATTTGATTAATCACTTCAAATACCGTCAAGTAATACGCAATCGTCTTTTATAATCAATTAAATGGTTTTGTAAAATTTTTCTAAACGTGTGTAGCAATAAACTCAGAGTTCCCACAGGGTCTTAAAAACTCTTCAGTGTAACTTGTACAAACCTGTAGGAACCCTGTAACCTGAACATATTTGGGTTATTACCAGTCACCAGACACCCGATTTCACCATTTTAAGAATATTTCATACTATTATGACTACTAATACTCATACTAATAACACTACTGCTATTACTTTTACAACTACTAATACTACTTCTAATAATAATGATACTAATACTACTAATATTACTAATACTACTACTAATTAATAAAACAATTGATGGTTTCATCAACAACTAGAAAAGCACTCAGAGAGCGCAGACCTCCGCCAAGGTCGTGTTTGTATTTTCTTTTTTTTTTAAGGTAGTGTTTGGTTTTTTGTTTTGTTTTTTTAAGGTAGGCTTTGTGTTTGTTCTTTTTTTAAGGTTGTGTTAGTACTTTCCTCCACTAGATGGCAGTGAATGACCTCATGCAGATCTGTGCCACCATACCCTATCTCACAGTGATAAAGAATCCTTGAAAAAGTTCTTAGATCCAGACGGTGATTCAAAACGCCTCCAAAATGTAATAGTCTCTTCCTTGACCCTGAGTGGACATACCCTGAAAATTTCATCAAAATCCGTCCATAACGTTTTTGAGTTATGTTGCTAACAAACAAAGTCAGATGGTAACAAACAAACAAACGCACAGTAAAACATAACCTCCTTGGTGGAGGTAATGAGAATAATCTTTGTTTAGTGGTGGTGAACTACAAACAGATCCTATATTTATCTCAGAGCCACATATGAATGTGACTATCCAGGCTATTTTTATATATAAAAGATAAACATATATTTATCCAATTTGTATTTGCATACTAGCATTATTATTTCAAGTTTGCCCTTGTTTTTTTTTTTTATAGAAAAGGAAATGTTTTCTTCAGAGGAATTCGAATTTAGATACACACCAAAGGATGACTGGTTTTAATCGAGTCAGTTCTGTTGTTCTTTGCTTGTGGACTCTCTTAATCACATGTGACATTTCTTTTAGTTTCTGGAAAAGAATTCTTTGGATAAAACATGTAAATCATTAATTGTATTTGTATTTAATTAAATCAAGTTATTTTTGTCACTGTGTCTGTCTGCTTCCAAACAAAGTTGAGTTGTAGTAATTGGTTCCAACCATTCATCTGTGTTTGTCTGCTTTTGTGCCGCTTTATGCATGTTTTCTTAAGAACAGGGTGACTCATAGTGTGTATGTGTGTGTGTTAATATATGTGTGTGTGTGTAAAGCAGTGAAATCAGAGCACCATGCTGTCCTAGGCTTCCAGAATATCACATGTAAGCTCAGTGAGTCATCCATTCAGACCAAGGATGAATCGATTAGCACAGTTGCTGTTTCTCGTTGACAGAGCATTTATGTCATCAAGATACTCTGTGTTTTCTGACTTTTGGGCAAAGTCGACTGAAAAATATGACTGTATATTCAATTGTACTGTATATACAACATTATTATGTATGCAGCTCTGGAAAAAATGAGATCACTCCAAAGTTCCAGACATTGAATCCCTTTTAAAGCCTCTGGAATGTGATCAAGACAGAGATGGATGGTCACATGCTGTCAAACAAAGCACTGGCATTTCTGCGCCAAGGGTGGCACAAAGCACCTAACATCAGTGAGAAAGACTGGTGGAGAGCAAGATGCATGGAAGATATGATTGTAATCAGGATTATTTTTGGTAAAAATTAAAAAAAAAAAAAAAAAAATCATGGGAAGGAATATTTCTCGGACCCAAAAAAAGAGTTTGCTTGGTGGTCTTTGGAAAATGGATTTAATGACGTAGATAAACAGGAAGAAAAAAACAAGGCACTGTCTTTTATTTAGCATTAAAATACCTTTATTCTCATGGCATGATCAGGTGTAGACCTTTTTGTTTGTGAAGTGAATATACACTTGTTGTCTTAGAAGTATTGGATGTCTGAAAAGTATATCTACAAAGTAAGCCATTGTTATTTTCTGCAGATAAATGTTCTATACATTTCTCTTGGTACAGTTCAGTCAGTACAGTAATTTGTAAAATAAACAAACATGTTCCTTTTACTCCAAAAATATAAATAGTAAAACCAGTGTAGCCTTCTTTTTCTTCAAGCTGCACATTATATCTTCTACTGTATTATTTCATACAGAACACTATAGATGCATTGTTTTTTCTGCAGAGACTTTCCAGTTCATCTCACTGGTGTATATTTCTGTTTATCTTGCCAATGGGTGACTATTTCAGTTTACATTCTCCTCCTGTCTGTTTTCAAAGTCCCTTTCACGACAGCAAAGAACAAACTCCGAGCAGCAACTTCTCAGAAACATCATTTTTCAAAGGCGTCACCACTTCCTATGTTTAGAGCTTCTCAGTGTTATTTCTTTAATGGAGTACAAACGAGTTTTTACCGCTCGTTTCCTTATGATTGTAGACGATCGTATAGAAATAGTCAGACCTCCCTATTCCATCTCCAGCACTGGCACAAGGAAGTCTAACTATGCAAGACTGTTTTAGCAGAACTATGAAACTAACAGATTTTGCTGATGGCATTGTGGGAACAAATGTGGCTCAGGAGGTAGAGAAGGTTGTCCATAATCCCCAACTCCGGTCTATGTGCCAAAGTGTCTTCAGGCAAGAAACTAAAACCCAGAGTGCCTCTTGTGTTGAGCTGCTCGATTATGTTGTGGAAAAAAATGTGTCACGATTATTTTGGTCAATATTGAAATCACGATTATTCAAGCGATTAATTTTGAGTTTCACTGTACATTTATTCAGCATTTCCCTCTCTCAAAAAACACTTTGTTGGGTTCTTTATGCAAAACATTCAAATTGAAAATACATTTTGGCTACAAATATGTACTTTACGGCTGTTTTGCAATGGAATGGAATGTACTGCACATGCGCATCTCTCAAAAATTGTGTAAAGAAAAACGGAAAATGAATTATTTCAGCTCGATTTATGTGAGTTTTGAGATCGTTTGACAACGAAATCGAAATCATGATCAAAATTCGATTAATTGCACAGCCTTACACATGTGTTTGTTTGTTGCACGTGCAAAATGGAGAATGTGATTTACTGAAAATGCTCTTTACAAACACACATCATTACATTCGTTTTTGGTCCCTGACATGTTTAGACACTATTTCATGCTCACACCACACATTTCACTTGTTGAATTTGCACAACTTGTGTACCTCTGACTGTGCATTACTTGCTATTTTACAAAACATAGCTCATCTGATGTGGTAACTTAGTGAACAGAATTTTGCCCCCAAAATAAACGTCTCCATCCATTTTTCTGTTGTTTTCTAGCCTTTCTCAGGTGACCAGATGGACGACTTCAGCAGTGATTTATTCAACAGTTTCTTCGAAGACCATCTACTAGAGCGACCTCTCCTGACAGACAGACCCTCACCTCTACACATGGAGCTGGACAGCAGCCCAGGTCAGCATATGTTGCTCTCAGCTGTACATCTACATTAGTCGTGGTCTGTGCTAGAGTGAGGCTGATTTAGCTTTGAGGATGCTGCACGACATCCACCACTGCTCAATGTCTTTTTTTTTTTTTTTTTTTTCCTCGTTCTTTTGCTGTGACAGTTTCTTGCGTAAATGTGTCGAAATAAAGAGGGAGATGCTGGTGGTGCTGTCAGGTAGGACAGTGAAGGCGGTCCACGGTGAGCTTTGCACATCAGTCAGTTTACGAAAGATGAGTCACGGTTGCTTAATGGGATGTCTGTCATGTGTCAGCCAAGTCACATCGAGAACAAATGTCCTTGTCGTCGCTTGCTCTGATGCGTCTCAGAAGGCAAAAATTGCACAGTCACATCTTAACATAGAATGAGCCGACAAAGGCATCGAGGATCAGATCACTGGCTGTCGTCTCTCAGGTTTCCCTCTTATTGGCTTTGTAGTGACTGAAATGTGAAGTGAAAATGTGGATTCCTGTTGGATGCAATTAATGACCTTCAGGTTTGAAAACATCATAGAAATCCTATCATAGTACCAACCCCACCCCCCGACTCATAGATGAACCTCTGATTTCTTCCAACCATGCAGCAGCCAGATGCTCCACTCCAGAGCCAGCTTTTGGGCTGACGAGACCCCAATCCCATTATAGGGTTTGAATTGTAAGCCAGCAATTTGCATGGAGACCAACTGTATTGAGCCGTTACTTTTTAACCACTGACATCAACCCTGGCTTCTTCCTTCACAGAGAGGTCGCATTTTATGATACAAGAGCCAGTTCCTGTTTTGATACTCTCCGTTTTCCAAAAACTTTGTCTTTAATCTGTCAATCATTCCGGTCTGTTTACCCTCCTCTTACAAGTTGTCTCTGAGGAGGAGGCGCCGAGATGATCCTTCAAGACTGGATGCTAGAGTTGTGTCGTTGATACTTGCTAGCATCGCTCATCAGACTTTCTGTAGTTTCTGTCACAAAGGGTTGTTTTATAGCACTTTCCCAAGTTCCAGTTCCCATCGTAACCAAGACCTCTACAAAGAGAAAATAGTAATGATAGATTTAAACGTTAATTAAATTCAATAAGTGTCTACAATGGTAGTTAATAAATCCCAAATATTTTAATGTCGCAGATATTCAAGCAGAGCACAGCTACTCTTTGAGTGAAGACTCCGCCCCCCAGAGCCCTGCCCTGTCAATCAAAATGGACCAAGAGTCTGGTAGGTCATTCTGCTTAGGCTTCATTTATTTCCATATTTCATCTCAGTGGTTTCAGTTAAGACTTAATAATTGCTTCTGATCAAAAAAAGAATAAGGTAGTCGATCCAAACTCTGCTGCTGTTTCCTCTGGTCCATCACACTGGCTGTTCCCTGGTTTAGCGTTTCGCTCAGTTGTGGGTCTGACATGACATTTAATATTCAGTCTGGCTCTGTGTGACCTCAGTACACACTCTTAGTGGTTAAATCTGATTTTGTTTGTTTGTTGTTGTTTTGAGACCACTCTGTTGTCTTCAGTCTGAAAATGTCACAGAAGGTCAGCTGATTTTTGAGATTTGCTTGTCTTTCCCTCGGTTTTCCTCACTTTCCTCCAGTCCCCACCTGTCTTCTGTCTCCGTCTGTCATGTGGTATCTCCCCTTCTACCTGTCTTTCTCTCTGTGTCTGTCTTCATGCTTTCAGTTCTCCGTTTGTCCCGGGGATCCTGCTGCTCAGACAGCAGGAGCCCAGTCTGAGCAGTTTTCCTCCAGCTAAGCCCTGCCCACCGAACACACACACTCACTCACACACTCAGGAAAATACACACAGAGCTATGACAAGCATATGGTTTTGAGTCTGCAGCTTCAGCCGAAGCCAGCGGAAACTCTCTCTCTCTCTTTCTGTCAGGTTATCTCTCTCTGTGTCCTTCCTGTCTATCTCTCTGTCTCTCTCTCTAAGTCTTCTGTTTTCTATCTGTCCCTCCTTCTGTCTCCCTTTAATCCCATTAAATGTGCTTTATTGGTATGAATATCAAGTTGCTTGTGTTGCCAAAATACCGCATTGAGTCGGAAAAAATCTACTTTGCATCAGTACACAGCTGTTGAACTTGTGTATTATGTTGTTTCCAGGACATATCTTCAAGCTGTGAGGTTGTTTTCAGAAGATATAAATCAGTAAAAGATTGCATATGATCCGCTCCAGTTAAATCTGTCATATCTGGTTGAATTTGAACGTATATTTGCGCCTCTGTAGCAAAAGGGAGCTTATAAAAACTACTGTGTCACATTAAACGATACTACATGATGGAATATTGTTTAATAAAACACTTTTTGACAGCTTGGATCTGAGCAAAGAATTTTTCCGTTGACAAATTTCATGCATCGGTGACAGTGCCTTTACTATCTCATAACTTGGATATTGAACTTTTATATCATGCCAATTCCCACTGAAACACACAAGCATGCACATTTATCATCTATGTTTCAATTTTAACCGGCTTTTGGGCTTTATCCACTACGCAATTTACAACCATCTTCTGCTCTTTTAAGCCCAAACTTTGTGATCCATACTTTCCAAAGGTTTCCCTTTTAACCATTCTGTATCCACAGGACTAATGGACCGTTATATTCAAAATTTGAACTAACATGTAGCTTTATAAGCTGCAGTTATTTCACATATGAGGTATGGAACATATGGCAAACTCTACAGTGGGAATTAACACAATGCTCCTTATTGATTCAGCTGCCTGGAAAGTTTCAGTCTCTCATACTAGGGTTTATTAATGGCAGATTGGCTTTTGAAACAGCTATAGAGTAAAAGCAGTTACACTGTTGTTTACTAAAGGTTTTGTGTTTGTTTCATAAGATCCCTGTGAGTTTTTGCAGAGCAGCAGCTGTTCTTCCGAGTGTCCACACAATTTACGCTGAGACAGTACACGTAAAAGTAACAGCGCTCATAAAGCAACACATTAGCTCAAGTGTAATTTCATTCTGAGGTTCTTGAACTGCGCTCCTATTCTAGTCATCTCAGCTCTTTAAACCGGGGAGATTTTCATTTTCACACACTGAAATTCCCAACTCGAGCTCCCTCTCTCTCTCATTATCTTTAATGAATGATAGGATGAATTCTGCAGGATGTTCCTTTTCCACATCTATGTTGCGGTAAAAACTCTAACACTGAGTTGTGGATGAAATTATTCAATCTTTTAGCTGCAATCTTTTTGGAGCACATCGCAGACTTTCTTCACCTCATTCATTCTCTCTTGCATGTCAGGAAGCACCAGCTCAACTGAAAACACTTGTTCTCCTTTGATCAAAATTTTAGGAAATTCTCTTGAGGCTGCAATATATCATGCATTTTTTTTTCTTTTCTCATTATTGAAGAAATTAGCAGCAAATTAAGGTCTTTTACCCCGCTCTGTACCCTCAGAAAGCCACCTTTTTCAGATATTTCAGCATTGAAATTATTCCAACTCAGTAAAGTATGTTTTGAAATCGATTCATCTTGAACTATCCAGCTTAGTTTTTTAGATATTATTGCTTTTGTCATGAAAGTGTTAAGTTGTTAGCTGCTGGAACATGACTTTTTGTGAGGGAGTTGGTCCAGTCTATCTCCTGATGAAACACACCAACCATATTATACTTATATTAAGATTTTTTAATACATAACGCTAAAAAATCACAGTGAAAGTTGAGGATAACCTTCCGAGCTCTTGACAGTTTTACAGTTTCAGCCGGTCTTTTGATTTGTGTGCTCATATATTTTTAAGTTTCTAAAATTTCAGTCACTGTGTTCTTGTTCATTGCTCTTACTCAAAGACACTCTGTGTGTTTTACTGAAGTTCCTACTGTGCTGCTCCTACCACTGCTTTAATATTGCTGCTGTCCTACTGAGATCAAACACCGACACCAGCTCTCCTACATTAACCCCCCGTTATGACCGCCAGAAGCCTTGGTCATTAAACATCTTGCTGTGATAGGATTTTGTTCCGATTCTACCCACATACACAGGCTGTGTTTGACTAACAGCATCCAAAGAAACCCCATTAAATATTTACCAAGAGGATCAAGTTTTACTGTGTCATTAATCTGCAGCATCTTTCCTAAAACTTAAATAGAGGTTTATTCATATCCAACGAAACTAATCCATCCGTAAATTTGTTTCATTCTGTTTGTTTGTTTGATGAAGCGTCCTACGTCTTCAGAGATAAAGGTCCTGTTCATTGACGAGCTGCAACTACGTATATGAGCTTCTGGAATTTATTAAACAATGATTGTAGCGGTCCCCAGTCAAGACATGGCTTAACAAGGGCAGTGGGTTTAACAAGGCTGAGGCTAGCAGCAGGACCAGCCTCATTAGAGGAGGCTTCTGAGGGTGATGGGTAAATGACGGATTTATACCAAAACTGGATTCTCCACTTACTCTTAGTTGAGTTTAACCCCACTACTTGTTAATGCATCTCATTCACCATGT
The DNA here is from genome assembly GCA_030068375.1 of Ostorhinchus rueppellii. Lineage (NCBI taxonomy): Eukaryota > Metazoa > Chordata > Actinopteri > Kurtiformes > Apogonidae > Ostorhinchus > Ostorhinchus rueppellii. The sequence continues at coordinate 3,742,770 of JAQQZY010000013.1, forward strand.
TGATCGGGATCTTTTTGTATCCAGGTAGATGTTTTCACAACAACTAAAAGTGTCATGATGAGTTTATACATCATGGAGGTCATTTCAGGAGATTTTTGACAGTTGACTGCAGTGGCGATTATCAGGTTGTGCTGCTTATTTTGTGATGTTTGTTTGTGAAAGCAGCCGTATGGATTTGTTTTTGGGACGGATTCTCTGCTGTGGTGATGGACAGGATAGCCAGACCAGTACCGACTCTCTGACTTCCCCCTTCCAGCCCCCTCCTGCCTGCGCACAGCGAGCGCACACACACACGCTTGTAAACTTCAGAGCATTTTACCAGCAGAATGTTGCTAGGAAACCGGTCGGTGATTAAAGTGGTGTTCACTCTTTCTCTCAAACACACACACAGTTCCTGTCTTGTTAAAATGCTGCTGTTCTTTGGGTGTGAGTGACATCAAAGATATCAGGGCTGGTACTCATGTCTTACTCTGAAAATGACAAAAGACAAATTCACTGAAAAATCACACACGAGTGTAGTTCTCTATGCACATGTCATGATTGAGATCGTTCATTTTAAAATTTGGCAGAAGTTACAAAACTTTACCATCAAGCAGTCTTTTCCCTAATGAGCTAGTCTTGGAGGTGAGCCTAATTAACACATTATTACCTTTTAATTCAAAGCATATTTTGTTCACTTTCAACTGTGGCAGACCTGTTGGTGAGTCAATCATTACAGAGTGTGGACAGACTGTCTAAATAAGCACAACCATGATTTGCTTTGATTGGGTTGTAGAAATAAACGGAAGGTCTTTAGTTGGATAAAAGTAAAGAACGAATGACCTCTTTCTCTCTGTTACAACTCTGACGTCTCCGTTGCCGACAGCAGGACTTTGTCTCCGTTTTGGGCTTGGGTTTTAAAATGCATTTCAGTGACGTGAACACAAGTGGACAGCTGAGGCGCATCACCGTTCACACCTGTGTCTATCATCTGTCTGTGTGGTGTCCAGCTTTTGTCACTGACAATCAGACACTGTCAACAGACTCCTGATTAGTTTCCCACTGGCGTCTCCAATGCAGACTTGACATCTGGATTCACCTGCACATGAGCGCTCCTCATTATTACCACGTCCTGCTCTGGTAATGGTTTTTCATGTTACGTACTTGTTGACACAACAGAAAAGATGTGATCAAACTCATCCCAGACCACCTCTGATGCGACTCTGCAGTTGTTTACATTTGTATTTGGCCAGAGTCATTGATTTCCTATTAAGAGTGTATCCCTTTGTGTTTGAACAGTCCGATGTCCATGTCTGTTTGAAACCTTGTGAAGCCTTTTCTCTTCTAATTTATGGTCTGGGGACAAAGTTTCTTCTCCTTGATTATTACTGAAAAACAGTGAAACCGTTTTCCCTGTGTGTTGTGGTTTGTCAGGCCGGGCAGGAGCCTCTTCATCATCTTGCCCACTAGGACATCAAAGTCAGTTACTGGCTATTCTGTAGCCTCACAGCTCTGCAGTGCCACTTACGTCCCTATAAATACATTCTGTAGTTCACAGTAGACTAAACAATGGTTACCTGTAAGAGCTCACTGAAATGTATTGTGTTTTTGTGAACTTTCTTTAAAATTGCACTGTGAGCTTCTGCTTGGGTCACCAGTATTCACTACATTATGCATATTTAGTCCAGAATTTAACTGCAGTAGTTTTTCATTCTAAGTGCAGATGCTGAAGGCCAGTTTCTGGTTCAGCCCATCTTTTTATTTCAGGGTAGATTCTCTCACTGGAGGCAAATTATGCACCACTGTTGCCAAAGAGATGTTGTCCAGCAGTCTCTAATAACCAGCCTTGTCAGGAAGTCCTTCAGTGTTTTGGGAAAGTACTGTGAAAGTGTGATTTATTGGCTACCAGTTACTTCCCATTGGAAGACCTACAGCAAAGCTTCCTCAAAGACACTTTTAGTCCTGCTCACTGAATTTAATTTACTTTTCAAAAAGATGAGGAGCTTTTTGAAATGTGGAATAATTCACGACCAAAATTTTGTTATTTGGATGTATTTCATTTCTTACTTTTCACTCTGACTCCAGACATTTGATTGCGTTTAGGTTTAAAGTGGACAGACTGAAGACTTGCTGAGGTTTCATATTTCTGAATATTTGCATTTGAAAGGTCTTTTAAACACATTAGTTAATCACAGTTTTGCATGTCACTCTGTCTCTCCATCAGAGTTTGAGTGGAGCTTCAGTCAGGACCTGTCGGCAATTTTAGTGAAACAAGAGGAACCTGATGTGGGTCAAAGGTTAGACCCACAGCCTCTGGAAGGCCCGCCTCTCATATTAAACCCTGCCCCGCCACACAGAGGATCGTCATGGAAACACACGGTTAGCATCTACCAGACATGTGCCCTAACAGTTCAACTCTGCACATCATGTATTGATCTTCACAATCATGTTCATCACTATAATAACACCATGCTTCATGTGTTTCTTTAGGAGCACAGTCAAGATGATGTGAAGCCTGTAGCCATTAAGGATGAACCCAGAGAGCACGGACAGTACATCAGCCTGCCCAGCGGTATACTCACCACAAACCAATGCATGAACACACCCACGTAACAGTGGTGTCACGTATCATTTAAGCTAAAGTCGGGCTCTCTACCATTTTGTTGCTTTCCAACAATACCAGCATGTGAAACCTAAAGCACCTACTTTTCAGTTCGTACATAGCAATATAGCACATTCAAATGCAATGAAATGCTTCCTAACGTGCAGCTCCCCTGATTTATCAGACGAGAAACCAGGAGAACAAATCTAAACCTCAAAACAAAGAAGCCATCCAGACAAGTTGAACCAAAATATCATGCGAGATATTAATTTATACCAGCGTTTGCCAGTGTTTTTGAGCCACGGCACTTATTTTACTTCAGAAAAATCACAAATATAATGCAAATTTAGTCTCAATTTACTTACTGAGTGTGAAATCTGGGCCTTTTTAGTTGAACACAAAGCTGATATTCTTGTTGGAGTTGAAGTGAAGGAACATTAGGAACAAGAAAGCTGTAACCCCTTGGACAAAACACTGGCTTATGGATTGAGATCTGTAGAATAGAAGCATATGCCCCCCACCCCAACCCGATCTGCAGCCGTGCGCATCACTAGTGTGGGGGGAGTTATCAACAGAACACGCCGCATCGAGGCTGGTTCACTTACATTTTCATTTTGTAAAGGGGAAACTGTTGTTGTAGAGTGGATCATTTGTGTGCGCAGTCGTACGTATCTATATCGCACCACTCCGTTAGAGTACCAGTCAGGTGAAACTGGATAATCTTCCACAGCACACCTGATGATTTCTGATGCCACACTTATGTGTCATGGCACAGCGGTTGGGAAACACTGATTTATACTATAAAATAAGACTGAAATTGAATTTAAACCAAAAAAAAGCCAGAGAGAAAATACAGTTTTTAATTCAGGATATGATAAATTGTAGGGATGCTTCCAAAATGTAACCACTGAGGTGACAGCTTCAAGTCTTGGCTAAGTTTAGGTAAAAAGAAGACAAAGTAGGCATAAAGCTCCTATGTGTTTACATTGAGATAGATTGTATTCCCCTGAACATGTCTGCTCAGGTACATCTTTCTCTAGACGATTTCTGAACCGGCTGATTCTAAAAAGCACATTGGATGAAAAAGCCTGGGAGGCCTGTGTCTGTTCCATGAGACTATCCAACACTGTGGCTGTTAATGATTAGTCATCACAACTGAATCATGTTGAGTGAATTTTGGAAAATGCGTAGTTGCACTCAGTTGTTTAAGTTGTCTTCTTGTCATAAAAAGTGAAGATGCTTTTGTTGTCTAAATCATCACCCTCCTCTTGTTTAGAGGATGCACTCCAGCTCCCACCCACCCCTCCCAGCAGTAACCACGGTGACAGTGACGGCTCTCTGCCCCCCTCTTCCCCACACCTCCCTCTGCCACCATCCTCCCCTTCACCACAACAGAGACCAGGGGGACGAGCATCTTCCTCCTCCTCCTCCTCCTCCTCTTCCTCAGCCATCTCCTCTTCACCTCTGCTCACTGCACCACATGTGAGTAATGAACCAGCCTCTCATCCTCCATCAGCTCCAGCAGATACATGTGACCTAATGAGCCTTAAAAGGTCACTGCTTTTGCGTACTTTGTCTGTTAGTGAGTACTCTTACCTCTTCAGGTCTCTGAAATGATCCAAATACAATAATTCAAGAATGAAGAATCACCTGTTGGTGGATGTGTAAAACAGCGCAGCTTGAGCAAAGAAATAAATGATGAGCTCGACATCAGAAAGAGGAATTTGGCGTCTCATCATGACCCAGACTCAGAAAACTGCAAAATGTTTTCTGTTCAGGGCAGGAATGTCAGAATGTCAACCAATAAGTAATATGAACTCATCAGCAACACACTGGTCAGGGACACAAACATGACTACATTGACAAAACCATCTGTGGTTTTTTTTGGCATATTTTGATGAGTCAGTGTTTCTATACTAATTCCCTCACCACCTAATGTACATTCAGCATCTCTTCCACATTGGCAAATGGATTTAATGCAGTCAACATATAAAAAATTGTCAGCATATTTTAATTTCAACATGCAAGCGTTCAAGATGGAGGGATTCCAATCTGAAATCATAAAATCTGATCGCATTTTCAGGTCTATGTTTGCAAAAGAAAGAAAACCCTGCATACACAGCATTGGAACCGACCAGTGTAAAACAAAACAAAAACGATCCTTAACTCTTGACATTTATAAAATTGAACAGAAGACAGCATTTCTAAATCAAAAACAAAGCCAGTTTCTAACACGTTGGGAAAAATAGGTTGTGTTAAGAAGCCTGATTTAATTTTGAAGTCGAACATTTATAGACGGTGTACTGGTCACTCCCTAAAGTGCGATCGTTTTCATTTACCCTCCTTTTTGTTTTGTTTGTTTTTTGTTGTTTTTGATGGCAAAATGTTTCTTAAAAACAGAACAATACTGTGCACATGTTGACACTAGTGAATTATACCTATCACTGAAAATTGTTAAAACTGATAAAGAATTATAATAAAAAAAAAATAAAAAAACAAAACTGTCATGACTAGAATATGAGTGACACTGGAATATGCTTTTTATTTTTTATCTATCCCAGACATGATGGTCAACACATGGTAACCTAGCACAGTATCACATTCATAAGTTGAAATGTAGAGGGACAGGACATCCATCTTCCAAAGAAAAGAACACCATAAATGATGATTTATGTTTGGCTTACTGCAAAATCAATGTGTTTCAACAGATAAAACAAATATAGTAATCGTATAAGATTTACGGAAAAGCTTTTAAATTGTTTTTTTGTTTTGTTTGTGTAGATGACATTTGCAGCAGTTTGGTAGAATAAGCCAGATAATAAGTGCAGGGTTTGCAAAGATGCTAATGTGGGTATTCAGATGTTGAACTGTGGGAATCTGATCCAAGGGTGAATCAGTTCAATAGATGCTGATTCATGTGGAAGTACTGTTCATAGGAACAACTGATGAGTCATTCCCCTGTTGGGTTTGGGAACATAACTCTTTGACAATGGTCGTTAATATTAAAAAGATGCACATTTCATTGTGCAGAAGCTGCAGGGTTCTGGACCCCTCATGCTGACAGAAGAAGAAAAGAGGACCCTGGTCGCTGAGGGCTACCCAGTACCGAACAAACTCCCTCTCACCAAGAGTGAAGAGAAGGCACTGAAGAGAGTCAGGCGAAAGATTAAAAATAAGGTAAATGGGACTGACGGAGATCAACATTTGGACTGGATTTACACACATTCTGTTCTTGCAGCCAAAACAAATGTCTGATTCATCAAACCATCAACTATTTACAGAATCAGTGTCTTTCTGTGAGCGATGAGTGCTTTAAAGATTCAGTTCAGCAGCTGCTTTTGTCTGCCATCACTAAGCTCAGACAAGAACTGACACACTCCACCTAAGAAAATGTATTTTTTTCCCCAGTAAAAAAAAGCAGTTATCAAAATAGACAAAAATATTAATGATAGTTCTTCTGTTTTTATATCCAGATCTCAGCTCAGGAGAGTCGGAGGAAGAAAAAGGAGTATGTGGAATGTCTGGAGAAGAAGTGAGCATTGGAAAAATGTCCCCTTTTTTGTCTGTTTCTTTTCCACTCCTGTTGGTTTACCTTTTGTGTCTGTCTCCGCTCTTTGATTTCCAACCCCTTTTTTCTCATTATGGTCACCTCAGACTGTATTAAAGTAACCATAGGTGACTTTAATAGTCCATCTAGGCAGAGGGTCTGAATCCGCAGCCCAGTATATTCACATATTACAAGTTATCCTGTAACAAAATGCAACTTTTTAATGGATTCTATAAAACTTAACCACCACAATAGCATATTTGACAGTGACAGTGTGATGTTCATTTTCCTGCCTAAAGACATGACGCAACATTCATGAATGTCCCTCTCTAACTCCACGTTTGAGAACGGAAGAGCTGAATCTGTCGTAAAAACAAATATATTTAACCCAAATAAGAGCAGATTGTTTTCAGATGTAGCTTAAGATGCCTCATGATCATAATTATGGCCCTTTTATCAATACGTCTGTTCTGCTGATATGTGTATAGAACTTAATTTGTCACCTCCTTTTGTGCAATATGTTTTTATTTAGAGGGTTGAGGTTCAGAGGCACAGCACATGCCCCTTGTTATTTTCCTGGTCAGGTCCATCTGGTGCTAGGTGAAATATTCTCAGGACCTTGTGGTGGAAATGATCACACCCAAGTGAACACCAAGTACTCCCAGGATGCGTTATCAGTTCTCGTAAAACATTACTAATAATTTCCTCTGACCCCTTTATTACCTCTGACATTCTCCTCCCCTTGTATTCCCTAAATCATGTAACACTACTAAAAGTTAGGTGTTATGTTCTTCTCTGTTACCTGCTGTGTTATTCTGTATGCTCCTTATTATTGGCAGGACTCCATTAGCCCGTTGAACACATGATGAGGTCACTCAGGCAGATGGTGCTTTTACACAGCGTTACACACACACACACACCATACTCCAACCAACCAAAGAGGTGCACACAGGTGGGAACAAAATGGCCCATTAGAGTCAGAGAAGCAGACTTGTACCTAGCTTTTATACCAGTAAAGTACCGAAGCCGGATATCCGCTCGCACAGAGAGGTGTGAGCACAAAAATCATCCCTATCTGTCCTCTTTATGTTTCTTTTTGGAACGAGAGGACAGGATTATTGGATGATCCCGTACAGAAAAACAACATGTCACCCTTTGTTGAAATGCGCGCGTGAATGAGCCTTATTCAAGGAGATCAAAAGGACTGGGAGACACGTGTTGAAGTGTAAGAGATGAACAAAATGAAGGCTGATAAAGGAGATCAATAGGATTAGCAGGAGATGATGGAAACGGGGAGAGAGACATCTTATTCATGTGTGTATATTTGTGAACAATGCCCTTAAATGCTACCAGGTTTGAGCTACATACTAATGTGCAGCCATAATATTTATCAGCATGATCATACTAAGATTTATACTCACTATTTAACAGGTATTGCATCTGTAGTAAATCCAGCACGCATGGCTAACTTCAAAGTATTACATCTCATCTTCTATAGCGCTGCACATAAAGCTGAGGCATTAAAAAATGATATAATGCAACATGTACTAAAAGTAGTTGCAAGAGCCAAAACATAATGGCGAATAAGAATTACTGTTTATAAGTTTATTTGTGTGAAATTGCAAATTTCTGATTTTTCTTAGTTGCCATTTAATGCACCTTTGCTCTGTATATGTGTAATACAACCCCTCAGCAGTTTGGAAGAAAAGAGGATATAGTTTTTTTCCCTACTGTTTAACAGGATGTAAATTAAGAATTTTGGTTTTGTTTTAATACATTTTTAGAAACAGATGACAGTTTTGTCATTCGTGGCAGAAGAATACTCCGTGTTTTTTTTTTTGTGGAAACAAACAGAAGAGCACAACAGTAGTCATGTGCAGTGGTTCTATTAATAATAATAATAATAATAATAATAATAATAATAATAATAATAATAATAATAAACAACTTTATTTATATAGCACCTTTCATACAAAAATTGTAGCCCAAAGAGCTTCACATTGATTAAAAATTAAAATACAATTTTAAAACAAGGGTGAATAAGAAATACATTGAGATTT
>JAQQZY010000013.1:3762112-3781962 GCA_030068375.1 Ostorhinchus rueppellii
TTTTCTGATTCATCTTATTAAACTTTGTAAGATTTAGCACATTTAATGTCTGAAGCAGAGATTTTCTAAGAAATTGTAGAGCAGTGATATTAATGTTGACCCATTGCTGTCCTTGTCTTAATCTTAATTTTACACGTATGAATTCTATATCGCGTCACAAAATCAGATTTTATCATTTTCAAAAGTTAACTTGTGTTTTCCTGCTTACGTCCCACTTTTCCTACATTTGTACATAACTTTTTTCCCGTGGCTTCCAGATTTGCATATTTGGTCATCAGTTGTGACGCACTAGTGTACTGATCTACAATTAAAAAAACTGCAACCTAAATCTTGGCTGTAGACAATACTGGATTCAACATGCTCAGAAACTTGGTCGTTTTATGGGGTTGGAAACTCCCCTGATGACTTCTAATACATGCAGTTGGTTTTGTAGAGTAATAACAAATGCAAACATGATTTTTTTTTCCTGTTTAAATAAAATGCAAAGTCCACAATATATGATTTTATGTGTAAAATTCTACATTTATTACTGTTATAACTGAATTTTGTTTATTTTTTAAAATCTTGTGATTTTTATGCATAAAAAAAAAACTGGACAAAAGCTTACCTGTAGGTATCCTTTGGTGCCATCTAAACATCTAAATCTGGTCTGGATGGCTCTGAAGGTTCTATCTACGATTTCATGAGTCGCTGCATGGGCCATATTATATCGAAATTCTGCGGGGGATTCCGGGCAATCCACTGGTGTCATCAACCATTTCTTGAGAGGGTAACGGCGGTCACCTGGGAAAATAAACCTCATAGTTGGGAGTCCATTTCCACACCTTAACGGAAGGATGCTGAAAGTTCAGATGAAGGTCTCACCGAGCAGCCAGCCCTCCTCCGTGTCCTGCAGCAGCTTGTACAGAGCAGATTGTTGGAGAACTTCGGTATCTTTTAGCCCACCAGGCCAGTAGGTTTCGGCGCTGAGTAACAAACCTCTGGCGTTGCAGACCAGCTGACAACCGACAGAGTGGAAGCCCTTCCTGTTCACATAGGATGAGTCTTCACTATTGGGAGCTTTGATGGCCACCTGGAGATCCAACACCAATCAGAGTCAGACTGATAATCATCACAGATATACAAACCCTCAGCTGTGTTATTGTTACAACATAACAGAAAGATAAACCTGAACACAATCCAGAACCCCCAGAACTCCAGGGAATCCTGCCACCCTCTGAAACTCCTGAAAGGACTGATCAGTGCTGGATGTATCTCTGTAGACACAAAAAACAATGGAGAATGTTTAAAACCCCTTGACACCTGAATTTATCTCCAATTTTGAAAAAAAAAAAAAATTTCACTTGTAATTTTTGCTTTCAAGTAAATGCTATTTTGGTTGCATTTGGAGCGGAAGCGGTTTGATGCAAATTTGCAACAGCAGGCATCAAGAAGTTAACATTGTCATGTGCTTATTCATTTTCAATGCCATAAAAAGGCTTGTTCATTTCTGCTTAATGAGCAATGCATCTACAAATGTACTGGACTAATGTCAGGGTTTCTCTCGGCTTCTGGAGGGGCTTGGGTCCTGCAGTTGCACATTTATGAGATTTGGGAATTCTTCCCTTAGAATATGAAATGTTAATGATGAAAATCTGTGCATTATATTTCACAATTTTTTATGTGATTAGCACCTATGGTTGTGGAAGGCTGTGGTGGGTTTAGGGGTCCTCATGTACATTATTTCATTCTTTTTAAACCATTCTTATTGCTCCTGGCAGCTGACATTAATCATATTCAGACATAAAACCTTAGTCTGAAAGGTACTAGAAATATACTTCACTCATATTTATTCACCTACAATCCCTCAAAAAGATTAAAAATGATCCTCACAAAGTCCTAAAAAAACATTACACCTAAGATACACATAGACACCCTTATTAGACAACCCATTATCGGTAAGAAGTACAAAAACTGCAACAATATCCAAGTAGGTTTGGTTGTTTAAAGCCTGTCAGCAGATGAAAAACAATATTCTATTCTATGCAAAGTATGCCAACGTGTGTCACACCTGATGAATGTGATGAACTGTGGAGCTTTCTCCACCAGGGCTCTGGTCACATTAGAAACACATCTGGACATTGACGCTTGGCTGATCCCTATAGTGTCTCCCATGGATGTCTGGAAGGAGCCTGATGTGTAAAACCCCAAAGCAGCTAAAACCTGGACATCAGGGCTGATGGCTCTGGATCTCTGGGTAGGTCTGCACAGACTCTAGAAAAACATTACACAGCTCAATTTAAAGAAACACTTCACTGGATGTGGTCTTGAACTTTGGAATGTAGTGTCCCAGAAAGCTGCATGTCATATTTAGATACAAGCTCATCCAGAAAATGTATGACTTTTTTTGAGACCACCTTATAAGGCAGGTTTTAAGTCCATTCATTTTTCATTAAAGTCTGAGAAAAAACAATAGTCTGGAATAGGATATTTTAAAAATACTTATCTTCTGGGAAAAATATACCCTGAAGATGATGAGAACATAACCTATGGTTTCAACGGTCAGTTTGTGGCAACATTCTAAGCTTCACTGCGCCTTGGAAACCTTAACAGATTTCAGTCTTTTGTCTCTTGTTTGTTTTTGGTTTCAGCTTGAGATGTAGAGGAAGGGGGGAGAACAAAAAGCAGGAGTTTGGTAAGAAGAAAGTTATAAAGAACAATCATGAAAGTCTCTGAGGTGCTGATGAGATCCAACTGATGCACAAGCAACAAAGCAGGGTGTGAACACGCCTATAGATACAAGTGGCTGAGACTTTTAATGCTTATCAAAGGGTCCTACCTGTGCACTCACTTGTTAATTTATTTACACAAAATAAGTTCTTAAGAGGCAGATGCTTGCAACCAATTCATAAACACAACAAAAGGAACTATGCAATTTAAATTATTGACTTCCACAGTCCAAAAGACCATAAATTGTTGTCTTGCATAATACAACACTTCTTGAAAACCTTCTTGAAATACCTTCTGCAAAACCTCTCCACACTTTTTTGTTTTCCTATTTCAATACAATCATATGTGGGGGGAAATCCTGAACATTCTGTCCAGGCTGGTGCAAAAAGGTGAGTGATGACCAGAACAGACTCACCTCTCTTAGTAACTCCACCAGATACAAGATAAACTCTCTTGGGAAGCCAAACTGTGTGAGGAGGAAGTTGTCTGACACTGAGTACAGGTCAAAGCGGTCCAGTGTCTTATGTCCTCGTCCATGTAGGAGAAGATCACAGTCCAGGATTGCAATAGGGATGGCCATGCTGCTGACACGAACATATATACATTAACTGGCACATGGTATTTATCAGAAAGTATATTTTCCTCCTGTAAACACCCGGACCTTGTCTTTATGCTTATCACCTGTTGTGCTAACATCTTGAACAGGTAAGAATTCTATATTTTGCACCTTCACGTTATAAAACATGCATTAATGACCCACACTTTTTTGGAAAACAATCATGTTGCTATTATTTGTATGACTGAAATTATAGTAAACAACCTGCTTTCTCATCTACAGAGATCACATTGACTTTACAACTTAAATGATGGATGCGAAGAGGTTTTAAGAAAAAAAAACCCTAACTATTACAGTCCATGTTTACGGTTAGCATTAGCTTTATGTTTCAGAGTAAGCTAAAGTGCTAATAGGCTAAGTAGCTAACGATAACATTGTCAATCTTCTACCTCCTACAGTGGAATACACATAAATTATACAATTGTTCGTGTCCCTTATCCCTCTCATTTATAAGCCAGCTCCAAACTATATTAGTGCAAGAAAACCATGGGCTACCTTACTGTCCTTTACAGAAAAAATGAAAAATCCACCATGATGTTGTCAACAAAAACAAACCACGAGGACCATGTTGTGATTTTAATCCGCAGTTTCAACAAAATTGTGTTCGAAAGGAGATTCCGATAAAATAGCATATTCATCATGGAATTAAACACATATTTTTTCTTCCAAAACAATATTCTTATTTTAATATTGTATTATAATTATACATTTGTAAAGTGGCGAAAGTACTTTAGTGAATACACTGCTACACAAACACGTCGACATGGAGAAGATAAACAGAAAAGTGGCACAGCTGCTGTTGTCGTTTTGGAAAATTGAACTTCTATCATAAATATTCGTGTAATTTAGTGATAAATGTCATCGCTAGCTAATTGACTTATATTTAGTAACGCTACAATTACAAGGAAACAACTAATGTAAGTTTTTTGTGCTTATGCGGTGAAGGCAAAGTGCGTGGTCGCTAGCTAGGTAGAGTTAGCTTCAAGGCTAGCGTTCGTTGACCAGTGAATCACCTCTGTTTTGCCTTAGTGAAACAATATCATCCAATAACCATCACTGAAGTAACTATTGTTGGCATTGCCCATTTTTGCACTTGCGTTTTGTGCAATATTACATGGTTGTCACCATCGTGTGATTTATGCTCGATCTCCAAATAATATTTCAAGCAAATTCATGCCATCGTCCAGGGCCTGTTTGCTAGCTTGTATAAGTTATAACATGTATTAGGCCTTGTAGAAAGCTACAGAAGTTACAAAAAAACTGAAAACTGTCTATTGGCTTAAAGTACGAGTTACTGTAAAGTATGTAGTGGCACTGTATTTTACAGCATTTAAATCTCTGCTCAGTTTTCGAGGTTTGTAATAATAAGTTGCATGTCCTCAAGTGTGTTGATTTAACTGTGTGTTTTGGACTGAATTGTAAAAAGTAATGCAACATACTTAATTTGTCTTAGATTTATAGTAGAATACTATCATGGTTGTTGTCTAATGTACTGTAATGTTTCTTGTAGGATCCTGACAACATGGACGGTGACCTGAGTCCTCAGGATAAAAAAGACTTGGACAAGTTTATCAAGTTCTTTGCCTTGAAGGTAAGAATCCACCATGACGCTGCTGATTTCAACACATGGGAAAATGCACCAGAATACCTTAAAAGAACCTAAAGGAACAACTGTTATTAAAAGGACGGGAAAATACCTTGTGCAAAACATTTATAAACCACTTCAACCAGAACTAGCACTGAAATTTTAAAAATATTATCTTCACTACGAGTTTCCACACACTTAATAACTTAATAATTATTGAAGAATATTTCAGACTAACATATCCATTTACTTTTTTACTTGATTGTCTTTTTACCTTACTGTGTACTGTAAAGGTGTATTATAAGACATTTATTGTATATTCTAAGGCATATTCCCAAATATTATATTTGCTATTATCTGTCTTGTGGCGTTTTCGCTCTGCTTTCCAAATGTTTTGGTTTTGCTTTGTTCCTGTTTTAAGGTTTATTGGTTTGTCTGTTTTTGTTTTTCCCTCTTAACATGCAATAAAACTCAAGAGGATTGTAATCGGTGCTTTCAGTAGGTCTGTTTCCTACAGTCCTATGTCTATTGTGGCTCAGGTGGTAGAGCGGGTCGTCCAATATCTGAAAGGTTGGCGGTTCGAATCCCGCTCTCTCCAGGTCAGCCGTTGTGTCCTTGAGCAAGACACTTCACCCTTCTTGCCTCCAGTGTCACTCACACTGGTGTATGAATGTTTGGTGGTGGTCGGAGGGGCCGTCGGCATGAAATGGCAGCCACGCTTCCGTCAGTCTGCCACAGCTGTGGCTACAAATGTAGTTTACCACCACCAAAGGGAGAATGTGAGAGCGAATGAATAATGGATCAACGGTTTTATCAATGGATAAAGCGCTTTGGGTGACTTGATCTTAAATCTAATCCATTATTATTTGTGTATAGTAAACTGATGATAATGGGGACAGTGTCTTTATTGTACACTCGCTCAAGTATAAACTGGCTACAATTTGTTGGTGTTTTATAACTTGTATATGCATTTGTAGACTGTCCAAGTGATTGTTCAGGCACGTCTCGGAGAAAAGATCTGCACTCGCTCATCCTCATCGCCTACTGGCTCCGATTGGGTAAATTATTTAAGATACAAACTTAACTTATTCTGCTGAATGTCAGATACTTTATCTTTTTTGGATTTGTATATTTATCGGCTGATTTTTTTTTTTGTGTGTGTGTGTGTGTTTGCACCAGTTTAATTTGGCAATCAAAGATATCCCAGAGGTAACTCATGAAGCCAAAAAGGCACTGGCTGGGCAACTCCCAGGGATTGGACGCTCTATGTGTGTTGAAATCTCCCTGAAGACATCAGAGGTAAAAGTTCCTTCAATTTGAACTCTATCAAAAAAGATTTGTATCAGAATTGAGAACTAAAGAGTCAATAGTCCACTGTTGATTCTCTGGTGTCTGTTATTGAACCAACCTGGTAGGTAAGGTAAGTTCGTCTTTTCAAGGCCCCTGTGTTGACGTTTGTGTCTCTCTCTCTGTTTGTTTTCAGGGGGACTCAATGGAATTAGAAACTTGGTGTCTGGAGATGAATGAGAAGTGAGTGAAGTTGAATTTTTCTCTGTTTTGTATGAAAATGTACTTTTTAAATTTGAGGTTTTTAAGTGGTAGCACTAGGGGATTAGGATCTGCATAAAACAATCATATCACTGATGTCTGCACTATCAGTCACCATATGAGGTTATTGTCCTCACTGACAGTGTGTTATTGTATGGTCCCATGTGACTGCTCATTATGGGTTGTAATGGTGTCAGTTGCTGATGTTGGACTGGTTGCATCATCATGTGTCGCTTTTGTGATAAAATAACACAAAGCTGGCTGATACTGCAGACACAAAAGATCGAACCACAAAACATAAAGCATAGCACAGATGGATGGACAGTCAGCTGTTTTGAAATATAAATAGATCACTGTCGCTGTTTTTGGAGATATTTTGCAGTTTACGCAACTCGTAAATCTATTTGTACCAATTAATCCATGCGACTGTTCATTCGGCTGTCAAATAACAGTAAAATATTCCTCCTACAACACATTCAAACTGACGGAGAGGAAAAGTGTTTCTTGCTGTAAACCATGAACGCACAAAAATGAGAGGGAAAAAAGGTTGCTGCTTAGTACTGTACAGCTGTGAAATCTCTACATTTAATGGGAGGAAATAATGAACTGAACTGCTATTTTATGTCATCATTCTGTTGTCACTGTCTGTCCTGCAGGTGTGATAAGGACATCAAGGTGTCATATACAGTGTACAACCGTCTGTCTGTCCTTCTGAAGTCTCTGCTGGCTATCACAAGAGTAACACCAGCCTACAAACTGTCCAGAAACCAGGGCCATGACTATGTTATACTGTACCGGTGAGTTAATAAATTCTGTGTTTTCGTTCAAGTGCTATTTATGAGAGTGAAGCTTCAGGCTCATCTTTTTATATCGACAGATATTTTAACAGCCTCTTGAGCCTACATTTAGCTTTTTAATGTCTCTAAAGCTGAATTTGTGAGTTGACTGACTCTTAAATCTTGACAGTTTAATGTCAGATATTAATGTTCTGTTCTGTGTCTAGGATCTACTTTGGGGAAGTTCAGCTGAGTGGTTTAGGAGAAGGTAAGTGTTGACTCAGAGACATTTTGTTTTTCTCAACTCAAGTCTTCAAAGACAGACAATACTGGTATTTGTCAGTGGTCAGATCACATGTGTTTGTTCAGGCAGTACTGACCTATCTGCAGAAGTTGAAGGCAACACCAAGAATTTAATATTTAGGCTTATAAGAAAAAAAAAAATCCAACAACTCATAACTGTACTGAAGGTAAAGGTAAGGAAACAAGTAGATGATAACTGAGCAAACGTAATGAGGTGATATGTGCAGTGGTTTATACAAACCATAAATAAGCACAGGAGGAAAACAAGATGGGTGCCAACTATGTCTAAATACAAACCAAACCAAAATAAACCTAAATCTCCTTGTTTACATCCCAGCCCATTGTTTGATCTGATAACCTGGTGCCAGCATTTAGTAAATCTCACTGCACCTGGTAACTTTTGTACAGAAGCAACAAAAGATCCATATAATGCAGTGTTAACGTGTGCAATCAATATAAACAGATTAATGTTAACCTCAGTAAATATGTACGAAATAGAATAATAATATTCCACAATTGATTAAATTTGTTTCCTACCTCAAAATTCAACACATAATACCTCAGGATGACCAAGTAAAAGAACTTTGTTTGTTTAAAACTATTGCAAATTTATTAAAAATAAAAAACAAGTATTCACAGTGTTTGCCTTGACCGAGCTCAGGAGCATCCTGTTTTCAATCATCAAGCTTCAGATGGTCCTGCACCTTGACTGGAGTTCACCTGTGGCAAATTCAGTTGATTGGACATAACTTGGAAACACACACACCTGTCTGCACATGGGCTGATAGTTTACTGACATTAAGAATTAGCCAAGAAAAACTGCATTCTTCTCTCTAAACCCCGTTAGTGTCGAGACCGCTCCACAGTGGTAGCACGTGGATATGTAGCAGTGCACAAAAATACACAGGGCAAGCATTGTGCTTTAACTCAATAAGGTAGAGTGAGGAAGGCATTGGCCATTAGTTGTTCAGTTTTTTTTGCTGAAGCTGGTTTATTTTATTTTTGTCTTTTTAAGGTTTTCAGACGGTGCGTGTCGGTGTGGTTGGTACTCCAGTTGGTACAGTTACACTTTCTTGTGCCTACCGCACTAACTTGGCATTTATGTCGAACAGGTAAGAAACAACCTAAAACAATATTCTCACAAAGGAATTTTTTTACTCTATATTGCTGCTGGTTTATAAAACTCTACATGGTATGGGACCAAAACATATGTGAGATATGTTTCTGTATTATGAGCCCTCCAGACCTTTAAGATCGTCTGGCTCTGGTCTGCTGACCGTTCCTCGTGTCAGAACTAAACACGGGGAAGCAGCGTTTAGTTTCTATGCACCTGTTGTCCGGAAGAAACTTCCAGAAAGTCGACGATGAGCCACACTACTGATCTCCTTCAAATCAGGGCTGAAAACACTTCTGTTTACTGCCGCCTTTAATTAAGCTAAAGGGTATTTCAGTTCTTTAAGCTCTAAGTTTTACATTTTGCTTGTCTTTTGTCTTTATTTCATTTTAATGTTTTTTTTTTAACTTTCTTTTGTCTGCTTTAATGTTGTATGTAAAGCACTTTGAATTGTCCTGTTCATGAAATGTGCTATACAAATAAACTTGCCTCGCCTCAGAACATAATCTCACTCTTTCGTTGTGAAGATACTGAGTGTAGTCAATTTAATTTCTTAGTTTCTGATAGGTTCATCAAGTCATAGTCCTGCCATGTTTTGTTTCCAACCTTTTCACTAAACCAACACATTTTGGTGAGCACAACTCCTCCTCATCCAGGTAGATGGGATAATCAGTGGAATCACCTGTGTTAAGTGAACGGGTAGAACCAGTACATGGCAGGACTGTGACCTGATGAACCTGGGATTACCCACCTCTGGTTTCTGACCTTATTATTATTATTTTTTTCCTTTTTATTGGATTTAATTATAGTATTACATAGAACATCACCACATGTGTCTTTGTCCTTTTTGCAGGCAGTTTGAGCGCTCTCCTCCCATCATGGGGATCATTGTGGATCACTTTGTTGATCCTCCCTGCAGCAGCCAGCGTCCTGCAAACATGGGGCAGCCATGCAACTACAGGTAACTATGGAAACAAATCCTGCAGAAAGACTCTCTTCTCAAGGTGACGTGATGAATGCACACTCCAGAATCCAATACTGTGAAGAGCAGTGACCATACCAAGGATTATCTATTCACCCTGGTGTTATTGAAAATGCAGGGTTAAAGGGCCAGAGTCCTGAACAACACAAAGGACTACTCTTTCGATATTTTTAGGCAGTATAGATATGTTCTGCCAAAATAAAATCATTTGGTGAATCCTGCTTAGACTTTTCCTCTGTATTGCCCTCATGTTTGATGCATTATGGTATTTTTGAGTATATCTCTTGAAGACTAAATGTTTAAAAATCATATAATGCAATAACATTTTGCAATTTTTTTTTTTTTTTTTTTTGTCCCCAGACCTCCAGATGAGGAGGACGGAGGGCCGTTTGCAGGGGTCCAGGACTCACAGGAGGTCTGCACCACCTCCTTTTCGACCTCTCCTCCCTCTCAGGTGGGACCTCACACTCCTTCAGTCCACTTTATCCTCCTCCTTTATTGTGACTTCGTCTCTCCATTTTCCTACTAGTGTTTCATTTCTCTCTGTTTCTTCTTTCCTGTTCTTATATTTGTGTGTTTATCTGTGTGCGTGCGTTTATCTGGATTATCTCAGTGTGTGTGCACACTGAGTCCATCTCCTTCTAAATTGGCTAAGCCCCTCCCCCTGGACAGTCTGCCGCTCCCACCGGCTCCTGGACTTGTCACTCACACTGTGAGTCTACGCTGACGGCTGTGAGAGTGTGTCTGTGTGCAGTGTGACTTCTACCAACTTCAGATTTCTCTCTTCTGAACACTTCAGCTTTAACATCTGTACTAATACTGTATGATGAAGGATATCGACGATGGTTTGGTTTAACTGGAGGGATTTAAGAGATGTGAAATTACAGAAGAGAAACTTTTAGTGCGTTAGTAGTTTTTTTTTTTTTTGGGTGGTGGTGGTGGGGTTAATTTCGATTAAAAAGGATAGTTATTTTTATTAAGTCCAAACACCACACTGTTTGCAGCCTTTTGGAAGCTGTTTCAATATATCTTACAGGAAACTGAATAGGATTTGGGTTCAAATGCCAGATGAATAAAAAAAATAAACCAGTGGAAGAACATAATTTTACAGTGAGGACAATTTTACACTTTTTGCTTTTATTTGAAATTATATTTTGGGTAAAAGTATTAAAAAAATAAAATTGTTGTCCAGAAATGCAGTGCTATATTTGTTTCTCCCTTATCCATGACTGAAGCGAGTGTATGTCCTCAACTTGATCCTTGTTAAATCTGAAATCCTGAATGTTTTCGAGTCACCTGCATGTATGTTTTGGTCTGTGTAGCTGTACGCATCCAGATTATCCTACCAGTCTCCAGCTCTAGCAGGAGCGACTGAACTCTGTCACCCTGGCGTCAACCCAAACCAGGTAAAACATGTTTTCATCATGAATCGGTTTAATTCAGCCCCAGCAAAATTATTTGGAAAACGTCATGAACTGTGAAAAGATGATGCGATGCGTAGCTGGGTTACTTAAGTCTGCCTGTGCTTTGTGCTTCAGATGTTGCATGCTGGGAAAGAAGGCGGTGCCATGTTGGTTCCCGCCCAGCCACCTCATGGAGCTGATGCTCATCTTACAGTAGACCACGCCCCCAACACACCTGGCAGCAGGTAATCCCCTCGTGCATTGGTTTTAACTGGGCTACTTCATTTCATCCCAGATGGAGCATTCTAACATAAGTAGTTTGACTAAAAAATGAAACCTGTTTAGATGTTTACCTTGAAGTCAAGTTTTTATTTATCTTTAAAAGCAAAGACTCTGACTGTATTCCGTAGTTGGAACTATGGGTGGGGGATATATTGCAACCATCGAGTACAAATTGTCATGTAAATGTTTCAAGATGTCTGTATGTAATGCTCTTTGGAGTTAGGCTTCTTTTGCTCTGCCATGGCTCCTCCTTGAATATTTTTCTGGTGTCATTTAATGCATCAAAGGGTTAAATTTAACATTATAGTGCTTTAGAGGAGAAATGACTATCACAATATAGCCTGAAAATATCAAGATTGGTTTTAGGCCATATTGTGCAGCCAGCGTTGGAACTTGATTAAAACCTTGTACTCGTCACTTCCAGCGGTGACGACGACGGCCTATCGCAAAGCGGAGACGGGCGGAGTGATGGCAGGAGGGATGAAGGCCGGAGGAGTGTCTCTCCCTCTGACCCTGTTGAAGCTCTGGCTGCGTTCACAAGGAAAGTCGGTGCTTTCGTCAATAAACCCAACACACAGGTAAATGCTGTCATAATGTTTTATTTCCTTCATCTTAACCCATAAAGACCTAGTGTTACTTTAATGGCAGCTGTCAAGTAATCTGTTCTTTATTCTTTAAGTAATTTATCAACACTTGTTATAAAACTATCATCTGCATTTTACATTGTTCAGTATAAAATCTATATTTAATCTACCAATCGTGTTTATGTTCATAAAGGCTCAGAGTAGATTTGAGGGTTATATCCTAGAAGAGGTGTGTTTTTTTTTTTCTTTTTTAGCCATATAAACAAGCCTCTCGAACTGTCTTGTCAAACTTCATGGGTTTTAGTCGTGAATCAATGCTGTAGATGATGATGGTCTGTTGGAGCGTCTGAATGTTCTAAAGAACCATCTCTAATGTCAATGAAAAGCTGAGAAACTGCATTTCACCTTAATTATTTGCATTTTGGCATCGGTAGATTGTTTTGGTTGCCAGCAGTTGTTGGGGTCTTTGAAGATGAACCCCAGATTATATCTGTAGTGAATAAAAAACACAAGTAAGAGGATAGACATTTTAATTTACTTATTTCTCATTGTCTTTTTTTTTTTTTGTTAGATTTGATGGTCATATTTTGTTTTCTTATACATATTCAATGGGTGAAAAGACAAAAAACCAATAAAGATCTATCCTCTGAGTGTAACTTGGCATTTCCACATTTTTCACCGTTTCTTCGGTTTTCTTTATAGTTGACCGCGGCCAGTCTCGACCTCCCATTTGCTGCGTTTGTTCCCCGCGGCCTGGACTCGGAGGAGAACGACCCCATGGTACA
Organism: Ostorhinchus rueppellii; assembly: GCA_030068375.1. Taxonomy (NCBI): domain Eukaryota; kingdom Metazoa; phylum Chordata; class Actinopteri; order Kurtiformes; family Apogonidae; genus Ostorhinchus; species Ostorhinchus rueppellii. The sequence continues at coordinate 3,774,800 of JAQQZY010000013.1, forward strand.
TATTCTACTCAGATTCCTAAATGTCGTCTGGTGGCTTAGTTACCCCTTGAATCTAAGACAATGTGTTGCGTTCAGGTACATCCTCCAGACTCCCCTGTGCCGTCATCTCCTCTGCAGGCCAGCCTTCATTCTCAAGACTCTGAGGGATCACAGCAGCAGGACGACTTTGTCATGGTCGACTTTGTACGTATTAGCCGTATCGTATTCTATGTTCGTGCTCTGTACTGCTGTAACTGTATATTATAGCACAGTCTGTTCCAACGTAAACCAAGAAATGCACAGTCACTTCCTGTTCACTGTTGATGTTTGGAGACTCCTGTAAAAGATGGGTCCTTTTGTGGAGTTGGCCTTTAAATAAGCAGTGTTTCTGTTGTGTGCCTGCAGCGTCCAGCCTTCTCTAAAGACGACTTGTTACCCATGGATCTTGGAACGTTCTACAGAGAGTTTCAGAATCCCCCTCAGTTGGCCAGCCTCTCTCTGAACGTCAGCTCCCAGTCGATGGCCGATGACCTGGTAACACATTTGTACTTTAATCAGACTGTTCACGGTTATAAAGTCTCAAAAGTCAAAGGTTTTTTTTTTTTAGTACATTGGGCTAAAAGAACCTTTCAACAATATCCAGTCCTTGAACAGAGTCATTTTCAAGTGTACCTGACATACGTAGGAGTCACTTAATGAAACACTCTTCACTCACAGAAAAAATTATTGATGTATATTTAAGTAAGGACTTAATTTGAGTAATTGAGGTTTTTCCTCAATGAAAATTGTTTTAAAAAAAAAAAACTCTTAAAGCACAATTAAGATTTTCCATCCTCAACAAAATTAAAAATGCTTTTTGCTTACACTCGAACGCAAGTAGACCTTCACAATAAATGCAGGTGGTCCTCGAGTTCCGTTGCTACACTGGTGACGTAACCTGAATTTCCACTAAAGTCCGAATTGACCTTTTAATACCCCCTAAATATCCAAATACATGTATTATAATTCATATTAATTCCATAAAATAAGATGCTGTCATTGCCATCACTGCTGAGGGGTAGCTGGAAAAGGAGGGGGGAGGCTGTGAGAGCTGCTGCTGGAGAATCCGAATCATCCAGATGCCAAGAAAATTACAGCGCACAAACGCAGACACTGTACACTCTATGCTACACTACTGCAGTATGGGGCGGGAGACAAAATGGCAGATGAGACTCTCGCGTCAAGTTGAAATGGCACAGGTCGAGAACGGTGTAACTAGAGAACCACCTGTATATTACAAGAGTCAGAGTATGAGTCATGTTATGTCCTAAGTTTGTGGTTGTGAAACTATATTATACAACGTCCATTAAGTTGGAAATTTTTAAGCAACATCAACACACAGTCAGGGAAAAAATTATTAGACCACCCTTGTTTTCTTGAACTTCATTTAAATGCCTGGTACAACTACAGGTACCTTTGTTTGACAAATATAAAACACCAAAAAGAGCTCATGAGTTTAATTTCAGAGCTGATATCTCTGTTTTCCTGGTAACCGAAATCACTTTTTACATGAAATTGTACTGACAAACGGTGCTTTTAGACAATCGATGTTTTCATTTGTCGGTTTTAGTCACATGATACACACAGGAGTTAGTATTTGATTTGCATAACCATTGTTTTTGATGGTCTAATTTTTTTTTCCTCAGACTAAGTTGATGCAGAAGCAGCTGTTGGGACCTATTCATATAAATGCCATGTAATTCAGTATTTGAGTCATTAGTGCGATATTACTCTTGGTACTTTTTTTTTTTTTTTTTTGTTCCCAACATTTTGAGGCTGCACCGTACTGATAAGTTTCTCTTTTCTCTGACCAACCAAGAAGAGGCGGGACAAAGAGACGAGAAACGCACTGAAAACCAGTTTTATCGGACACTGAAGGATTAACATACTTTTATGAAAGCGTTCATTGCATTTTGGGAACTTTACCCTCTGCATTTTTACAATTTGCTCTGAAGCCTCGGACTAAAACTCATCTCTGATTTGATCACATGACCTGCTCTGTTACTAAAAACCAGGTGAGTGTTTCTGTGAACAGTTAAACGCACCCGTCGGGATGCCGTTACTTTATTCTAACGACAAAAACACTGTAAGGCTGTTCTATGTGATGCCGTCCAATCAAATTGAAAGTTGATCATGTAGATTCTCAAGCCAAATTTTAGGCTCAATCTTGAAAAGACCACAGTTTAAACGCTTTGTCCTAAAAAATTTTTTTTTTTTTAACTGAAGCTGTTTTTATCTTGTATTTTGGCCAAAGACCAATACAGCAAACCTCAACCCTATCGCACCAGAACCTTAAAAGTAAAAAATTCATAACGGATTCACAGCAGTCAATACGGAAGACATTATATTGCACAAAGTAATACGTCGCACTGCTACAGAGGCATTCAAATACGCAAAAAAACAATGAGAAAGATGGAAGCAAATGCAGGAGGACTGCAGTAGGATTTATATCATTACGATGTCATTAGAACCCATCTCTTCAACTAATGTAAGGACAGGTTGCCAGATGTAAAAGAATTGAAGGTTACTACCCTGTATACGATACCGAATTTCTTCATCTCAGATACTGCGTGACATCATTAATCCAGTGTTTAAATGCAGGTGGGGGTTTTGTCTCTCCATTTCATTAATATAAAGCGTCTGGCAAGTGGTGTTGCAAATGCGATCACCGGTTTACCCCAGTTGCCTGTGCCGAGTTCTTCAGGTGTTACTTTTAAAAATGCTAACGACTGGACATGGCTCAACTTTAACTTAAAAAGCTCTGGACAGGGAAGCAAAGGCAGAATCCCAAAACTCAAATGATTGGGTATAACTCAAACGTATGCGATAGTGGTGCTGACTCGGTGTTAAATCTGTCACACGTTGGGTCAATATCAGATCTGATCCGAGCCAGCCTTGCTTTTGACCAGTGTAACGGATTAACAGCTTTGAATTGAGTGATAGTTAGTCTTCGGCAGGTAGTGTATATTTTCGAGAGTAGACTGCCATTGTGTGTCTGATATCAGTGTCAAGTTGCTGTTTATGGCATCAAATTAAGTTAGAATATTTCACACACTATAGCCTACATCAGCTTGTAATTTATTTATTTTTTTTTATGTAGGTTATTTGAACTTTTATTTAACCAGGTCGGTCCCCTTGAGATGGTGGGTTCAGTCGCATCATTAAACGACACCCACGAAATCACTTCTAAGTTTTTTCCCTCCATTAAAAGGAACCAGTGTTTGTAGATGGAGCTCAGACTGAAGAATGATGTAATGCACAAGTAACCATAGAAACAATAAGTGCTCTGAAAATCTGGTTGTGGAAAGTTGAACTGCAGTAAAAATGTGACGTACTGCGTGAAAGTCCTCGCCCAATGGTAGGTTTGATAGTTTAGTACAATTCTACTTACCACACACATGCATTTCTCATTCTATTTAGAACCAATCTGGTATGTGACGTATGTACAGCAGGAAAAACAAAGGATTTTGGGGGGGAAAAAACAGCTTGTGATAATTCAATGTAACCTTTTTTGTAGTTTCCATGTCTTTCACCCTTTTGTTCAGACAATGAGATTGAAGGCATTAATTTTCTGCTGTTTTGTCCCAGATTTCACTCAAAAGATGTCAGATGTTTTTTTTCTGTGCTGCTTCTTGTTATGGGGTCAGGTCACACCAAATGTTGACGTTAGCCTTCAGAACACAATTAGTTCAGTTTTTGTCTCTTGGAGTTGTACGTTTATGGTGCTTTTCCAATGCGAACCCTACACCACTCTACTCGGCACGACACGACTCTAGCCACTTGTGGGACCGGCACTGTTGTGTTTCCAATGCCAACCGTTATGAGTTGGGACTCGAAGTGGGTGGAGCTGGGTTGACCAAGCCGTGATGTCGTTTTCAGGCGACGAACGAAGTGTCACACAGGACAGCAGAAGATCCGTCGTTTACTTTACTGACCAGTCTGTCAACGTTCTCGCAGGGGTTTTTTTTCCTCCACACATTGCGGGTGATTATTTAAGATCCCCGAGTTTCGTAAATGATCCCAGGTCCAACCCCGAGTGGAAAATGGCCAAATGGGGGTGGAGTCTAATCGTGCCATGTGGAACCATTACCAAAAACGTGCAGTGGAGAAGGGCCGTTATTCCTCATTCTTGTATGTAAAAAGGAGAAATGTGTTCATTTCAGTCATGAATTGTGTAAATATACATGTCACTCTAGATTGGCGCGTTACCTGTATGCGTTAGTTTGTCCGTGTGTTCACTGCGTCAAATGGCACGCGATTAGTCGGTAGGGTTGGCGGTTACGGATATGTAAACTGGAGATATTCATGTAAATTGAGACTCAATCAAATGGCGTTGGAATAAAACAAAATGATGTAAAGGCATACATATGTCGCACCAAATTTCATAAGAACTGGTGACATGCAACATGATTTCATGAGATCAGTCTGAAAAAACAATTGCAGAAGTCCAAGGCTACTTCTAGGCCAAAGTTCTGTCCATGTGATGAAATGTAGTGCAGAGATGAACAAAGGTATAAATGAATGTCTCTGGAATTGAATTTAAGGGTTTTTTTTGTTTTTTTTTTTTTGTTCATGATTGGGAACGGTCTGAATTCTGCACGACTTGCTGTTAAATGACTTAATTAAATTTGGCCCCTTGCTGAAACTTTAAGTCGGCCGTGAAAATTCTGTTTGAGCTTTGGTGTGGAAGAACTCATCATTCATACATTCTGAAGTGGCTCAAACTGACAACAGATCTGGATATTTTTTTTTTTTATCTCCGCAGGACTCTCTACCTGAGAAACTGGCCGTCTACGAGAAGAACATTGACGAGTTCGACGCTTTCGTGGACACGCTCCAGTAAGAGTTTAAGACGAGGACAGTGAATGGATAGCGACATAAATGAAAACATGGAAATAATGAAGGGAGAAGTGCACCGAAGTAGTTTGCCCTTTGAGAATCACTGACGAAACCACAATGTTTTCACATGAAGCCCCTTGTTTCTGACATCCTCCACTCCTCCTACTCACCGCTCCTTCCAGCTTGGACAGGTCGTCATCACTGTAAATACTGACTCATCTCCTCCGTCACACTCGCAGAAATCCACGCAGGTTTCTGTCTTTTTATGGCCATGCAAAGCCCAGGACACTGTTTGCCCAACACTACTCGGCACTGAGGGTTTCCTCAACGCGACCCGACCTTTATGATCAAGTCTGAGCCGCAAGTGAAAGGTCAGTCGTGCGCTTGAGGAAACGTCTGATCACTTTATTTTTCCCTCTGAGAAGCAGAAGATGACTGCTCCTGGTGGATAAATTGCACTGGCTGTGGAAACGTAAGCAGGGTCTCGACGTAATCCTACTCATTCAGTTTAGATCTTCAGACACTGGACTATCTGCCTTGCTCAACGGCAGGTGAGCATTAGTCAACCATGGTCTGTCTAAGTCATCCACTTCTGATGTTTAAGTAAATTGAGGGTTGTTGAAACGACTCTTCTGTAATTTCACAATCGCCTGCTGTGCAATCTGAAACGTTTTACCCCGTTTGTCCAAAGATGTAAAAGTAAACTTGGAACAACCTTGCAGCTCGTGAAACCTCGGCGGCCAATCAGAACTTGCCCGAGGTATAAACTAACTGGGGCTGTTAAAGTTGTGCGTCACCTTTCGGGGGTTTCCCAGCGGGTCTGGGTATGAAAACTGCCAATATAAGCGTAATTACATGACTCTAAGGGGGTTGGGAAGACATGTAGCTGCAGCCCTCGGCCTAATGCCGTTCAATAAATGTTGAGTTTTTGTTCTTTCAGAGGAGGGTTTTCATGATCCTAGAGGCTTTATTTTATGGAGATGTATTTTAAGTCACTGACCGGCATCGAATAAAGATTGTAGCTGTGCAGATTCCGTAAAAATTAGCTAGAATTGGAGCGAAACTCTATTTTTTTTTTTTTTTTTTTTTTTTTTTTTCTGTTTACCAGGGCAGGGCTTTTCAAAGGTTAGGATTTGATGCCTCTGTTCAGTCAAATGAGTATCTGTGGGTTTAGAATAGCTTCTAGAGTAAAACAAAAGTATATAATCTCTTCTCCATATTCTATAGGCAGAATAATTCATGAAGTCACGTCTCCAAAACAAACACTGAATATTAGGGCCGTTAGAAGTGTGGACATAGTATCCAGAGTTGTCGTTTTTCTGTCTGGTGGATCCATTTTAACCAAGTGTCAGTGCTGCTCAGCAGGAGTTTGTATATTTTTGTACAAAGGTAGAACGAACATTTCCAGCTGTCTGCCTACATAAGGAGACGTGTCGCCATCTTTGACTGTTTGGTTAAAGCTTTAATTTACTTTGCTGTTGTTCGAAATGTCCTAATAAAGCATGGTTGCTCTACTCTACTACGAAGTACTGGTTGTTTTTTGCCACAGTGACAGTTCAAGTTGTGGGGGGGGGGGGCAGATATGAGAACATTTATTGTAGTTGAATTTAACTTTGATGCAGGAATTTTGGGAACTTGGTGTCTTTATTCCTCTTTGTGCATGACAAATCAGTGCAGTTGAAATGGGTTTTATTGAACCTATTCATGGAGTTACAAAAAATGTCCACTCAGCTGGACACCATATGTTAACCCTTCCGTGCATGAATTACGAGAACCTTTAATAAATTTGTTTAAAACCTGATTTTGTTCTTTAGGCTTAAACTAATTAGAGGGCCCCGAAATCCAATTTTGCTTACGGCCCAATTGAGGCTTGAGCCAGCTCTGGTTATTACTAACGTATCTCCACATGAAAGCCAGAATCAGTGGCTACACTTCTCAAAATGCATCTAAAGAAAAAATAATACCGTAAAAGTCAGATTCATTCCACACGGACACGTCGACGCAAAGCGACTCTTGGTGCACCGACCGAAACCCTCAAGTTCTTCAGTTTTGTTTGACAATCTTCAGGGCTGCAGTCATCCTTGTTGCTTATAAACCTTTCACCGCACTATCCTATCAGTCAGCTTTCCATGACTATACTTTGACACAACTCTGGTCAGCCCTTTCAGCAGTGATCGTCCTCTCTGTAATAAAGCGTAGACACTCGTGGTATTTATACCCGGGAAGTAGCAATTTACCAAAACTGGAAATAAAATCTATTTTGAGATGCACAAAAGTCAGTGTCATGAGTCGAGAAAATAAAAATG
>JAQQZY010000013.1:3782062-3795711 GCA_030068375.1 Ostorhinchus rueppellii
AAACATGAGCTAACCAGCACTTTGGTCATTTTTCTGATTCATCTTATTAAACTATGTAAGATTTAGCACATTTAATGTCTGGAGCGGTGTTGAAAGAGTTCACTTTAGCGACAGGTTTGAGTCTATCGTGCCGAACACAAGGGGTTAATGCTGTTATGAGGATTCTTTTAGCTCGTTTTGAAATTCTAAACATTTCAGTCACAATGCCTAATTCATTGTATCATCTGGGTGTTCCATCTTGGTATAAAAATAACAGGTATGTTGAGCAGGGCATAAATTTGACAAGGAACGCCAAACGTGTGCTGGAATCCTTGGAAAACGTAACAGAAGTGTGTGCCTTCAATTAAAATCCTGAAGTGTAAAACCCAAATATTGATATGAATTTTCAGTTTCTCATTGTATCGATGGAAAGGGTTAACGTGATTATTTTTGTTCTGTTTTATGCATGCAAGTAACAGACCAATGGAACGTATCATCCATGGGGAAAGATCTGTTGTGCACAATTCAAATTATTGTTCACTGAAGAATAAAAACCGACCCAAGGTTAATTACATAAATAAAAATATGACCAGATTTTCAGACTGTCTTCAAATTTTGGTTTTGTTTTTTGTGATCCATCTTGTAGAACAGTGGAGTCCAGTCCTGGTCCTTCAAGTCCGGTATCCTATGCGTTTCAGATATTTCCTTCTTCCAACATGCACACCTGATGGTCGTTATCAGGCAGATGCAGAGCTTGATGATCGGCGCATCATATGAATTGGGTGTGTTAGAAGAGGAATGCATCAAAACATGCAGGATAGCGGCCCTCGAGGACCAGGACTGAACACCCCTGCTGTAGAAGGACACTGATCAGCCATAGTTCTGACACTAACAAAGCAGCTTTAATGTTCTTATTAATACAACACCTGTTGGTGGGATATACTGGGCATGCAGGAGGTCAACATTTAGTTCAAGTGTATGTTAAAAATGGCAAAATGAGTTCATTGTCATTTCCAGCGCAGTGTCTAGGACAGGGGTGTCATTTTAGTTCAGGGGTCACAATAAGCCACATTTTATCTTAAGGGGTCTGGACTAGTAAAATAAGTTAGAAATGTCAAGTCCAAACTTTTTTTTTGAGCAAATAAAGTAAAATAGTTATGAAAATTTTTACACCTACAAACTGTGCTTTTGAACAAAGTGGATAATACGGACAAACTGGAAAAAAATAAAGTGATTAACAGTATTAGGCTTTCGTGCATCATGTACAGGTACATAACTTAGACCACAGTGGATCTACAAACACACTAAACCTTCAAAAACTAGTTAAAACTGCAATTCAGGTTCTTCAGATAAATCACGATGTGCAAAATTACACATTTGTGTAAATGCATGAAAATATTTAGAGTTATTAGTATTTGATATTATGGTAGTATTTTTACTTATTTGACCCACTTGACATTGAATTGGTCTTTGTGGCCCCTGAACTATCATATCTTTGAAATCCTTCAACTACGTGTTAAGGGCCTGACTGGATCCTTTGGCGGGCCAGATTTGGCCCCTGGGCTGCATGTTTAACACCCCTGGTCTAGGATTAAAGGTTTTTGCTGCCCAATATGTCCAACCTAGCTAATGAGCCTATGTTAATGGAATAGCACTTTCCTCTGTGTTCAGAATGTTATGGCTGATCAGTGTATTTTAACCAACAGGAAATAGTCAAGAACACAGCTGTATTATCAGTTGCTGTGCTCATTTTGGAAAATTAGACCAGAAAATAGATTCGTCATCCAGATATTAAACATCTTGATTCTGATAAGCGAGTTAACACTTTTGCAGTTTCACATGAATTTGAACCCTTGTTGAAACTAAGCATGCGCTCGTCTCTGCGTGCAGGTCTCAAAAAAAAAAAAAAAAAAAGCCATAAATGAGGGGCAAAACCAGTTTGATTACGCTCAAATGGAATTTATTGTTGGTTGTTTCTGAATTCCATCAAACCTGCAGGACTGCAAAGGGTCAAAAACCATAGAATTGAGAATATGGTAGCACGCATTTTACAAATACTCTAGTTCATATTCCTCCAGCTTGTCACACACACGATGGCGGTGACTACAACTACACATTATTGCGCTTCCTCAGAGAGCCCTTTTACCAAACTGCTACGTCAGGGCTGAGAACCGTTCCGAGACATTTCACCTTCCACTTCCTGTGAACTGCTATCAGGGAGGCTATGGAGGAAAGCTGCGTTAAGTCAACTCTCCCAGACGACGATGATGTCAATTCTAACTATTGATAATTTCTAGAGTTAGCCACTTAAACATGCCGTTACTTGAGAAACAAACCCCGTGGGCTGCGACAGAGGCCTGTTCCCCCCCAGCCAACACTGGGAACACAGAACGAGAAAATAAAATACAAAAAAAAAAAAATTTCACAGGAGACAGGCAGTGATCGCCCAGTGTGCATTTTCACCTCATTCGATTACTCAGTTCATTTTTAATGTCTCGTCCCCCCCTTCCCCCCCACTGTGGCCCCTCTGAGCGCAACTGTCCAATAAGATCGGAGGGCGGGTCCTCTGGGCAAACGTCAGGGAATGGCTGGAGAAACAAATGTCCAGATAGAAGACGCGAACTGTGATAAGACCGGGATACACGCTCGTCCTCTCGTTCCCACTGCCTTGGATACGGGGTGAGGAGTCTTTGAGGTGGATGGCCAATGTCCTCCACTGTCACAAATGTCCAAACTGCTCCCTCCAGTCGGCAGAAGGTAGGCGGAGGTTATACAATATTTGGGTGGAGGAGGTGATACGGGGGGGAAAGTGAAGCCGGCGTCCATAAACACTACAGATCAGAGCAGGAGGAAGAAGAGGGAGTGAATGGAGGAGCTCCGGGAGCTTTCTTCATGGGCTTTGTAAAGAGCAGGGGAGGCGACGGGGATACAGGCTCAGGCGGTGTTCAGGAGGTCCTGTATGGCTTTCTGCTGCGTCTCATTCAGCGTCGATACACACTGTGTCCATAATCCTGCCGACACCTACATCAAAACAAAGACAAGTCAAATCTGAGACCTTTAAGATTATCCTTCAACTCCAGACCAATTTCTCCTCCCACAAATTGAAGCTTAAAAACACCAATGGACAAAGTTCTATTATACGACATTTAGGAAAACTTTCATGATTGAATCTACTTTAATGGTGTTATGGTCTTGTGGAAGTGGTCCCTGTTCATCTTCCTCAAATTTTTGTACATGTGAAACTGCCATAACTACCTTATACACTAAATTTGGTCAGACCGTTCATTAGAGGAGCCCAAATATTTTCAACTACGGTACTGAAAGTGTGGGTGGGAACAAATGTCAATGTTTTGGCTGAGCATCTTAAGTCTACTGGTTCTGGAGCCGCAACCACAGCCCTCAGGTCCTCCAGAACCTTATGGAACACTGGCATCCCAAAAAACTACAGACAGTCTTCATAATTCAACTTAAATATGGTTCTAGGGATAAACATGACTGATCCTTGACTCACTTGTACTTGGCGGATGACATTTGCCAGTCGTTTGCTGCATGCATCCTCACACTTAATCGATTCATTTGCGACTCCGTCCGCGATGATGAGGAAGATTTTCGGAAGGTTTGAGTTGTCTGGTCCAAGGACAATGGGGTTGTTGCTGTAGAGACAAAACTAGACTCAGTATGGAGAATCCAATCAGAAAATTATGCGTTGCGAAGCTTCATTTTGCGAGTTTACCTTTCAATGAGATCGCAGAGGAAGTCAAATGTGTGGACGGCCTCCTCCTTGTCCTCGTTGAGTGGCAGCCAGCTCAGCCAATGAGGAAGGATCTCATTGACGTTGACGCACTCCGGCCGAAACCTCATGACCTTCCCAACAGCGGAGATGCAGTTCTCTGTAGCGTTGACGTTCTCTTTGGCGCGCGAGTCAGCTGCCTGAATGACTCTGACCAGCAGGGGAATGGCCTCTGGACAAAAATAATCACACAAGTCATCATCTGCAGACAGCCACCACACCCCACCAGCTGGACAACACTCCTGATTCCCCTGAAGCTCGTACCTGTGCAGAATGGGCGGTAGTTCTCTCCTCCGAACTGAGCCATGACACCAATACCATAGGCGGCCGCCTGCCGAACCTCAGGGCTCGAGTCACACAGTGACTGCAACATGGGCCGCAAGAAATACTCAGCATATTTAAAAGAGGAGGGGCTGCAATGCTCCACCACGTCATCGAAGATGCACAGACCCCACTGTCTGTCAGCCCACGGCCTGTTGGGACACTTAGAAGACAGAGGGGGTTGTCAGTCTGCTGTATTCTGACAGCACTACAACACCACAAACACTGAACCTGCAAACATGTGCACGTAAAAAAAACCCAGTGTGTTTAATGTAGGGAGTCACCTCAGCCCTTTAATACTGCAATCATGAAAAAAAATCAAACTGAAGCGCAGGTCTTTTATTACACTTTGTAACTTATAACTTCCCATCTATCCCCCTAGTTTAGTGGAGTTTATGTTGTGGGTGTTAACTATTCAACTAACAACTGTAAGGATCAGAATTAGTCATATTGCACATGTCCAGAAACTACACAAACTTTATCATCATAGATACTCGAACTAAAAGAAGAAGCTTTGACCTTTGTCTCCATCTTGTGGCTCATACATGAAGCACTTACTATTAGCTGGACGATGAGCTGCAGCAGCTGCTCAAACCAAGGCAGAACCTTCTCTTTGTAACTACTGAAAACAGAGTGCAGGATGTCTGACACTTTGGTCAGGATGTACACATCATTTTCATCCTGAAGGAGAAACAACAACAAAGCAGGTATTAATATAGTTTCTTTAAAATGAAAGCAAACTCATCTGAGAAAACATGTTCTTAAATGTCTACCTCGTCCTGTAACGTCTCCTCCACCTGCTCATCATAATCTTCATCCTGTCTCTTGGCTGTGAATAAGACAATGGTTCCGTTACATTTGCAAACTCTTCCCATGTGGTTGTCCATTTAGGGCCATGTATCCCCAGACTAACCTTGTCTGAGCTCCTGGTTCTTGAAATGTTCCTCCAGTTTTCCTTTCAGGATGCCACCCAGCTCTTCAAAATGCTCATTGTTCAGACAGCCGTCTCCCATCAACTCAATGCACTTTAACAGAAAAGAGAAAAGCCTAAATATTCTGCCTTCACACAGCCTACTCTGCAGCGACTTTTCTTTCAGATCGTTACCTTGGCGAATGAGTGCATAATTTCTGACAGGACGTCCGAGTCTGGCTCAGTACCGATGGCCTTGATCAGAGCGTCACACATGAAGTGCCACATCTGGGTTAGATACTCTGGTCCTCGAACCCGTGCACACTCCAACAACAGGGGCATGGACTCAGCTGCCGCTACCCGAACACGTGACACAGTCAAGGAAAACTACAGTCCTGGAATTAAAATCCTCCTGAAGAAAAGCAAACTTCTTTAACAGTCAGCTATAGCCGCTGTTCACAGGTCAAAAGGATATCATCATGGAAGTAGAACTTTAGCAGAGGAACCATCAGCTTCACCACCTGTTCTGTGTATTCCACAAAACCCTCCTTCAGCTCTTTGGCATAGCACACCTGAAACCAAAACCCAACATGTCAAAGAACTGAACACCGCCAGGTTCCTCAATAACAAAAACAGAGATGTAGAACAAATCCATTCATGTTAATACTATTCAGGCTGCTCACCAGCATCTGGCAGGCGGTGGCTTTCTCCTCCAGGCCAGCAGTCTTGATTCCAAAGCTCTGCTGATCTCCCAAGTTGACAAACTCCCAGCCGTCATCCTCAGATATGTTTTCCATGTCCTGGGCTACAAAAGACATTTTAACACTGTCAGAGTTGTATTTAAGGCCTAGAATTCAGGCTGATGGGCTCTTGGCTTATTTGGTATCTTCACTAATTTAGCTTTTCATCCGAAGCACCCTGGAATATTTGTTTAATTTACCTACAGGAAACCGGTTTAAACTGATGCTGCTTCTCTTTCTGAAGTGCTTAGAAACAACATGACCATCCAACTTACTATCAAGGAGGGCCACCTCTGGCTTGATGGATGCCGTCTTCATCAGAGGGCCCATGACCACAGGCAAATACTGCTGGAACTCCTTCCCGAGGATCTTGCACATCCGGGCCCAGGCAGAGATCATGTATGAGATCTGGACAACACAGGGGGTCCGTCAGACAGTGGTCATCATAGTTAAAAGAGGTCATGTTAAAGCTCTGGCCTTCTTCCTACCTGAGGATCATCATCTTCCAGGTCATTGAAGTCTGTCTGGGTCTTGAGGAGCAGCTGCATCACTGCAGAGGCATCAGGCATGAACTAGAAACAAGACAACACGTGTTAGACATTTAAAAGCTGAAATATTTATCAAGGTGTAGGTTCGTAACCCGAGTGAGTTTGACTGGTCAGGTTAAGTTGCCTTTTAAATGTGCTCAATTTAAACCGACTGCTGTACAAAAAGGACGTTCCAATCTGCAGGAATAAACACAAACCCACGGAGACGTACCTTGTCCTTGCCGACAGCCAGACCGATGAGGCTGATGCATTCGATGGTTTTCCCACGCAGCAGCCGCAGCTCCTTCTGCACGGCGTTTTCCACGATGTGTTTGAGCGAGGGCATGAACAGGTCGTAGTATGGCACAAATTTCTCCTCCGCTGTGTCGGCCACTGAGGCGATGGATGTCACCACCTGCTCCAGGACCAGTTTGGTGCCCTTCTGGATCAGCTGGGAAGAGGCCAGACAAAATAATTCAAGAATTGAAAGGGTAAAGGTTCTGTTTAGTTTGACGTTCTGTGCGATTAAGACGTGTTTGTACCTCTTGCAGCTTGGCTACCATGATGACATGAAGGTGCTGCACTAAGCTGTCCAGGTAAGGGATCAGCAGAGATTTGGGACAGTCTTCTGTAAAATTGATGAGCGCAGCAGCAGCATGTGCCTGCACCCGGGGGTTACTCTGGTCCTCCATGGTTTGAAGTAGGGCAGAAATCACCTGGTGGGGACAAGAATGCAAGGTTAGTCTTCGTCATGCAAGACAGTAATGTGACTCATTTAAAATAACCTTATACCTTATCGTGAAATTTCTTTTGGAAGGTGGGGGCGAAGTCTGTTGCCATCTGTCCAATGGCATTGCAAGCAGCATAGCGCACTCGCGGATGCTGAAAAGTGACAGAAACAGGCAAAGATCAAACCCACAACCTCTGCACTTGAGCATTAAAATGAGCTCAAGCAGATGTACGTTCAACAGCGGAAAAGTCTCAAGTTGTGGCTCTTACAGGGTCAGAGCAGAAGAGCAGGACGAAGCTGACGATCTCATTGAGGATGGCCTCCATTTGCTGATGGCAGCCCTCACCGATGGCAGACAGCGCCATCAGCCCAGCATGGCGGTATTTCCAATCAGCTAGCAACACACACACCACAAGTTTAGTTTAGACGAGTTAAATTGTTTCTGCAGGGGAAAAAAAAATAAAGTGTGGAGCTTCAACTACTCAAATGTCTGCAAGTACAAACATTAGTCTTCAAAGTAGACCCAATATAGACTACCATTTTTAAAAACAATCAGATGATATGCAAGAAAAAAGGCGTAAAACTGGATTTAACATATGGGCAAACACCAGTGACATCAACAATCACTTGGGTGCAATTTAGACTGTCACAAAAGGGAGGACAGGTTGCATATAAGAAAAGTGTATAGCAGCAGGTAAAGACACCTACTCCCTTGATGCAGTGAAGAAAAAGTATGAGCAAGACACCAAATTTGTTTCCAGTTTAAGTAAACATAGCATGCAAGTCTGATGTACCCACACAAAAAAAAAACAAAGGCAGTTTGTTATTTATACCTAATTCAGGTTTTATCCTAAAGAAATCCAACATCCATAATCATCAGTTCACTTACGGTTCTGCAACATCTGCATGATATGCTGTTTGATCATGGGCAAAATGATCTTTCCACCCAGACCACAGGCGATTCTGTCCAGAGCACTCTCACCAGCCACAGCGTTACTACACAGAAGAACAATATCACTCTACATTATGTCATATCTACATTAAACCACTAAAGGATTTTTCTCCCTGCTAAATTATTTACATGTTATACATCAAGTGAAAGTTAACAAGTGATTTCCATCCCAACCAGAAACTGGTTACACTGGCTTGTGTTGCAGTGTGGGTAAAAAACAAAAGGCAGTTACCTGTCAAAGTCATCATCCTCCAGTTCGTCAGCCATAGCCCATTCGTCATCCTCCTCCAGGTCCACCATCATTGCCAGCATCTGGGGCACTGAACACAACAGTTTCCATGAGACAACACATCCAGAAAGCAGGTTACTGGAATTAAAGGCCCATCACACCAATTCCTCACCGCTCTGAGCCACAATGGCAGTGTGTTTCCTCAGCATGGCTGCTGCAGTCTCTGATAAGGTGACAATAACCTCCAATGCCAGCTGCCTCTGCATGTTAGTCAGGTTTGTGTCGGCACACAGCTGCAGAAACAGGACAGTCAGAAAATGAACAATCCTGATCAATGTCCTTTTAGGCTTTTTGTCAGAGACGAAAACATCAGACTCACCTTAAGACACAGCTGCAGGGTGGCCTCCAGTTGAGGTCTCAGATATTTGGGTGCTGTATCAGCTATTTCCACTAACGACTTGAGCACAGAGTCGTCTCCCTGGTAACACGACTCATTCACTGCCTGATTTTAAAAGAATCAGTAGTTAGCCTTTATTCAACAGCTCTCAAAACAAACCCACAATCCATTTACACATGCTACTCATTTGGTTGCATACAGTTTCAGATACTTATGGGAAACAAATTCATAAACCTGTGGGGAGCTTTTAAATAAACTCCAGAAATTCTGGTATAGTGAAACCACAATATAGTTTGGCTCATGATTCTGAGCAAGTCCCAGGGATCCTCTTCTTACCTGCAGGATGCCTGGCAGCAGGTCTGAGAAATGCTTCAGTAGTGCTGTGTTGCCCTCATTAGATAGAACAAAGGATGCAGCAGCCCGAGCTGCGAGAGTACGAATCTGAAAAGAGAATATAGAGACAATAAATATACAGTCATAGAATCAAGAAATGACTGCTTCACAGCTAAGATATAAACCATGGGGCAACCTGTGCGTTGTCCTGGTCCTGCATGCACTGCACAAGCATGCGCTTGATAACTTCCATATAATGCTGCTGCTGGTTGCCAAATATCCCAGGAAAATTCCTAGGAGAGATAGAGACATACACCACTTTTACTCACCATTTGGTGCTGCTAAGTAGTTAAGACTGCCAGGAAGCTTTTGGCTTAGACTGTTACTCGTCAAAACAGGAACTCACCAAAATATGTGCAGAGCAGCTTCCCGCAGGCCAACATTGTCAGAGTTGACAGAGTCAAACAGAAACTTCAGCACCTCTGGCCACTGGTTGTTCCCATCATCATCTAAAAAAACAGAGCAAAGTTAAGGATTTGATCCCACTGGCACTTCAGTACAATATTCAGTTATGATTTGTCTTTTATAATGCTCAGCTCTAACTAAAAGAATGTATTATCCAACACTGAAAAGTCAGTTTGAACCCATCCACAAACTTTTGAGGGTAAATGTTAAGAATTCAAGTATAGACTAAAACAAAAGTTATTAACTGAAATTGAGAAATTCAAAATCCTACCAATGAGGTTGCGGGAGAGCTCAGCGGCAATGTCGCAGACCTTCTTGCGGATGGTGGGGGCGCTCTCTTGTTGGATGCTGGTCAGAAGTTCTGTCTTGATGGCAGTCTGCATCTCCACCGTCAGCCCGGGGTAGATCTCCTCAAAGGAGGAGGACAGCAGCCGCCGCAGCAACACTGCTGCCATCTGTTTGACCTGATGGGACAAGGCAGGTTTCAGCAGCTTACCCACAATACCTCATCTTCACACACTAACTGACTCCAGAGATCTGATGTGTTGAATTCAAGTGAATGGTCAACAACAGCATATAAAAATTGCTGTGATAAAATCTGCAGCATCTCAAAAAGCAGAGTCACTCTCCCTGGGTCAAGCACCCTCAGCCTGCTCCCATTTCAAGACTCTAAAAATATCCACCTTGAGGTAAAGAAACAGGGAGGAAGCATGTGGGACCAAGCAGCTGGTAGATTCAGGGTAAACAGAACTGCCAAAATGCCAAAACTGTGACTCATAACGGGACTGCCGAGGTCTGGGTGTGATGACCCAACAGCATACTTAAAATGCTATTATGGTCCGACCTTTTTAAAGCTTAGATATCACAATGAACTTTCTAGTAACGGGTTGAGGGTACAACAGCACTTGGTATTTGCATACGAACCTCCTCTGCAGCTGATGCATCTCTAATGGCCTGCAGCAAGAATGTGATCTTGTTCTGACCAGGAATTGTGTCATAGGTCTCCTGCAAAGACAACGAGTGGACAGTGGTGAGGATGAACACTTAATACAAGTTAACACACATACAGTCTCAGACCCTGCAGAGTGTCATGTACACCCTGTTAGTCATTTTACACATGCCTGTAATTCCACACGGATATTTCAAACCACAACAGATGAGTTGAGATCAGACAAAAGTAGAGGGCGCTGGTCAGACAGATTTCAGATCCCAGTCATCAAATAGGTCAGGCCATTTGAAAATATTTTTTTTTCCTGCCAATTAATTCTTTCGAAATAAGTGTGCCTGAATTTGAAGTTTTACTTCCTCTAATAAACCTTCAGAAGCAGATCTCATTTGCACTTTGAAGCTGTATAAAACCTGTCTCATGTTTCATTAGTGTAAACTTAAAACTTTGCAGGTCATTTCAGGATATTTGTGAGTCGGCCTAAACTTACAGAAAAGTTTTCAACATAAATAACTTAATTTCAAAGTTGAAATTTTCACACACCCATCGGCTTATCAAAGACAACATTTCAGGACATGAATCCCACCATGAGAAATTGTAATACTAAGGTTTGTTTGTTGTGCTGGGCATACCATCTTTTCTGTCCTTCAAGCTGATTAATTAAGTCCTTGTGACAAATGCAAACGCTTAAGCAGCTCTGTGTGGAAATAGTGGTACCTTGGGTGCTCCAAGAATACATCATTTGCAAGTGTTGCCTGGAGAAGCCAGTTTGACCTTTTAACCCTTTGAAAGTGTGTATTTAAGCATGTGTATTTGCATGACAAAGAAGCAGGAATGGGAGGAGTGGGGAGAGGGGGGAGAGGTCACAATTAAGTAGAACCTGAATGGCCAGAACAGTTTTAGACCAAAAAGCACTTCTATAATATGATACTGAATGTTTACAAGATGGACTCCTTTGATTTGGGTTAATCTCGGAAATGGTAGTGTATGACAGTATATGATTTACAAGTGCAGCACGTATGGCATGTCATAAGTCAAAACTATTTTTTTACTACAGCAAATCAAACTCCACATCAGACTTAAGGCCACTGCAACAACGTAGCTGCATCTTTGTGGCCCTGAAACTGCAGCAGATGTGCAATAGGTAGATTTAAAGGGCTATATAGATGGATCAATTCCTATTATGCATGTGTAAAACAGAGTTTGCCGTTTGTCTAAAGGATGGATTCCAATGAGCTTAGCCTCGCGGCAGACAGTCCGTGGATAATAAAGAAAACCGCTGACTGTTGTTGAGGGGGGAGTGTGATAAGATTCAGCCCAAAGTCGGCAGCTGAAGAGGAAACTGTGGCAACAATGCTTTGCCGCGACAAGGGAGGCTAATCATGGTGGGAATAAAGTGAATAGACCAACCAGACGGAGCCCAAACAAATCCTCAGGGAAACTAATCCACTGAGGGGGGAAAACCTAAGACCAGACTTTACCACGACAGGCTGAAACTGAGATAAATAGGAATAAGAGCATGAATATAGGGGTCGTATTTAACAGGCTTGAGCACTGAAGGCCATTGCATAAGTACCGCTAACATGACTCGCCCTCTGAATGAACTGGCCTTTCCGTGGGCTGTGTGGCTGCTCAACGCCCGTGGTTTATTTCTGATTTTCTTATGTGACCTTACGACAAAGGGAACTTATAAACACCATATATTGTCACACAGCTCAGCGTGAGTTAGCTTGCTGGCTAGTCAAGCTGCTATTTAGCTTCATGCTACTTCCTGTAGTCAACTAGCTCCGTGACTAGCCCCAGTGTCAGCTGGACAATCACGGATCGGTACTAACAAACAGGACATTTCGCTTCTAATCAAAACACCGCAGCGTGACACAAGGGGTACGCACATAAAACACAACAAAGGGTCACGACTAGGTTGTTATAATTGCGCTATAACCCGTATCTACATAACTACGCAACATGGTGGAGGTAGTTAGCGTTAGCTGACTAGTACTTGGTGTCGGCTTCACATCGCACGTGGGCTACCGAGCCTGACGTGAGAGCTCGCCGTGCGGCGCGCGCGGCCAGGCTAGCAGGGCTAACCGTCCGCAACGCTCAGTCAGATCGGAGACATGACAGATACAAACAGCGACAACTGAGTCTCACCTCTGATTGTTTCCTGACATTGTTGTCAGGGCTCATCAGGTTGCCCAGCAAGAGGTAGAACTGCTGCTGTTCCGCCATTGCAATGAGTTCCAAAAAGACAAGCCGGGTGGAGGAGCGGCGAAATGAGCCCGGCCCGGCAGACCCTGCTTCGGTCACACAATACTGCTCCCGTCCCATTGGCTTTCTTTATGACATAGGCTGATCATTCATTGGATGAAACGCTCAGAGCAGCCGCACGCCATTGGCTGATACAACCCCTCGCCTTCTACTGGCCTGAATAAGCGCAGAAAGTGAATGCGTCATTCCTATTGGTTAATAGAGAACGAGCAAAAAGCGGGAAATTACTGCATGACGTTCATTAATTAGAAACAACAAACAAACGGTTTAATACTCACCTGGTACAATTTTCATTTTACACATTAAAAACACAGCTCGAACAGTAACGTTAGCTTAACTCAGGCCAGTAACAGAAGAGGAGTGCAGCAAAGAAGGTATTACAAGAAAATCCATTCAAGCTGTTTAATACCATGACATTATGCAAAACATATATAAAATATGCTTGAGACAATGTCATGTTAGCTCCTGCTAATACTAAAAAGAGCTTCCCTTGGGAGAAAAACAAATCCAAATGGAATTATTGTTTCACCAGCTTTTGTTTCACACTTTAAGAATCGAACAGTAATTTTAGGTGCGAAAATGTTAAATACCACATTTAACCTGATATATTTATTTACATAGCACTAAGTAAAGAGCATATGCTTTCAGAAAGAGATATAAATATAGCTAAGCCAGAATTTTAAATTTATTATTATTATTATTATTATTTTATTTTACTTCAGCTCAAGGGGGGAAAAAGTATATTCCTGCTGAGTGCCAATACACATATTTGCTTTTATTACGACTCAGAGCATAAAGAGTCAAATGTAATATTACAACACCAAATAGAAGCTAATGATAGCATCCATCTTGTGATTTTTTTTATTTTTAGGTACAGTATTATCATTGAATAGTCTATAAATAATTGTATCAGCTCAGTATGCAGTATTTCTTATCAAATCTATTGTCTTTCTAAACACATCCAATCATGACTACAACCAGATATTTGTCATCTGTAAACTTAATTTAATTCAATCAATTCAGTTCATCTCGAGTTCATGCATACTGAGGAGTGTTGTTATA
>JAQQZY010000013.1:3813493-3831058 GCA_030068375.1 Ostorhinchus rueppellii
TGGGATAGGCTCCATGCGACCCCCATGACCCTAGTGAGGATAAAGCGGGTATAGAAAATGAATGAATGAATGAATATTCAAGTTGTGCAGAATTGTTCAGAATATTCACATTTTACTGCGACAATAGTTTCTAAATGCAAATATTTTCAGAATGCAATTTGACACTCTTGACAAATTATTATAGCTAATGTCTTAAGTGCAATTTTGTAATTTTGTAAATTCCTCCTGTGGGCCGAGTTGGAACCTTTGGTGGGCCAGTTTTGGCCCCCGGGCCATATTTTTGACACCCTGATCTAAACGGTATGGACGTCCGATAAAATATTTTGCGTTTTTCAGCCCTGAACATTATCATGTAAAGTGCCCTTCAGTGGGTCATTCGGCCTGAGAAGTCTATTAGAATTCTTGTAACCATTACTTATTAAAGTAATTAAATCTTGTGAGCTCATCAATATATATGTAAATGTTGAGTTTCATTTGTGCGTATCTGTCTGTATGGCTTTACATTGATGCAAAAATACTTAACCATGTGGGGCTGATGATCACGCCGGTGTGATCAGATCACATGGCGTCTTTAAAGCACCGTAACAAAAAAAAAACCCTGTCACATGGAACACTGCCGTCAACTTTACTGGAAAGTGCAGATTTAAAACTCTCTCATAGTTTTATTTGGCACCAATAGACCACAGAAAACCGGAGATATTGTTTTAATTTGATAGTAGAAAATATATTTATTCGAGTATAAATGCACACTTTTACTTGTGGGATGGGACGACAGGCGTTGCATTTCTGTGCATATATTTGCCATTTTACAAACTGGGAAAAGTGGATCGATACAATTTTTTTTTTCAATTTGAATTTGATGATTTTTGTGTATTTTTTGGCCCTATATGTTAATGAAGTAGGTTATAGGGAAATAATAATTATCTCTTCATATAGATGAAGTTGTGCTGAAAAAAAAGTTACCAAGCATGGACATGTTTAACATTTTTTATCTGGTTATATAAAGACAAAATCAAAAGTATTAAAAAAAAAATTCTTTTGATAGGCTCAGGACTTAAAGGGTTAAATCACACAAAGTCAGTGGACATATTGATTCGTACAGCTTTAATTGCAGCAACAAGTAAAGAAAGGTGTTTGTTTCAGATTCACAGACATAGGTATACGTTTGATTTTAAACAGTTTAATATAGATGTGAATGTATCTTATTTTCATTTTTGGTGCAATTAAACTTCATTCACGTTGTGGGGTCATGTCCATGTCTTCAGCTACAACGCTCTCTTTCAGAGGAAATGTGAAAAAAATCGGTCGAATGCAGATGTTTGATTTTAAGGCGACGTGTCTCATTTATGGCATAAAATAAAAGAGTTCATGATGTGAGAGCAGACGGAGACACAGACGAGAAAGAGGAGATAGGAGGAGGTTGATCGGTGCAGCTGTGTGCCTCTTTAGGATTCCTGCTCTCTACCTCCTCTCGCCGGGGCCAAACCGGCATCATTAGTTTTGGCAAATTACCCAAGCGCCCATTGTGGCGCAGCCATGGCACGTTAGTGTGTCTTTTTAACTGTGGCTAAACTCAGTCTATTCACTTGTAAAAGAGAGCGGCCATTGGCAGATAGTTGGCAGGTTGCACAGAGAGGCCATTCACCCCCCGGTAGGAAGGAGCTGAGAACACCGCCTCGGAAATGGTCCTCTCTGAATATTTTGATGGAGAGACTTTGGATGCCCTCTGAGTGTTCATTTGCACTAACGGACAAATCTCCATGAACTGACTTTGTTGGTAATTCATATTACTGCTCTCACAGATAAAGTGGGATATGTTACAGCTCAAGAGCTTTTCAGGGATTTGTTTTAGCAGCTGTTTTTTATGATAGAGCTCTCTATTTAGAGAGGAATTTTGAGTTTGGGGGCAGGGAGAAAGTGTTGGTAGGGATTCACTGTTTCTTTTAATTATATCTGGATGAAGTCCAAGTACTCGGGTGGAGAGAGTTTAGACAAGAGGCTGATATACAAAGGTCAGACGCTTGTATTTTCTGATGCCACGGAGGAACAAATGAAAGGGTTTCTGAATGAAGAAATAATTACTTGTAATTAATTTCCCTGTCATATAACACCGCAGTAAAGAGGATTTGTCTGGATTTTAATGAAGCTTGCTTAACATGTACACCCAGTATCTCAGCATGCTCATTTTGTAGTCTGTGTAATCCTGCTGGAAGCGCTATTAAGCATTTTCAGGCATCTTTTGTGGTCAGATTGCAACATATAATGCACTATAAAAAGCTGAAGGGGTTCACTCATCCAGGCTTAGGAAGAACCAGCACCTTCTCTGTGGCTGTGTGGCTGCCACTTTAATGTATTCAAGCTCAGTAACCTGCTTGATGCACGGCCACAAAAGAGGTTCATCGGAGCCTTACTCGCTCCTCCGTCGAACCCACTCATTCATATATAGGCACCATGGGAGGGCCGTCCCTTTTGCCTCTGAAAAGACTCAAATGTTCGACTGCTTCAGTTTGTCTCAAGACAAAAACACAGCCCCTGAATAGAAAGTTATAGAAAAAAGGCTTTCTTTAGATCTCTGAATGTTGTATGCATGCTTTAAAATTTCCCCAAAGATTTGTTGTTTTTGAATATCCTTGAGTATCTCAGTGTAAAGATCTACTGCACTGAATATATTAGACATCTTACTTCATAGCAGTTATGGTTTAACATGGCCCGAGAGTAACTTTTTCCACATGTAGCAGCAGTTTGCCACATGAAGATTTAGGAACATTAATTAAATTGACTTATTTACTCTGAAAACTTAATTGTTTGTGAGTCTATAAGAGGACTTAGCTTATACATCTGTGCTGCAAAGCTCCACTCTTGGCTGAAAACACATCACAGCCTTGTTGTTGCACAAGCTGAGCCGTTTCTTCTTTATGAAGCAGAGAATAAGCTTTGATGTTTTGTACTAACAGGCACTTCTTGGGAGAACTTTTATCCACTGTAAAAAGGTTGTTACAGCAGGATGCATGCGCAGGTCTTGAAAGGCTTAAAAAGGATGGGATTTTGAAACACTGTTTTCCAGATCTTAAAAAATCTGGAATTTTGTGTGGAAGTCTTAATAAAGTGTGGGGGAAAGCTTCTCTCATAGTTGAATTTTAGAGTATGCACAAAGATAAGAAATACACAGGAAAACATAGAAAGAACTTGATATGATTTTACTAACTGGTTGGTACTGAAATGATGCTACAGAAACGTGTTTCTGTGAAATCCATACACTTTGGGGATTTTCAGTTAGCCCCATCAGTTAGCCCCGTCCTTTTAGCTACAAGCGGAGCCAGCTGGTATATTAGATTTTTACCGTAGTCGGTCGGCAAAACAGCAAATCCATCCTTCTTTAAAACAAATGACTTGACTGCTTCTTTCTGCTCAACTTTCTAAGAAAAGCCCAAGTCTAAGTCTTCCAAAATCAACGACAAAAGCCGATTCAAAGGAGCGCGGTTTGTTAGCCACATCCGTCTTCGTTGCTCTCTATCGTTGTTCTTCTATCTTGCCCTCGCACAGCCCTGTCGTCATCTTGCAAAGCCCGCCCCAATGACTCGTGACACAGACAGAGCGTTTTGATTGGTCTGACATACTTTGTGTATCAGCCAGAATTGGCTCCTACCGTGTGATGCGAGACCACAAGCTCGGCAAGAATATTTTCTGCCACTAGGTGGTCTAGATTTCTAGGCTAGTATTCATACGTTTAGTCAAATGAACTTTTCGACTTCAAACAACAGGTACTATCTCAACCAAAAATGAATGCACACAACTATAAAAGTGCATAAAGTTGTAAAAATTATGTCGTTTGCCTAAACAATACGATCCTTGTAACCCCTTGACCTCATGACCGGTTTATTCTGTTTTTTGTTTTTGTATCTGTCAAAAAAAAATTCTCATAAAGGGTGTGTAAAAAAAGTTCATAAAGTCGAGGTCTTGTGGAAAAAAAATAGCAGTTTTGAAAAAGTCTGTAATTTTTTATTTGGATAAAAAGCAAACACCCTGTCGAGAGTTCGGAGATGTTGTTTTAAAATCCAGTGTTCATTTCCGTGGTGGCAGATGTATACACACAGCTCTGGAAAAAATTAAGAAGTCAATGGTCTGAACATTTTCAGACCACTGTAAACCTCTGGAATGCGATCAAGAGGAAGATTGATGGTCGCAAGCTGCTTGGACTTTTGCGCCAGCAGTGGCATAAAGCACCCAACAGCAAAGTGAAAGACTGGTGGAGTATATGCCAAGATAGTTGAAAGCTTTGAAGAAAACTAGGGGTTTTCTGCTGAGCATTGTCTTCTGAATGGCACTGTGGTGATTTGCAGCAGGACATCCAACTGCACATCACTTTGGAATCTTTGCAGTACCTGATTTTACCTGCATGAGCCATTTCTGAAAGAATAGGTCTCAATATGAAGTAGAGCTCTACGATATTGGAAAAAAAACTGACACTGTAATTTTTTTTTTTTTTTTAAACCCTGCAAAATGAAAAAAATACTCAGGAGGACATAATAGCTGTGTGGTGCCAACATAAATGATCAAACAAACTAGTTGTATTACCGCTTGTTGTGGGAACAGGTGCAAGGCATTGTCAACACAGAGCACAGGTTTCAGTATCATCCTTTTTGGAGCTGAAATAATTCCAGATAACTGACAGTAATTTCCTTTTTGGCACCGAGTCTTTGTTTTTGGTGACTGTCTCTTGTTCGTTGCTGCAGGCGTTTCCAAGATCAAGCTCTGCCCCCCTGTGAAATGCCCTCCCCAGCCTGCCAAACCCTTGAACAGAGCTTGACAGTCACGGATGCCCCCCACTGGTCTGACAATGACACCTCCTCCCTGACAATCACAGACACCCCTCCCACTCCCACATTATTTTTCTGCCCCTCAAAACAAGGAAAATGCCCACCCACTCTTGACATTCTAGTCACACCTCTGTACATTACTCATTTTTCAGTGTTGCTACCAGCGACTCACTCCATGTACAGGGGCGTGGTCTGCTTCAGCAAACCGATTAAGAACGATTGTGATTGGTGGATCCCTGCGCGGAGTGTGTGTCAGATACCCAGGTTGAAGTCCTATCAGAACACATTGAGTTCATTTGCCTCCTACACTGCAGGACCTGTGATGTGACTATTGCAATGATGATGCTCAAATGATATATATTGTGCAGCTGTAATACGAGCTCACCCCCTGAGTCCTCATGTGGCACCGCAGTGACACGCAAAGGCCTAAATCAGGGGTGCCTCATTTTCCTCCAGGGGCCACATTCAGCCTAATTTCATCCGAAATGGGCTGGATCAGTAAAGTAATAACACAATAACCTAGAAATAATGACAGCGTTTTCTCTTTGTTTTAGTCCAAAAAACCCCCACTAACATTAAATTATGAACATTTTTACATTTACAAACTATCCAATCACAAAAAACATGTGAATAACCTGGAAAAAAATAACATTTTGTGAGAAAAATAAATGTAATTCTCACAATACTATGCCTCAACTTACCATTTCAGTGTTCTCCCCAAAAATGTATAGTATCCAGGTGACCCCACCCACCTGGACGGACCATCGATCACAGCTGTTTATGACATTTCCTTGCGAAAATGACCCTTTAAAACGTTAAATAAAGGCCCATTTATGCTCAACGTTAAATACAAATCTAGATACGGATGGAGCCTCTCTGTCCATTCTCTCGGGTTCATTTAGTCCGATTTCTGCACGTTTCTATAAAGCTTACGGATACAGGCCACCGATGAACCGTGGGGGCAGTGTTGCTGTCACAACCCGATATGTCGCTCTCGTGAAGCATGAAGAAGAAATGGCCGAAGTTTTGAAGATAGGCTGTGCGAGTTGTCGTGCTAGATGTGGAGGGCCGGCGTGCCTGCAAACCCGATTGATTTTGGTCAGTTTTAGCCAAATTATCAGGGGAAAATAGAAAAAAAAACCACAATAAATTTGAAAATGAGTATAGTGGCTTTGAGCTAGCAGTGTACTGGTGCAGCGCTGTTGTTCCGTTGTCTGGGGAGAACCCTGCATTTATACATGTGCATTACACACAATTGGTGACAGGTATAATATTGTTAAAAAATTGGAGTTTAGAACTAAAATAAGAATGATCTTTTATTCAGTTTCTCAGCTCATGGTTCTTCTAGGTAGTTCTTCTAGGTTCAACTGGATGAGTTTGGTGCTTTTGAAGCTAAACTCATCCAGTTGAACCTCGAAGGAATAGAATAGATTAGAATAGAATAGAATAGAATAGACTTTATTTGCCATTTACACAGATGGATTGCAGTATAGGTACATTGGAATTCTTGTGTGTTTACCTATACACAGTTAGAAAAGGGAAAAAGACATGAGCAACAGGAGAAAACACAATATAGACGCAGCTCTGACATAAACTCGGCCAAAAGATATATGAACATTTATTGCCCAGACAAATACAGATACTTATTTGAAGAATAGGTGACTACTACTAATAATAAGAGCCCTGGAAAGTAAAAAAAAAAAAAGAAAAAAATTTATTGCACATTTGAATACGAAAAGAAAAATTGAATTTTTTTTCATTATCCATAGGTTTTTATGCTGTCGTTTTACTTCAGATCATATTGGTCCAAATGTGGAACCTGAACTAAAATGAATGTGACAGCCTTCAGTGTTTCCCACAGGACAGGAATCTATTAGTGGTGGTGAGGTCGTGGGGGGTGTGACCAAGAAAAACGCACGCATTTTAAGACTGGAACACTTTCGTTGCATACAGTTGCATCATTACTAATGAGCAGAACCGTGCTACTTACAGCTCCAGCTAAGCGGCAGCAGCTAAACAAGTGTGGCATGGCTAGCCTGTTGGCTAATGTTAACGCTACTAATGGTGCGAGTTCATGTCTGTGCAGCTACATTAACAGAGACACAGGCTAATAGAACATGATGAGTTATAGCTGTTGAGACCACAGTTTTAGTTACCTTGGTCTTCTTCTTCTGGCAGACGAGGTGTGTTAATTGTGTCTTCTTTGGTTTTATTGGTGGAGTGATGATTTATACCGCCACCTACTGCACTGTAATTGTAATGACTAGCTACATTACAATGCTTTTATGAGCAACGTCAAGCCAAATACGAAAAAAAAAATATTTGTGGCGGAAATTATTTATTCATAGTGGGCCGCCATGAATAAATGAATGTGTGAGAAACACTGGCCTTGATTGTTAATATCTTCAGTGTCATTTTTGCATTTCACAAATTCATCCCACAAGTTGGATTTGACCCTTTCATTTCACCCGTCACATGTTTGACACCTGAGGCCTGAATGATCTTTACCTTTGGATGGACTTTTCATTTCTTTGTCAGTGGGAGTACTTGCAGAACGTATACAAGTGATGCCACCCCTCCTGCAGTCATCCCCATCATGTGTTGTTATGACCTGCATGCATTAATCTTGCTCCCTCTTTGGGATATACAATAATTTTTACAGCACAGTGATAAAAAAAAAAATGGACGATACGTGCAAATGACACTGGCTTTGTGTTCTAAAAAGCATTTGCAGTGTTTTTCAGAAAAGGTTACAAAACGTGTGTAACAGATTAACCTCTGTGTTAGTGTTTTTCTGGTGGAAAATTGAAGTAAGCAGAGGAGTACACTGCGGCTTGTATCTCTGACAGTGCTACTAACTTTCTGCTGGCATGTTAACAGCTACTAACCAGAGCCAGGCGAGGGGCGACAAAATGCAAATAGAGCTAAAAAATAAAACCTACCTCATGTATGCTGGCTGTGTATTTGTCAGCTCCCAGACGAGAAAAAAAAAAAAAGGTCCTGGCAGTGTTTCTGTCTGTGTGGAGGTCACATGTTCAGTCCGTGTTCCTGTGGTTTTCCTCCCTCAGCTCAAACACATACAGGTCACATGAATCACACTCTGTATTTCTAATCAGTTCACAGGCTTTTTTTTTTTTTTTTTTTCAGGCTTTATAGTGTTTTTCCACGAATCCGTCAATGTTCTTATGTGCTCACAGGGAAACAGGAAAAAACAAATGCTGATTTTATAGCATTACCTGTGCATGTTTGTCTTGCAAATTTCTCTCTAACTGCATTACAGCAAAATGCACCTGGGTTGAAGTGAATATAAACCAGGGTTTGTACGGATGCTTGAAATCCATGAATATGCTTGAATTTCGACGTTGCGTTTTCAAGGTCTGAAAAGTACTTTATTTTGCATTTTAGTGCAAATGCTTGAAAGCGCTGGCAGTTACAACTCTATGATGAGATTTATGTGTTTATTTTTAATATTAATTCTGCTAGCTAAGATCCCAAGCCAAAACTACTTACAGAGAGGTGATACATTTATTTATTTATTTATTTATTTCAAAGAAAATTCGACTATTACCAAAAAATGGTGCAGATTAGAACCACCTACAATTAATGACTGGTGACAAATTGCGAATGGAACATTTGAGATGGAGATTCTGACCCAGAGATGGAGGACTCAAGAAGATTAATGTCATGATAAATGGGAGAAATAGAGAATTTTCATTTCAGCGTCACAATGTTTTTTTTATTATCAATGTATCCCGAATGTCCCTCATGCTTGTATTGCACAGAAATCAAACAATAAAAATCAAGTAACCAAAAAAAAAGAAAAGAAAAGTAGCAGTTGCTCTAAGTCGATTCCCGATAAATTTTTATTTTAATCTTTGTTTTGGTAAAAGTGTGTCTGAAGAACGCTAAGTTGCTTCTCTTTTTTTGGACTTTGTATTCCCCTTTAATTTCTAAATATTTTGCTATTATGAAACATAATTTTAGATTTTTACAGCATAATACAATCTACATCACTCCCCAAACGATGGACCAATGGCGCTGCACCAGTACACTGCTAGCTCAGTGCTGCTATACTCATTTTCAAATTTAGGGCGTTTTTTTTTTTTTCTATTTTTCCCCGATAATTTTGCTAAAATCTACCGAAATCCATTGGGTTTGCAGGCGCGTGCTCTATTTTCCAGCGCCATGATGTTTTTCCTTTGAAATCTTGCAGAGTTGTTTAGTGCGAGACTTTCTTCTCATTGGTTGGATATGATGTAATCCATTAAATCAAGCTCTCTTATTGGTTGAGATCTGACCGCACATAAACTCACTTCCTGTTTACTTCCAGACCTCGACAAAACACAAACGTTATACGAAGCCTGATGATCAGAGAATGATCTCTGCATTTTTTGTTCCATCCTTGGTGGGTGGGAGGGGTGCCAGGATACTATAAATTTCTGGGGATGACTCGGAGATAAGCATTTTAGACCAGGAATAAGGGGCTGTGTCGCAGAAAATCTGAAAATAACCCTTAAAAGTGCTTGAATTTGACCTTGAAAAATGTGTCCAAACCCACTCCAGCAGAACTTTGAAGTGACCCCTTTTAGGCTGAAGTGGGGTTCTTTTGTTCTGTTGTATGTAGGGCTGCGACAAGTGAATAAAATCAAAATAAATTAATTGGATGAGTTTCTTTCATTCGTCATTTCAGCCATATAATATAGCCTGATATCTCCAATAGCCCAAAGTAATGTCCCCAAAAGGGAACTCATCACCCAAAATGTAAATATCCTTCAGTAGCTTTGTTAACATGCGCCCTCGTATCCTCATAATCACGACAAAAGCCCAATCAGAAGAAGAATCTTGTCCTAAACCCCCTCAAACAGAGGAGACGGGCCCAATCGGAAGGATCAGTTTGCTGTAAACGTTTGTTAATCTGATCAATAGAAAACAAATGGGTTCCTAATAATCTTTTAAACCCTTAATCTGAATGATTAGCTCCTTTAGCTGACGGAGACCTTTTAAGCTCTGACGACCAAAACAAAAGTTGATTTTACTGTTGAGGAGGGAAGTATCTGATGAAAAAGTAGCAGTTTTCTACCTGGAAAAAGATAATATTTATGTTATATTTATCGCAGATTAGATACAGATAAAGTATATTCAATCCCCAAAGAGAAATTCAATAAAGTAATTTGGAGGGCAGAAGCATTTTGTAAAAAAGTTACTCATATCATTGTATCATTTTATTTCGTGTCCATGTAAAAAGCCTCAATCTCGAATTACAAAGATTTTAAGCAGGTTATCAAAGCATTTCACATGAAGCTGTATCAAAATAAATAAATAAAATAGCAACAACAATGAAAAGTAGTATTTTTATGTTTTGTTTGCTTGAAAAAAAAAACCATGAAGTGATTATTCACTTATTAAAAATCCATTAGATTAATGTCTTTTCCCTCACTATACCTTAAACTTTCCCCAGGGGATTTAAATAACAATGATTCTTATTCACTAAAGAAGAAAGCTATCATAAAATGCTGGCTTGTAGTACTCTGTAATGTTATAATTTTCTGAAAGTGTAATAACGCCTGAAAATGTCATAAAATTTGCACTTAACTTGATTGAAAATGTAATAAAACCCTATAATGTAATAACTTCAACAAAAATGTAATGAAATATCCTGACTGACTTTAACCCAGTAGTCATTCTGTTGTTTCAAATCCAGTGTATTTAACAGTCTTAGATTCTCAAAACACAAATGTAGAACTTTGGACTGAAAACATTATCTGTCAAGTTTGAAAAAAAAAAAAAAAGACCCACCTGAAAATGTCAAAAATCCCCAAAAATGTAATAAGGTAAGGATATTTTATTACATTATTGGTGAAGTTATGGCATGATTGGGTTTTATTACATTTTCGATCAAGTTAAGTGCAAACTTTTATTACATTTCCAGGTAATTATTACATTATACGGTGCGACATGGCTTCAAAAACACGGCCTGTCTGTGGATGTCTTCATAAATATTGTGAATCACTTACATCATATGGAGCAGATCGTCTATAATCGGAGGCTACTAAAGGACGTAGAAGGACAATGGAAAAAGGGAACCCTCTTCTTAGCTCAGTAACTTGAAAAATGCTAAGCAGGTGTAACTTATATACACATTTACACTGTGAGAATGCGTATTTGTTAATGTCAGGGGTCTCAAACATGCGGCTCGGGGCCAAATGTGGCCTGCCAAAGGTTCCAATCTGGCCCCGGGGATGAATTTACAAAGTGCAAAAATTCCACAGTCAAGTATTGTATTTTTTTTAAGGTAGTGTTTGTACTTTTTTATTTTTTTAAGGTAGTGTTTGAATTTTTTTAAGGTAGTATTAGTACTTTCCTCCACTCGATGGCGGTGACCTCATGCAGCTTTGTGTCACCATGCCCTACCTCACAATGATAAAGAATCCTTAAAAAAGTTCCTAGATCCAGACGGTGATTCAAAACGCCTCCAAAATTTAGTCATCTCTTCCTTGACCCAGAGTGGACATACCCTGAAAATTTCATCAAAATCCATCCATAACTTTTTGAGTTATGTTGCTAACAAACAAAGTTGGATGGAAACAAACAAACGGACAGTAAAACATAACCTCCTTGGCGGAGGTAATAACCTACAAAAAATAATCCCTCCATATTTTCTTCTCAGTTTGATATGAAAAAAATATTACACTATGCCTATAAATAATGACAAAAAAATGTTTGTCTTTGTTTTAGTGCAAAAAATAACATTAAATTATGAAAATATTTACATTTACAAACTATCCTGTAATAATAAAATGTGAATAACCTGAATAAATATGAACAACCTGAAATGACTAAAAAAAAACTGTGGTGTTAAACTATGAGAATAAATCCAGACAAATATAAGGGGAAAAAAAGGAAATTAAGCACAATTTTAACAATTTTCTGCCTGTTATTCAGTGTTTAGTTTTTTTGTAGATCTGATCCATAATGCACATGTAGAAATGATAAGTTGAGGCAGAATATTGCTAAAATTGCATTTATTTTTCTTCAGAAATTTCAGATTTTTCAAGTTATTCACATCTTTTTCATTTGGATAGTTTACAAAAGTGTCTATTTTTCATAATTTATTAATATTTTGTGAATATTTGCAAAAAAGCAAAGACAAAAATTTTGAGTTGTTATTATCTATAGGTTATTATGCTATTATTTTACTGGTCTGGCACACTGGACATCAAATAGGGCTGAATGTGGCCCCTGAAAGAAAATGAGTTTGAGATGCCTGATTAATGTAGTCATTTATTTTTTCTGTGTAATGGTGCTTTTCCACTGCGAACCCTACTCGGCTCTACTCGGCACGCTTCGGCTCGACACGATTCTACCCACTTGTTGGACGGGCACGGTTGTGTTTCCACTGCCAGCCATTACTAGTCAGGACTAGTTGAAGTGTGTGGAGTGGACACAGCCGTGCCGTTGTTTTCAGGCGACAAATAAAGTGTTACGCTGCGGTCAGTAAAGTCAACAACAACGATGGAGGCTCTGGATGCGGTACTGCTGCTGTTGTTTATTGTCACTGAAAACGCCTAAACAGACGCAGGTCTGTCTGGGGTGATTATTTCAGATCCCCGAGCTTCGTCGCGTGTATGACAACATTTCCTCTGACCAATTGGTG
Organism: Ostorhinchus rueppellii; assembly: GCA_030068375.1. Classification (NCBI taxonomy): domain Eukaryota; kingdom Metazoa; phylum Chordata; class Actinopteri; order Kurtiformes; family Apogonidae; genus Ostorhinchus; species Ostorhinchus rueppellii. The sequence continues at coordinate 3,825,965 of JAQQZY010000013.1, forward strand.
GACAGCACTGTTCATGTGACATTTTAGTGCTGGCTCGGCACGGCTAGACCCACCTCTGAAACAGGTACGAAAAATCGTAACGGGTCCTAGGTCCAATCCCCAGTGGAAAAGGGCCATATTGGGGTACAGTCAAACCGTGCCGAGTAGAGCGGTTACGAAAATGTGCAGTGGAAAAGGGCCATTAGTTTTGTCTCTGATTCTGCTGTTTGTGTGATGTATGTTTAACCATGTTTGTAGTAAAATAAGAAAAATAAAGTTAAAAAAAAAAGGGAATTAAATTAGCCATTTATGGTCTTGTAGTAGGTTAATCCATGAGCTGCTTGGGTACTCGTTTGTTTAAATCAGTTTTCAGACGTGGCCTCTTTGTGATTTTTTTGTACTGAACAGACCATTAGGCCTCTCATCGGCTGGTCTTTAAGTGGTGAGAGGGACATCATTGTAAAACAGAAGCGAGGTCATGGGTGGAGGAGCTGCTCCCGTTGCTTCATTATGTGGCACTCAACAGCCTGAACAACCCCCGAGTGAGCAGGAGATGGACGGATCATAACCCACATCCACCTGCTCGAGGACTGGAGGGTGTTATTGAAGAAACTACAACACGCTGTGGCTTTGTTTCAAAGGTTTTAGGACAAAGCTATGGTTTTAAAGTTAAATCAATTTTCTACACTTTGGATTTGGATTTGAACTGGCCACCCTGTTTGAGTTAAAAGTGTTAAAGGGGTGATATTTAGCTTGTGTAAATAGAATTCTGGATTTTAAAACATTTCCTTGTGGCCTACATCAGTGTTTCCCAACCAGTGTGCCATGACAAATCATCAGGTGTGCCGTGGAAAATTCCAGTTTCACCTGATCGGTACTGTAAACAAACAGCATGATATGCAAATGACTGCACACGCCAATGATCCACTCTACAACAAGTGTCTGCTGTTTCCCTTCGTAAAATAAAAGTGAAAGTGAACCACTCCCGATGCAGTGCATTCTGTTGATAAAGCCCCCCTCACTAGTGATGCGCAGATTAACGAGTCACCCGCAAACCCCAGGTATCTCCCCGCCCAAAAAAAGAGAGACTCAGAGCTGTTGAGGAAGATTTGTGCGTGTCTGTCTTCAATTCTTGCAAGAATATCATCTTTGTGTTCAACTAAACAGCCCCAGGTTTCACACCGAGGAAGTAAATTGAGAAGATTTGCATTTTATTTTAAAAAATATAGATACAGTTTTTGTGACGATTTGGTTTGGTGGTGTGCCTTGGGATTTTTCTAATGTAAAATATGTGCCGTGGCTCCAAAAGGTTGAAAAACACTGGTCTACATAAACTATAAATGCTGTATTTGGGTCTGAATTCTTCATTAATTCAACTCCACAGGTCCATCTTCAACAATATTTCTGAGTAATGACACCAGAAAGGTTGTTCTGAGCGCTGGCCCTTTAAATGCAAAGGAGCCACTTCAGGCCCCGCCCCCTCCAGGTTGTTGGTTGTGCTGCTCTGTCCCATTCAACCAACAACTGACAATTCTAAGCAATCAGCTTGAAGTTTAGACATTTTCAGTTTTTACTACAACCACTGCTGCTGACAAACAATCATGCCATACTCTGAGAAATGTTCATCGGAAGTTTTGACCTTATATGGGCAAATATTGTCATGTAACTCGTTATAGACGCAACAAATTAAGAAGGTTGTAAAAATCCACTCAAGTTTTTGCCAAAATTAATATGTAATAATAGCTTTGCAGCACCTGGAGGGTTGAAATTCAAACTTTATGAAACTATTAGGGTCCAAATACACAAATAAATGAAGATGTTTTTTTACAATGATGTTAGAATCTTTAAGTTCAATGAAGCAAAAAAATTATTCTGACACCCAGGGCACTGTTACGGTGTTTTGACCAATACGATTAGATAAGACATACTTTACTGACTCCCCCAAGGAGGAAATTGAAATGTACAGAAGCACAAGACAATATGCATTAAATATATAGGAAAAATCAAAAATAGAAAAATACAGAACTAAAAAAAAAAGCCGAAATATGAAGAATAAGGATAATCAAAACTGCAAGCAGCATTGGACGGGAGCTCACAGTTGCCCATCACGCTCCACCCCTATTTTTTATTTTTTTTTTTTTGGCTAGATAGATAGATAGATAGATAGATAGATAGATAGATAGATAGATAGATAGATAGGTACATTAATAGTCATTTAACATTTTAATGAGGCTTTTATTTTGAAAACCTTATTGTTCGTGTGTGTGTGAGAGAGAACCACTGTTAATCAGGTTTTTATAAAAATGTAGTTCTTTATACTCGTATAGTATTTTTAATGAGGCTTTTATTTTGAGAAACTTGTACAGAAACAGTGTCAAATTTAACTCTGTAACAGTAGAATGAGTGTATTTTCTATTTTGACCTCCGTATCCTAGCAGATGCATATATAGTCTTCTCCGTGTTTACTTACTGACTGTGTCTTTTTCGGTTTTACTGAAATCAAACATTGGCGGTCTAACATGCAGATTAGTGTTTTCTTGGTAATCACCATCATCAGATAATCATAGATTGGGGTTTGATGGGCATAAATGTGTTTTTGATGGTGACACAAAGCCCCTTCATGTGGCTCCCAGTTCAAAGTTCACCCCCCCCAAGCTTGCCCCTCAGCCCGGGTCTGTCTCTGAATGCGTCTCGTCACTCATCAAAAGCTCTGTTGATGGCACCCTCGGTTTGAGAGCCGGCGTTGGGAAGACTGGCGGCTCTGGCCTTTGGAGTTGATTTAGCCATGACTGAGTCCTGCTGACACCGAAGGGGCGGACACTCAGGGACCACCGGGCTGAGGGGGGGGTGGGATTACGTGTAATCCAGATGGATGGACAGGCACCAGGGAGCAGTGCCGGCTGTACAAGTGTCAGATACTGAATGGAGGGGAATGTTCAGTGTGAGCTGTGACAGTTGATCCTTTAGGCTTAAAAAAAACATCAGTTTAATGGAAGAAAATGCCAAGTATTTCCTTCTTGTAAATTTACAGTTTATTTGAGACAATTATCTTTAGATTCTGAAGTGCTGATTTACCAAAGCACATTTAGAAATACATTTACAAGCCACTTTTCATTATTAAAAAAAAAAAAAATTGCAATATTAAGCAAGTTTAATTTAGTTTAAAGTTTATTTCAGACTCAAAAATAATATAAAACAAAGGGGAAAAAATAAAACAAAAACTAGAAAAGCACTTGGAGAGCGCAGACCTCCACCAAGGTAGTGTTTGTACTTTTTTTTTTTCTAAGGTAGTGTTTGTACTTTCCTCCACTAGATGGCACTGAATGACCTCATATGCAAATCTGTGCCACCATGCCCTATCTCGCAATGATAAAGAATCCTTTAAAAAAAATTCCTGGATCCAGACGGTGATCCGGATCGCCTCCAAAATTTAATCATCTCTCCCTTGACACAGACCAGACGTATCCTGAATATCGAATCAAAATCCGTCTATAAGTTTTTGAGTTATGTAGCTAACAAACAAACAAACAAACCCTGGCAAAAAGATAACCTCCTTGGCGTGGGTAAACATATCAACTGAGAAAATAATCGCATTGTTCAAAAATAACATAATCTTTAGTTGCAGCCGGAATTTGTCCACATGTAAACACCAGGGGTTTTTCTAGAAAAATGTAGCGTGAGGGAGCACTACATGACAAGGAAGCGAAGCGACAGAGTGTGACCTATATCAAATCTCATGTGAGCAGATGAAAGAAGTAAACGACTAAACAACATGGCAACTCGGTCTGAAAAATGCCAATTCGGATCGTTTTTGCACTATCTGACTGTGTATTGAGTATGATTAGAATGTTTTGGAGCAATAATGATGTTTTTGATGATGTGACTTTGAGGTTCAATCTGTAAATTGGTAAAAAGGCGCTCGCTGATTCCATGTAGCACCCTGTTCCCCAGTTTAGAAAAAAACTGTGAATACCATGTCAAAACTAGAGGTAATGTTTTTGACTTTTGCTCCTCATAAAGATGGTTCATACTGAAATACAGTACTGTAGTACATCTGTAGCCCAATCATAGCCACTTTAATCGACCCACATCTGTCTAACCTTGTCATAAATGTTACTGCATAGTCATGATGGATATGTCAGTTCATTGAAAAAAAGAAAATGAAAATGTTTCGTTGTTGTTTCCACTCTTTTATTTGTCTTATTTGTATATTTTAATATACTTTGCAAGTTATTCATGTAGAATTTTGCCATATTTGTTTGCACAGCCTAAGTCAAATAGAAATGCGAGTTTTGTTGGTAAATGTTTGTTCGGCTTGAACTATTCTAATGGCATAAAATTAACAAATAAAAAGAGTTAATTGTTGTTATTTATATGACAGTTAACGGAGACGGTCTTATTCATGTCTGTTCTGTCTTGACAGGTGTTTCCCAAGGACCAATTAGAAGACTGGATGTGGTTGTAACTATGGTTACGTCTGGGTGGGGGGCGTGGGCCCTCTCCCCCTCTGGCCTCGTGCTGCTCTTCTGTTGGTCCGTGTGTTTGTCACAGCTGCAACCACCTATCAAACCTGCGAACTGCAGCAGGAAGGAGCATCCTGTCGTCTCGTACCAGGGTGAGTGTCGGTATCAGCCGTCACAGCTTTCAGATGAGATACGATGAATATGATGGGAAAAGTGACAGAAAGAATCGTATTTCATATTCGTATCTGTCTTTAACGTTACATTAGTGTAAGTGGTATTGGTGCGGTTGTATCGGAGTATTTTTACAAGTACACAGGCTCAGTATCGGACCTGATACTGGTATTGGCATCGGTGCATCCCTACACTCTGGTGGTGGTAAAGGCTGATGGAAGCGTGGCTGCCAATTCCCACCAAACCACCCCTCCGACCACCACCTCAGTCTTATTAACCCTTTGATGCATAGTGGTCACTCCCGTGGACATCTATTCTCCAGCTGTTTTCTTCTATATTCATGGGTTTTGTTGTTTTAGTTCCATATCACCCAACACAGTCTGATCTCATACACTGACATTCACACCATTACTGTCACTTTGCTGTTCTAGATTAACCTGATCTACAGTAACATGTTTGAGTGTAAATCAAGTGCTAGTTG
>JAQQZY010000013.1:3833630-3844064 GCA_030068375.1 Ostorhinchus rueppellii
AACCCAAGTTGAGAAAAGGGGGTGTGGCTTCTTTTACTCTCAAGATTTTAACTCTGCATTTTAACAAAGGTGCAGTACTAACTGTTACTCCAGTTGTGGTTGTTTTGACTCTATAAGAGTAAATAATACTTAACACTGGCTTTTTAACTCTTGCGATTTTACTGTGTATACTTACTTGTTGATCCAACAGCTTCCCAACATGTGTCCTTTTTACCGTTGTCCTTGTAATAAATGTGCTGTGTGTGTATGTGTGTGTGTGTGTGTCATGTCTTTCACACTCCGACACAAAATGATGACAAATATAGCTTATATTAATACCATTGATGGATTTTTATATTTGCCATTGACGATGTTTTATTTTAAAATGCTTAATTTTGAAAGGTAGCCGGATTTTCTCATGTTTTTAAACCCGGGCTTCCTACACAGTTTACGAACAGGCTCGCGAACAAAATAGAGCAGACGCTGAAACGATCGCTTCACGGTGCTCGGCTTCGCGGCACGACGCAGCGAGTGTGAACCTCGACACTGGTTAACATGGGCGCCGATCAGAAGCGTTTGCGCTTTGCGGCACTTCCGCGCCCAGTGTGAACCCAGCCTTTCATGGAAATGACAAGAATTAGCAATACACTCAACATAAAGCAAAGAATAAGCAACATATTTGCCCTAAATAAATAAATGAATGAAAGCAAATAAATAAATAAATCAAAATGAATAAAAATAAAATAAATATAATAAAATAAGCATAGATAAACAGCATACAGCTCCATAAAGCAGCACCTTTGTCATAATTAATCAGTCTTATAACATCTGAGAAACTCAGTTAAAGGTGACCATATTTTCACAAAATTCGAGGTAGTCTTTTATTTTCCATCCAGCATATTAACAGATCTGTGTGTTATGTGTTACAGGAACTTCCTCTTCAGACTGAGTTTGAACAATGCCTCCCTCATACAGGTAAGGACGGCCAGGCTGAAACTATGGTTCGGATTTTTAGTTTCACTTCCATTCATCTATTTATGGAATTAAAATCTGGATTTCCTCTTCCCTCCTGAGTTATATAGTCCTCATGTTTATGGTGTCGGTGAAAAATGACAAGGACCTTTTAATAAATTATTATGAATATAGGAAATTGGCGTAATTTTGTGAATTTCCACTCGTACTTCAAGTTTTCCACTTCCCAGACGTCAAAGAAAAGTATGAATAGATGTTGAAAAATGTAGCTTTACAATGTATTTAATACTTTATGTATAGTTATGCATTGTCTCATTCTGAATGATTTTTGACATATTTTTTACATTAACCCTTTCATGCATACTGGTCACTACAGTGGACGTCTATTCTACACCTGTTCTCTTCTATATTCATGGATTTTGTTGTTTTAGTTCCAGATCAGCCAATACAGTGGACACTTAAACATTTTCCTACACAGTGCAGTTCATACCATTATGGTAACTTCTAATATCAATTGCTAATTGATATTAGACTGTAATTAACAGGGTTTTTTTTTTTTTGTATATTATCTCCATGAAGTGAATAATAACTATTATTAGAGCAGAGGTGTCACACTCATTTTAGCTCAGGGGCCACATTCAGCCAAATTTGATCAGAAGTGGGCAAGACCAGTGAAATAAATAACATAATAATATAGAAATAATGTCAACTCCAAAGTTTTCTCTATGTTTAAGAGTGAAAAAAGTAAAATTATGTTATGAAAATGTTTACATCTACAAACAGTGCTTAAAAACAATGTGAATAATATGGACAAACTGAAAAAATAAGTGTAATTTTAACAATATTCTGCTTCAGTTTATCATCTACACAGGTACATTATAACTTATAGGTCACAGTGGATCTACAAATACACTGAACATTCAATAACAGATTATATTGTTAAAATTGCACTTCTTTTAAAACATTTCAGGTTGTTCATATTTCTTCAGATTATTCACATATTTTGCTAAATTATACTTTGTTTTTGTTTAAAATACATGCAAATGAGTATTTATTGGGTATTATGGTAGTTTTTTACCAATTGACCCACTTGAAATTGAATTGGTCTGACTGTGGAACCTGAACTAAAATGATTGTTAATATCTTAGTTTAATTTTAGCGGTTCACAAAGTCATCACAAGGGCCGGAATGAACACTTGAGCGGGCCAGATTTGGCCCCCGGGCCGCATGTTTGACATCCCTGTATTAGAGTATGTTAAAAATGTGAGAAAACATCAGTTTAGAAGCACTAAAAGTGTTTTTATTGCATAGTTTTCCATGTCACTTTCTGATATTAGGTTTTAAATACACGTTTCTTTGCTTCAAAAATTAAATGCATGGAGTCCAGCTGAGTGGACATTTTTGTAACTCCTTTCAAAAAAATAAATAAAAACTTGACCACATTGTCTGTTCGTGCCTCAAGAGGAATAAAAACACTCAGCTATAAAAATATCTCAGCTAAAGTTCTCATTATTCATGCATGAAAGGGTTAAAAAAAAAAAGAATCCAAATAAAATCTATGTGAAATGTCTCCATTTTTGTTCAGGCGACAGAATGGGCTCCTGATGAAGACACAAAACACTCCTGTCAGAGTAAAGGAAAAACAGAGGTAAATAAAACCCGATCATTTACATTTACTCAAGTTTGTCTTTTACTAAACAGTGGCTTCATTTGATTAACTTGAAGAAACTGAACTGTGCCGCTTTTGTCTGCAGGACGAATGTCAAAACTACATCCGGGTTTTATTGATCAGTGGGATGACGCTCTTCACCTGTGGGACCAACGCCTTCACCCCCGTCTGCGTGACCAGGCGGGTTAGTACATCAGGTTATCAATAAGATGGTTTGAGTTGAGGAGAATATCTGCACCATTGTAAAGAGCTGAAAAAACAAAACTGAAAAATCGTGCTTTCTGTTAAAACCGTAGTGATTCACTGTTTAGAAAATTAGGCTGTTGAGTATGAATGAACTGTGGATTCATCTTTTTCACAAAACAAGATGAAAATGTTCCCTGTCTTTTCACGGCTGAATAAAACGGCCAATTGTAAACATAACCCCAGGCTTTGGAAATAGAGTATATTATAATTTAACAAACAAATTAATCCATATAGGCTGCTGATCAATTAATTATGAGCATAAAAAAGTCGTTGGAACATACAGGGTATAAAGCCAGCAGGTAAAAACAGGTAAAATCTCGAATATGCTGGGACTGTTACCTGGAGACGTTTTTAGACAAAAAAGCATATACCTCTATAAAATTCTTGTAATTGGTTTCAAACTGGCCATTACAAGGAATTGGCTCAAATCTGATGCACCCCGTGAGGATCAGTGAGTAGATATAACAGAGGAAATCTACTCTATGGAAAGACTGACGTATTACCTCCAACTCATGGAACGTATCTTTACGAAGCGCTGTAAAAAAAAAAAATGGCTGGACTACAAACAAAATGATTCATCAAATGACTACTGTCTGTCATTTAAACATTTTGTGTTCAACCAGTGACCCGTAGTTTCTGTGTTGTATTGTCTGTTAATAAAACAAACAAAAATAAAGAGTATATATGTATAAATTTCAAATATGCTTCTAAAAATGTGTTTTTCAAGTAGAGGAAAAGCATCAAAAAACAGTAACTGGAAAAGCACTTGGAGAGCACAGACCTCCACCAAGGCAACTCAGTGTCGTCATGCCCTATCTCCCAATGATAAAGAAACTTTTAAAAAATTCCTGGATCCAGACAGGGATCCGGAACACCACTAAAATGTAATCAGTAGTTTCTCGTCCCATTTCTTACATTTTCTGAAAATTTCATGAAAATCCATCCATAACTTTTTGAGTTATGTTGCAAGCAAACAAACAAACAAACAAACAAACAAACTCTAACCTCCTTGGTGGAGGTAATTATTCAGTTATCCAGATCAGTCTTTGATATCTTGTAGAACCTTTTGGAAACATGTCCTGTATTTTTTTCACAAGTGCTCGGAGTATTCTTTGTGGAGTTATACGCACAAATGCTGAAAATGGTCCGATGTTGCAATGTTATAGAATCCTTTAAAAAAATTCCTGGATCCAGATGGTGATCCGGATCACCCCCAAAATGTAATCATTTCTTCCATATCCATTCCATATTCCTGTTCTTGACAAACCTGATCTACACTAACATATCTGATATAACTCAAATGCTAGTTGTTATTAGACTATAATTAGCAGTATTTTTTAAACAAAAACTAGTTGGGGTTTTTTGCATATTATTATTATTAGTGATTAATAAGTAGTATTATAATATATTAAAATGTGAGAATACATCAGATTAGCAACATTAACCTTTAAAGACCTAATCAGGTTATTCATATTTCCTCAGATTATTCACATTTTGCAAAATTGTGTTTTGTTTTGGTGTAAATACATGAAAATGTTGACAGAGTTGTGAGTATTTATTGGATATTATGGTAGTATGTTACCAATTTGACCCACTTGAAATTGAATTGGTCTGTATGTGGCCCCTGAATTAAAATAATTGGTAACATCTTTGTTTAATTTTGCCATTTCACAAAGTCATCACAAGGGCCGGACTGGACCCTTTGGCGGGCCGGATTTGGCCCCCGGGCCGCATGTTTGACACCCCTGGACTGATGTATTGTTTGTGCCACAGTAGATGTAATTAATTGGTCATTCCAGCAAAGGTTCCCCAAGGCTCCGTAGAGCTTCTGGACAAATAAATGAGAATAATTAGAAGTTTTGAGTTTAAGGGAACTGGAGTTTTAAAGGAGCTCAAACCAGGAGTGAAAGCGTGATTTTGTCAGACATTTCTCTTTGCGCTTTTTGTTCCAGATTGATAACGTCAGTCAGGTGCTGGACTCAGTGAACGGTGTGGCCCGATGCCCCTACGACCCCCGCCATAACTCCACCGCCATGGTAACGGAGAAGGGAGAGCTGTACGCTGCCACGGTGATCGACTTCTCAGGACGCGATCCCGTCATCTACAGGAGTCTGGGGAACATGCCGCCTCTCCGCACTGCCCAGTACAACTCCAAATGGCTGAACGGTAACCAAAGCAGCATCAACTGGCGTCGTTACGCTTCACTTCACACTTTCTGGCGTATAAACTTTACCTTTTACCACTTCTAGAGCCTCATTTTGTATCTGTATATGAGATCGGCCGCTTCGCCTACTTCTTCTTGAGAGAAACTGCTGTGGAAAATGACTGTGGGAAGATGGTGTTCTCCCGCGTGGCCCGGGTCTGTAAGAACGATATGGGCGGACGTTTTCTTCTCGAAGACACGTGGACAACCTTCATGAAGGCCCGGCTCAATTGCTCTCGCTCAGGAGAAATTCCCTTTTACTTCAATGAGCTTCAGAGCACCTTCTACCTTCCTGAGCAAGACCTGATTTATGGCATCTTCACGACTAATGTGTGAGTGAGGAAATGCTTTTTTGGGTTTTAACCGGAGTCTGTTCATTTATTTTTTCATTTTCATTTATTTGTTTTGTTCCTTTCATGAGGGTGGATAACAGAATGTGTACATCAATGCGTTCTGGATTCTCAAATCTATACCTTCATGAATTGGAAAGGAGCAGCAAGAAGAAAACATTTCTTATATTTGTCTGCCCCCTCCTTAAACCATAAAAAGAAAAAGATGGTCTGACATCACATACAGTCAGTCTTTAGTAACCGACACCAATATATGTTAATATAACAAAACAAAACAACACAATAATCAACAATAATTGGAACAATAATTAAAACAACAACCCATGCGTGTTGACAAACTCAAAAACAAAAACACTGCTCTAATATTCACATATATTTTCAATCCAATCCAACTTTATTTGTAAAGCACTTTAAAACAACCACAGTGGAGTAAAGCGCTGTACAGGAAAATTAATAAATTAAAAAAAAAACCAAAACTGAATAGATTAAAACAACAAATTAAAAATAAGAACAATAAAACTGAATAAGAATGATACATTTCAGACATCTCATATGGTTTTAAAAGCCAAGGAGAAAAAATGGGTTTTAAGAAGGGGTTTAGGTCTGATATGGAGGGAGCTTCAAGGATTAGTCAAGTCAAGTTGATGTTAAAATGCTAAGCTGTGGCTCAATTTGAGTTGAAACTGTAATTATTTTTTACTTTTTTCTTTTGTTCAGACAAGATATAGTTTAAAAAAAAAACCCAACTATATCTTGTCTGAACCAAAGACAAAAGCTAAATATAATTACAGTAAAATGAGTTGAAACTAGATTTGAAGTGTCTGCCATGGGACTGTCGTTTCATCAACACGCTCTCATCTCCTTTCAGGAACAGTATATCAGCCTCTGCTGTGTGTGCCTTTAATCTGAGCTCCATCACCCTCGCCTTTAACGGACCTTTCCGGTACCAGGAGAACCCCCGCACGGCCTGGCTCGCCACACCAAACCCCATAGCCAATTTTCAGGTAACATTTATACGTAAACAAAGATTTATAAGCTAAATGTGGACTTTGAAGCAGTTTTTTTTGTATTTCTTTTGCTTTTTATTTTTTTTAAATTAAAGATACTATGGTAGACAAAGTGTCATATCTTATATAACAGTATAGACCAGTTTTGGCAAGGATCTATTTAAGGCACAGGTGACAAACATGCGGCCCGGGGGCCAAATCCAGCCCGCCAAAGGGTCCAGTTTGGCCCTTTGGATGAATTTGTGAAATACAAAAATTACACTCAGATATGAACAATACTTTTAGTTCAGGTTCCACATTCAGACCAATTCAATCTCAAGTAGGTAGGACCAGTAAAATATTATCATAATAACTTATAAATAATGACAACTCCAAATTTTTCTCGTCGTAAATATAAACAATTTCATGTATTTGTACTAAAACAAAGTTTAATTTTACAAAAAATGTGAATAACTTGAAATGTCTTAAGAGAAGTAAATACAATTTTAACAAGATTCTGCCTGTTATTAAATATTTTGTGTATTTGTAGATCCACTGTGATATATAAGTTATAATGCAAATGTATAAATGATAAACTGAGTCATAATATTGTTAAAATTACACTTATTTTTTTCAGTTTGTTCATGTTATTCACATTGTTTAAAAGGACAGTTTGTAGATGCAAACATTTTCATAATGTAAATTTACTTTTTTTGCTCTAAAACATAGAGAAAATGTTCAAGTTGACATTATTTATTTTATATATTATTTTGTTATAATTTCACTGGTCCAGCCCACTTCAGATCAAATTTGGCTGAATGTGGCCCCTGAACTAAAATGAGCTTGACACCCCTGATTTAAGGAAACAATATTACATACTTTTTTCAGGAAGGTAAGTGTAATTCTTTATAATTAAATTAGTTACTGATCCAAATCTTGCTGGTTACCAAGCGGTTTCCTCTGAACAACCTTCTACAGAGGATAACAGCCACTAATGCCATTCAGAGCTGAGAATTTCGCAAAAGTTTCCCCTTGAATTAAGAAAAACGGTTTATAACTGTATAAAATTTTGATTATAAAAGCATTAAATACTGTAGTGAGGTTTACACTGATGGTATAAGTTGATGTTCAGTGATGCCAGTTGAACCTTTACTTTAAGTTTCTCATAAAGACCAAAACCATCGACTGACCTCAACTGTTTAATACCTGTTGATCCACTCATCCTATTAATAGTTGTCAATAATTAGTGTAAAATGCAGTTTTTCATCTTTTCATGGTAATCAGATATGACCCATTTGGACGTTCAGAGGCTCCGTAGTTACCATGGAAACACCATCATTTTCTACAACATTGACAACCAGTAAAACCCATGGAGTTGGATCAATGACAGTGGATGGAAACACTTGGTTTATGTTCAGTTAATGATATATTTGACTGAAAAAGTCACTTTTTTCTCTTTTTTTTCCTGATTTGATCTAATAACCTTTGAATTTATTCTGAGTTTTAATAAACATCAAGATGATCAGTGAATTAAGTATAGGGAAATGCATGATTTTCATAATGTATTTTCATTATATAGTTGCACTTTCATACAGAAGCTTCTATTCTATTCTATTTACACTGAAAAAATGTAATAAAGAGGATAATATTACAATAAATGGTGATTAATCTCTGAAGAAAGGTTAAATATGGAGACAAATTCCTTTCGGAACTGCCACAAAAGTAGTACTTTATGGGTTAAAAAAATTACTGAATCACAAGTTTGGACCTATTGTATTGAAAACGACCTTTCACAACAGCATTGTAAATATGTCTTATGGAGATGATGATGTAAATCAAAATATAGTGATGATATAACCGCAACACCTTCTGTCATGGATGTTTAGTGTGGGACACTGGAGGAGGGGGGCCCAGGGGGGAACCTGACAGAACGCAGCCTGCAGGACGCCCAGAGACTGTTCCTGATGAACGACGTAGTCCAGCCCGTCACCATCAACCCACTGCTCACACAGGACAACGTGCGCTTCTCCCAGCTGGTGGTGGACATCGTGCAGGGCCGAGACACCCTCTACCATGTCATGTACATCGGCACCGGTGAGCAAAAGAAAACTGACCACATCTCAAGTTGAAATAGTACAAACTGAAGTAGGGGTGTTAGAAAATATCGGTTCTGCATTTCACAATACTGTATTGATATTAAAAAGTACTGTATCATGTTTTTTTTTAGATATTTATTCAAATGCAGATATAGCAGAAGTTCTTTTTTTTTTTGTTTTTCTTTATCGTTTCTGTTTTATTTATTATTATTTATCACAGTTTTATGAAATAATGGTTATTTGAAGCATCCTAAAAGCACTTTTTACTGTTCCTCTGTTGGAATCAGACAAAAATAATGTGATGAACTCATAGAAAATGAACATTTGAGGAAGATCTTAAACTGGGATGTCTGCAAAATATAATTGAAGTTTTAACACAGGAACATTTTGTGATACAGCATTAGATCCTGTTGCGATCCAATAAAAATGCATTTAGTATTTGTGCATATTTCTGGTGTAATTCAATTCTTCAAGGAAATAATCATTTTTAAAAGAGAAGCAAACAAAAAATAGCCTTTTTAATAGTGTCGTGATGTATCGTATGGTGATCCTAGTATTGTGATTTGTATCGTATCCCCAGATTCTTGCCAATACACACCTCTAGACTGAAGCGTTTTCCTCATGTGTTTGAACTGACTTCTTTAAATCAGAATATGGAACCATCCTGAAGACTCTCTCAACCACCAACAAAAGCCTTCAGGGCTGTTACCTGGAGGAGCTGAGGATCCTTCCTGAAGGAGTGATCGGACCAATCAAAAGCCTCCGGATTCTCCAGAGCGATAGGTCGTTGTTTGTGGGGCTTCATGACAGACTGGTTAAGATCCCATTAGAGCGCTGCTCCAGCTATCCATCAGAACGGTATGATCCATATATGATTTTTATGGCCCTTTTCCACTGCGAACCCTACACCACTCTACTCGGTACGTTTCAGCGCGACGTGACTCTACCCACTTGTCGGACCGACTCGGTTGTATTTCCGCTGCCAGCTGTTAATAGCTGCGACTTGTTGAAGTGGGTGGAGTTGGAGTCGACACTGCCATGACGTCGTTTTCAGGCGACTAATAAAGTGTCACGCCGCGGTCAGTAAAGTAAACAACAACGATGGAGGCACTGGATAATATCGAGGCGGTACTGCTGCTGTCGTTTGCGCTGTGGCTTGTTGTCACTGAAAACACATGGCGGGGGATTATTATTAGTTTTTGTTTTTCAAAGTATTTTTATGAAGATCCATCATACAAATTACAATTACAGTGAAATACACATACAGTATACTCATTTATGTGTATAGATCAGTATACACTTATTAAATACTGACAATATAATTTCGATCTCATGAATCATCATCAAATACTTCAATATAAAGGTTTTTTTTTCTTTTCCCCTCCCAAGAACAACAAGACAAATCAAACAAAAAAAACCAAAAACGCTCACTCCTCATCTATGGCGGGTGATTATTTAAGATTCCTGAGCTTTGTCACGTGTATGACGACATTTCCTCTGACCAATCAGTGGACAGCACTATTCATGTCACATTTTAGTGCCAGCCAGAGTCCTGCACGGTTCTAATTTTAACAAACCGCAACCGCCCGTACCCGTCATATTTAAACCCACATCCGACCCTTTTTCTGACAGAATTAAAATAAAATTCCGCACCTGAACCGACCCGCTATAAATAAACCCAATATCCCACCTGAACCGGAATGAAAATCAGTCGGATATAAAAATTATATATTTTTTAAATTAACCGTTTATGCCATGACAATCGAACCACAGTGATGTGTGCGAGTGCAGAGCCAAATGAAAACGTTGCTTAACACAGAGTTTGTTGGCACATGATGTTTTGTAGCCTCACGTAAGCGCTCTCCTGCGTCCGACCCGACCCGAACCCGTATCCAACACAGCTCAAAATGTTTCACCCGTTTCATTAAAATTT
>JAQQZY010000013.1:3852472-3864141 GCA_030068375.1 Ostorhinchus rueppellii
AGTACAGTCGCAGAAAAAAATATTAGACCACCTTTGTTTTCTTCAGTTTCTAGTTAATTTTAATGCCCGGTACAACTAAAGCTACACTTGTTTGGACAAATGTAAAGATAACAACAAAAATAGCTCATAATAGTTTAATTTCAGAGCCAATATTTTGCCATTTTTCATGGTTTTCTTGATAATAACAAAAATCACTTGCATCAATATCTATGGCATTGTACTGCCAAAAACAGTGCTTTAAGACATTCCATGTTTTCTTCTCTGTCTGTTTTAGTCACATGACACACACAGGAGTTAGTGCTCCATGGCATAACCATTGTTTTGGATGACTTTTGATGTTCTAACAATTTTTTCCATGTCTATTAAGGCAACAGTCAGCCTCTGCAGGCACAGAGTCCGTTTTGGGAAATAAAACAGTGGAAAACACGCAGGAGTGTTTTACTGTCAGACTTTCAATGCACCGATGTATTGTTTTGTCTTTCAGGAGTATAAGGCCTGTAACCTGGAGGCATGCCCTGAAGTGCGTCGCAACACCCCCTGGACCCCCTGGATGCCAGTCAATGTCAGTCACGATGGATCACGGCAAGAGCAGCGGTTCAGATACACCTGCCGGGCGCTGCTGCCTGAACCTCAGCAGCTCCAGCTGGGCAAGAAGAAGGTGGAGACTCGCTTCTGTCCTAATGACGGCTCTGGGGCCTGCCAGACCGACTGTGAGTCCTGACAACAAATACTACACACACGCACACATCAACAAACAACTGATTTTGTTCTCAGAGATCTTATTGATAACAGTTAAGAGGAAATCGAAGTTGAGAACACTACGTACTATGTGTACGGTCGAGTGAGTTCACTGAATGTTTCAGCCCACACTGACTGATCGAGTTATCTGAGAAGAACCTGGATTGTTTGGTCACTAAATAAACATATATCAGTGTTGCTTAACATTAATACAACCAAAAAAACAAGGGTATTATCAGCATTTCTGCAACACAGTAATGTGTATGTACATCCATATAAGGTATGTGTCAGGTAGGAAATCCAGGTCATACTTCTGACTTATGTTATATTTGGTTTTTATGTAGCAATTTAAATAAAGTTGACTACAGGAAGAAAGCAAGCGGTTTTAATATTTAATATTTAATTACCTTAAACAAGTTACAGTTACGTACTAATACTTAACAGATATATCACAACTAGTAGTACCTACACCTAACCCACAAAGTCAGCCTTCCATAGAATACAGCAAAGTGAGAAAAATGTTTAGTTTTATTGTTGGGTCATTTGCCTGAACATGAGGATAATGTATGTTCAAAGTTTCATTTAAGATATGAACTCTGTTACAGAAACACACATTTCAACACTGAACTCTGACAAAAATGAACCAACATATGGAGGAAAAGCCCGTGACCCTTGTGAGGATAAAGCGGGTATAGAAAATGAATGAATGAATGGAGGAAAAGGATGTCCACATTTAACTGGTTCAGAGTCGCTGTGAACACACACACACACACACACACACACACACACAAAACCAGCTGGACTGAATTCACACTCACTGCACTGGAAAGGAGAGGGTGTTTATAACGGTCATCCTCTTGAAGACCAGATGTGATAGATGGTGGACACTTTATAGTTAGTATTTGTAAAACCAGCTGGTGTGAACACAACACATTTGGCAGGTTGTTCATTTATACAACACAATGCAGCAGAGCTGTCTGGGACCATCGATCAGCAGATTGATTACACTTCATTGAACCTTTAGGGGAGGCGGGCGACCATCCTCTTCCTCCTTCCCTTGGAGAGCAAGAAGCTTTTTCTTCTCCCATGAGAAGTGTGGCCTTGAAATCTGAAAAGTTTCAATAAATATAAAAAAAACAGAATATTGCAGACAAATGAAGCAACCATCAAGAAAAAGGAATCGATTTTATAGAAATGGAATGAAAACTCATGAAATATTTCTTTGATTCCATTGCAACATCACAGATAATGTCAGATTGATAATTAGAATAATTTATGAATGTGGTTGGTAAATAGAAAACTTTTTTTTTTTTTAGAATTCATTAATAAATGTTTCATAATGTACTTTCTGTCCGCTGAGCCTGATTAATACAAGATAAACTTCTGCATTTTCTATTTTAACTAAAGAACTTAGTTTAGAAATTCAAATGATCAAACCCACTGAGCAGAAAATAGGTTCGAAATGTTTCAGTAAAATGTCTTCTCTGCTTTTTATGGTGAACTTTGGTGAATTTTTCTTCAAACAAAGCAAATGAAATGTGTTTACCGTGTTCAGCTCTTGTTGAAGACTTGGTAAAGACGAGCAGCCGAACTCTGTCCCAGCCCCAAGGTGCTCGCTGGGGAACCTGGGAAATGTGGTCCAGCTGTTCTCAACAGTGTTCCAGAGGTTTCCGCACACGAAAACGTGGCTGCTCGACACCACAAGGAAGGACCAACCCCAGTGCCTGCGTGGGGTCCCCGGTGGAGTACCAGGACTGCAACCCCCAGCCCTGTCCAGGTGAGACGGTCTCCTGTCCAGCTGGGAGTTCACCTCTTGAGGACTGCCATTAAAACAGATGTTTTCATGTTTTCTTTGCAATAGAAGTGTCAGAAAATGTCCGTTTTGCTGATTCTTTCGCACCTTTTTTTCAGGAAGAACCTAACTTTCAATATCTGGCCATTAATTCTCACTAATATAAATAATAGATGCTTAAAACAGCATATTTTAGTAAAAAAAAGAAAAAAATGGACTTGAAGTTTTTATCATATTTTTGATCAGAAACGACTGTAAATGTCCATCATGAAACTTTTACTGTTTTACATCTGCTCAAACGTGCTTTTTAGTCTTGAACATTCAGTATCCATTAGGGCTTTGCAATTCATTGAATTTTGATCACGATTTCGATTTTGTTGTCAAATGATCTCAAAACTCATATAATCGAGTTGAAACGATTTGTTTTCCGTTTTTCTTTACACAATTTCTGAGAGACGCGCATGCACAATACATTCCATTCCATTCCAAAACAGCTGTAAAGTACATATTTGTATTTTTCAACTGGAATGTTTTGCATAAAGAATCAATCACAAAGTGTTTTTTGAGAGGAGAGAAATGCTGAATAAATGCATTGTGAAACTCAAAATTAATCGTTTGAATAATTGTGATTTCAATATTGACCCAAATAAGCTCAAGTATCCATATTATAGCTTCATATTTTTTGTTATTTTCAGGCTTTTTTAAGCCCGTGTGGAAGTCTCTGAAACAGTTCCTTTACACTTGTAATAGAGTCCCACATCGGTTACATAGTTTCGGAAAGTTCAGGATCTCCACTTTCTGATGCCGTTTTAATTTTGTGGATAGTGTAAATGGTTCAGGAGTTCCAGTAATTTGAAAGCTGAAAAATACTAAATGCAGCACCTCAGAGCTTGCCGTCACTAAAAGGTAGAAAAGGGTGGAGATGAAGGGGCTGATCTCATGGTTCATTTCAGTGAACGGGGGCTGGTCTTGTTGGTCGTCCTGGTCCCAGTGCTCGGCCAGTTGTGGGGGGGGTCACTATCAGAGGACTCGCACGTGCAGCAGCCCCCTCCCCGCCAACGGAGGAGACATCTGTATCGGCCTGCACACTGAGGAGGCTCTGTGCAACACACACACCTGTGAAGGTACGACAACACCACACAAAGATGGCGTTTCTATGTAAAAGAAAGTTTTTCTTTCTGTGTTAGTAGAAGAAGACTGTGAGTACCAAAAGCGCAAAAGTTGTGTTTCGTTCTCACTTTTAACTCCGCATTTAGACGGGCGTTTCTGGGTGAAATCTGTGCAAACGGAAACGCAAAAGTGTGTGAAATGTCATATTTCACTTTTATTTATTTACCGTTGCTTTACTATGGCGCCATGTATCACTGTTTACTTTTGCATTATTTCATTATGCTGCGAGAGCCTGTGCTGAGTGGCCGATATGGATTTGTTTGTCTCTCTTTCTCCCTTTTTATCTGTCTTTTTCATAAAACTGAGTCTGCTGCTAAATGGAATTGCCCCACAGGGATAAATAAAGTCATCTGAATCTGAATCTGAATAAAAATGGATGCAGTATACACACCAGATGGCGAGGTGGCAACACTCCCAACAGTGCCTGCCTACAAACTTTTTACTTCTCTTCTACATGTTCATGCCTAGCGCACGAAATACAGTAAACACAACACGAGAAGTCCTCCCAGGTCACATCCACAACTGCCGAGGTCGCCTCCTCTGTATTGGTGCATCAAGAATTTGTAGAACGTAGTTAATTCTTGGTCTCTATTCTCTACTACTCTGTGTCAGGATTCTTATCAGTTGCTGAAAGGACTCTGGGATGTAAATTCCAGCGGCGAGGGCAAGTTGAACCTCCATCACAGGCTCCACATGTTGTTTACTTGTTTTTCCGGTCCTGTTGCATGATTGTCACGTCATTTCTATGTGACGAGAAACTTAGTTTTGTGCTTTTCATCCTTTACACGGTGACGCGAGGGTGGAGCGTTTTTAAGGTTTCCACTCTGAAGGGTGGTTTCACTTTTTTGCGTTTTCAACCCCACAAAACAATAAAATATTTGGCATTTTTCAGCCCCGAGCATTATCGTGTAAAGTGGCCCTTAGTTGCTTCTGCTAAAGTCTGTCTCTTTCTCTGGCTGGAACGGTAGGTCACAGGCTGAGGAAAAACTCATGAAATTTTGAGCAGATCTTGGATTATTTTCACTTTTCTGAACATTGGAAGATAACACCTTGATTGAAATATGCTTTCTCATCTAGTTCGTCATCATTTCAAGTAGGTTTTCTTGAAAAAATACACAAATGGGTACGATTGTGTGACAGTAAACTACTAGAAAAGAACAGAAGAGCAAAAAAAAAATCATACGACTGTGTCTTGTCGAATAATCCAGAGGGCACAGGCCATGAACACAACTATTTGGAACAGATCCTTGGGCGGAAGCGCCCAGCCTTGGAGGAGGTATGTGGTTTACCAAGTTTTTATGTGTTGCAGGAAAAATCTTTGGTTTTTTTTTTTAAAGCTTTATTTTTATTAAACATTTTTAAAGTCATGTGCATGCGGTACAAGCAAAACCAAGAATTGGTCCTACATGTATCACATAAATACATGTCAGGCTCATACAGTGCATTACATACTACAATTCAAAGATGCAAACACTGTCCATTTTTTTCCAGTTTTGTGCGAATTTCTCTCCCCTCTGATTAAGCGAAAAGGCCAGTTTCTCCACGTTTTCAATAATCTTTACACCTCTGTTGGAGGTGTGGGTTGCAGCCATCTTCTTGTTATCGCTTTTTTTTTGCTAGTTTATTAGCAGCTGCCAAAAAAAAAAATGTAAAAAATCTTTCAAAGCATTTATGGATTTTTTGGAGGGTGTTGGAAATTTTTCATTTGCATATGAAAATAGAAATATTTTTTCAATTTCTTTGCTGTGACACCAGATTGTTCATATTCACTATTGGATAAAGTATTTAAATTGAATGTTTTGGACTTATCTTAACATTATTGTCTGAAATTAAAGCCAAAATTGTACAGATTGTGATCAGAAAATCCATTTTCTGGCACTGTGGCTTCTGGTTTCAGACAGAGGATTAAAATGATTTCCTTTGTTGAAAGAAAAAGGTCTTAAAGGTTTCAATTTCTGCCTGAATTCCACATTAATACCGAGCCATCAGTGTGATAATACTCTTTTTTTTTTGGTTGTGAATAAAGCAGCTAAAATTCATGCAGATGTAGAACTCCAAATGTTAGTACTTTTTATCTCATAGGAAATGTTAAATTTTGTGTTTGTCACATTGTCTCACAAAGAAATGCTATTTTTCCCCATTTATCTAAATTGTTTCACCATAAATAAGTTCCATAGGTTCACTCTGTCTCCCCACATCAAATAATGGTGTTTGTATGGATACTGCTGGGAAATCTACTCCACGCAGCAGATGATGAATCAATATTTGTGCTGCGCAGAAAACAACGTGGTTGTTGGAGCTTGTCCCAGCATGCATTGGGTAAAAATAAACAGGTTGATAAAATGTCCTTTGAGTTGAGCTCCGACCTCAATAATGGATGAAACAACTTTTTATTTATCTCAGAACTACTGCATTTATAAGTAAAGAAATAACAAGTGAACAGAGGTAATTAACTTTGTATGCGTTTTACACTTTTTGTTCAGTAACATAATCCCTTGTGGATACACAGGAGGCTGATGGGAACCATTAAGCCCAGTGTGTCCATTTTGTGACACCTCATAAATGTCAAGTGCAGAGTAATGGATTATTCCACATATATAAATAACTGCATGATTTTCTATGTATTTACAGTATATTTGGTTATATGTTAACACCAGGACAATATTGCATTTACACTTTCTCTTGCTTTTTGTCAGGCAGGAACATAAATTGTCTTTGCTCTGAAATATGGGCAATGACAAATAAAGTTTCTTTCTTTCTTTCTTATTTCTTTTTCTGAGTACATTTGTCCAGATCCTAGCATTTAGACACTCAAATGCATCATATCTTTGCAAAAAAGAAAAAAAAAGTCAATTTTCTTTTTCCGTTTTGCTGTCATTCCATTGTGTCGACTCATCACAGTCTCTTTAAAATGAGTTTGGAAAGTGTTTTCCTTCATTTATCTTTCTTCTATTAATCAGTAAAACAAAGTGTAGTATTATAAGCACGTTAAGTTTGGGCTGAATCTTAAAGGAGTGATATTATGCTTTATTTAAAGTAGAATTATGCATTTTAAACCATGTCCCTGTGCTCTACATAAACTGTAAATGCTCTGCTTGGGTCTGAATTCTTCATTAATTCAACTCCACAGGTCCATCTTCAACAATATTACTGAGTAATGACACCAGAAAAATGGTTTTGAGCGCTGGCCTTTTAAGTGCAATTGGACGGACGGATGGACGGATGGAGTTTATCCCAAACTGGGAAATGACAGTATCCATGGAATCTTGGAAAATTCCATATTTATACAACTCTCTTCATCATCAGTGACTGGAAATGTGTCAAATTTGATTTAATTCTTAGTTACGTTTTCGCATGCGGTGAATTTTATGTTACAATGTGTAGATGAAACTTAGTTGAATTTTTTTTTTTTTTTTTTAAACATATTTAAAGGTTCACCAACTTAAAATTTTGGTAATGTTATATCTACACATTTCAGCTTCAGTTTTGGCATTTCTGACAAATTTCTCTTTTGGCATTTCTCTTTTGGTCTCATGCTGAGGGAAATTAAATTCAATAATCATCACTTAACCTTACTTTTATGGCCACAAAGACTATCACTATCAATTATATTTTGTGACGGATCGAAAAAATATCTTGTATGAAGTAGTAATAACAATAACAATAATAATAATAATCATAATAATAACTAGAAAGCACTCGGAGACTGCAGACCTCCGCCAAGGTAGTGTTTGTACGTTTTTGGTTTTTTTTGTTTTGTTTTTTTACCCATTTATACCGGATGCTGTGCAGCATTGCACCTCCTGCTGGTTGTTGTGTAGCGCAGCTTTAAGTCTCCTGCTGGCTTTAAGTCTTTTTCCAAACATATCTGACTTTGAGATTTTTTATAAAAACATGTTGGTATGTTAATGCTAAAGGTCCATGTTTTAATAAAACCCGAGAGTCTTACCTTTTAAATACATTTTATTTCATGTTTTTATGTGCTTCAGAGGCTTAGATATTAAGGTTTTTATAGAAGTTGACAATTCTTTGTATTCTTTCAGAAAACCCTCAGGAGATGAGGACATTTACCCTGGGATTTGTATAGGTTTTTATAGGCATTTTTTCCAGGCATTTTAGGTATAAATGGGTTAAGGTAGTGTTTGTACTTTCCTCCACTAGATGGTGCTGAATGACCTCATATGCGGCTCTCTGCCCATGCCCTATCTTGCAATGATAAAGAATCCTTTAAAAAAAACTTCCTGGATCCAGACGGTGATCCGAATGGCCTCTAAAATTTAATCAAATCAAAATCAAATAAAATTTAAAATGTAAAGGTTATCTCATGACACTTTACAAATCGAGCTGGTGGAAACCAGACTCTGAAGCCAATCATCTCTTCCTTGGCCCAGAGCGGACATATCCTGAAAATTTCATCAAAATCCATCTGTATCTTTTTGAGTTATGCTGCTAACAAACAAACAAACCCTGGCAAATACATAACCTCTGTGGCAGAGGTAATAATAGATTAGATTTCTATCGCGCTTTTCAAGCACTTTACATTATTCATTCACTCTCACATTCACACTCTGGTGGTGTTAAACTACATTTGTAGCCACAGCTGCCCTGGGGCAGACTGAAGTGTGGCCCCTCCCACTTCCACCAAACATTCATGCACATTCATCCACCACTGGAGGCAAGGTGGGGGAAGTGTCTTGCCCAAGGACACAACAGCACGACTGGTTTTCTTTGCCATAATTTCATTTATTTTTATTTACTTATTTTTTATTTATTGTTTAGTAATTCGTAAGAGAACCTGTAAACTTGTAAATTGAGAGAAATTATATTTAAGGAATGAGAACAAAACAAAAGATAAGAGAATGTCTTACATTGTATGTAACCTGTAGGCCTAAATAAACATAAAATTTAAAAAAAAAAACAAAAAAAAAAACTGCATGACTGGGAGAGAGCAGGATTTTTCAGTGTAAAATGAGCTGCTCCTCTCCTCATTCGTGTTGATCTTCTCTCACTTGTTCTACTTTCTTCCCTGCATCTTTGTGTTGTCAGGTTGGGCTGAATGGACCGGATGGGGGGACTGTGACGACGAGGGTCTGCAGCATCGCTCCCGTCGATGCGGTGACGACCAGGAGGCTGAGGCCAGTCTCTGCCAGAGCAACATCACCCAGTCGAGGCCATGCCAACCCCACGAGGTTCCAGGTCAGTGCATATGTAAATTATGAATTATTGCACACGGTGTCGGGAGAAAGCCGGAGAAATCCAGTCAGATTCTCCGGAAAGTTCAATCAGTCCAAATGCTGACTTGTTCACTCTGTCAGGAGAAATTAAAAAGATGACTTCATAAAGATGTCAGCGTTCAGCAAAGCCTTTGAGGAAAAAGAACTGATCTCGCCATTTTTGTTGTTTGATCTTTTGCAGCTGTACACGACTAAATTATGTTTTTTTTTTTATTCTTTTTTTTCTCCATCCTGCAGTCATTTTACCTGGACAGGAGGAGCAGAGCTGTGGAAGTAAGTCAAACAAAGTGATATCTTTTTTTTTTTTTTTTTTTTTTTATTCAGTCCCCCCAGTCATTATACTTTGCTCTCAGCTCACATAGTCCTCTTGTACAGGTCTATTCCTCAGAGAAAATGTGTTTTTCAGCATTTAATGTCTTGCCTCTCCTGTTTGTGCTGCCACAGCTCATTGTAGTCTGAACTTGAGCTGTTGTTGCAAAGTTACAAAGTTATTCCACACATAAAGTTGATGCCATATTGACTTTTTGTGGCTTTATCCCCATGTGACATCCCCATGGATAGCGCGTCATTATCTGTGTTTTCGTTGCAGTTTCATTGTATATAGAAGGAAAAAAAGAAAAAGTCAGCCTTTATTTATACGTCACTTCATTCCAGAAAGTAACGGGATAGCAAAAAAGTTCCGATGTGGATCTTTGAAGATAAAACTTAAGATACAAGATGCAAGAATGTTGTCGTTGTGTGTAAAATTTCCATTCTTGGCTAAACTTAAACACACGAAAAGAATATGTGCACCATATATAAAAAAGCAAAAGTGTGAACAAAAAAAGGTGTATTGGCAACAAAAAACCCAAAACCGTCTTTGCCCTTTCTTGCAGGATGTGAATTTTCCCAACTCGTTCGTTCCAAGTACAATCCGAAACCAGGAAGACAAAAAAAAAAAAGGCAGGCGGATTACAAAGCGATCTATCTCTTTATTCCAAGAAAAAATTTAAATCAAAGACGTGACAAAAATCAAGTTAAGTTTCTTTGCCTTTATATCCTAATTAACTCTCAATATTAACTAAAATAAGAATGATGAAAGCCGTCTGGATCAGCCTGGGTGGACATAACAACAGACCTTTACAAAATGGAGAAAATAACCACATTGGTTCATCACAGACTCGAAGTTTCTGCTTCATATTGGGAAAAATGGGTTCAATATATGATAATCCAGAGGCCTGATTTTAATTTATGCAAATGAATATTCATTGCTATCTGATCACTCCCGAATGTGTGTTTTTTTGTTTGTTTTGTTTTGTTTTCTTCTATGTCAATGGAAAATTATAAAGCGCAATAAATAAATAATTATAAAAAATTAAAAAAAAACTGATGATAACAATAATGACGGTCAGAAATACTGTCCTGCTTCACTGAAAGTCTCTCCCCTCCCCAGGTGACTTGACATCATTTTTTACTACACTTAGCTGCATTTTACAGCATAGAGTCACTTTGTGGCAGTAGGGCAAAACCAATAGAACACAGACTGGCCGATTATTTACAAATACCAAACTAAATTAATATTAGAAAAACATTACATGCAAAACAAGAACATCATCCTTAATGTAAAGGCAGAATATACAAAACTATACCAAAATGTAAAAAAGTAACACATGAACCCAAAATAACTGACCCATAACAGTTAAGATGTGAGCCAAATAACACTCAAGTCCATCAAATCACAAGACTGAAACCACTGAGTGAATTATACCCAATACATTTGCAGCATTTGTGCCCAAAATCTGCTGTTTTTATGCACCTACTCACTAAATGTGTTGTGCTAAGGATACGCCGGTGCAAATATGTCCATATTTGTCTCAGAGTTTCAAGTGTTTTAAGGGTTTTGTCCATTTTTGAACACTTCAACTGGTCCAGAATGAAAATGACAGAAATCCAAAACACTTAAACTGAAGGGCTGATCTTGTTCTGGTGCTAAACTCTTTATGCTAAATATTTGAGGGTTTTTTTTTCTTTTTTACTTGTTTTCGAGGGATTAAAGCAGTAGCAGATAATTCCTGATCTCGGCTCTTGAACCTCCCTCTGCCTTTTAATCCTCCTTCCCCTTCGCTCTGTCGTGTCTCAGCCTTCACCTTGTTCCAGTTGGTCGCCGTGGGCTCGGCCAGTTTCTTCGCAGCGGCCCTGCTGTCAGCATTGGGCTACTCGTACTGCCACCACCTGAACCGACCGTCTGCAGAGTCAGCGGTCATCCACCCCAGCACCCCCAACCACCTGACCTACAACAAGCAGGGCAACGCCACACCAAAGAACGAGAAATACATCCCCATGGAGTTTAAGGTGGGTTGATTCCTTGACATTTTTAACAACAATGCAGCTCATTGGACATTAACATTTCCTACATTAATAGTTTGTGAAATAGGGTGATGTTTAAAAGATAATAAAAACAAAGATTGCAGGTAGTTGCACAGGCATGTGTTTTTTTTATGCATTTATCTGAGAACAATTGATAAAAAAAAAATTAATTCCTGCCACAAGCTATCACAATATACAACAAATCACATCTGTCAGACAGAGACTGGCAACACTCCACTACTCTGCATCTGAACTGTTTATTTATTATCCATTATCAGCACCTTAACTGTTTATTACCTCCGCCAAGGAGGTTATGTTAAACTGTGGGTTTGTTTGTTTGTTACCATCCGACTTTGTTTGTTAGCAACATAACTCAAAAAGTTGTGGGT
>JAQQZY010000013.1:3908927-3926206 GCA_030068375.1 Ostorhinchus rueppellii
GTATCTTAGAAACTACAACCAACTAGGACTTTGGACTTAATTTTTCTTTATTTATGACTCAAATTTGGTAAAGTTGAGCTACTTTTATTCTGGAGGCATTTTACTTGTAGACCCCAGTGTTATTATTAGTCTGTGCTGTACAGCTCTACAGGAAAATAATCAAAAACGCATCATCTTTTTTAGGAAACGGAGCATAATACTAAAATCTGTAATAATAAACTTTCACTGCAGACACAAGTCCATACAGTATAACACAAACTGACATCATCATACACACAACATAAAAAATAAATAGCACAAAAAGGAGATACAAAATATATGTACAATTATAAGATATGACGACTACTAGTTTTGAAGTGAAACAATAATAGCTTTTCATTATACGGTTCTCTGATTTATCCAGGCGACGCATAAAACTAAACATCAGGTGTCTTAATGTCATCATGTGTTTGACAAAACGTGGAACCCTTTTGTCATACATTGGTTATCTTTCATAGAGGTGGATATGATAACATTACAGTTTTATACTGACTGACTCTGAGTTTTACCTGTTTTTGATCGGAGCCGGAATGTTCTGTTTTCTTGTTTTGTTCCCTTTCTTTTCCATAAAGAAAAAAAACAATAAACATATACTGGAAAATAGTGCGTCAGTAGTTGGTACTCCTGAGGTCACAAACTGATGACTGGCACTATACCAACGATAATAATAAATATAATAATAAAAAATGGATAATAAAATGGATCTTTGTTTAGAATTTGGTACGGTTTTGTTCAAAAATTGTTTTCCCTAAAGCTGAGTCCTGTCACACAATGAGACTCTGTGATTTGTTTTCATATTTTTCTGACAACTGTCACCTCATTATTTAATCTCTAATGCAGGGGTGTCAAACATCAGTGTAGTCCGGCCCTTGTGATAACTTTGAGAAATGCTAAAATTCAGCTAAAACATTAACAATCATTTTAGTTCAGGGGCCACATACAGACCAATTCAGTTTCAAGTGGGTCAAATCAGTAAAATACTACCATAATATCCAATAAATACTCATAACTCTGCCAACATTTTCATGTATTTACACTGAAATGAAGTATAATTTTGCAAAACACGTGAATAATCAACTTGAAAGTGCAATTTTAACAATATTATTTTCTGTTATTGAATTTTTTGTGTATTTGTAGATCCACTGTGATCTTTAAGTTATAATAAACATGTGTAAATGATAAACCGAAGCGTAATATTGTTAAAATTACACTTATTTTTTCAGTTTGTCCATATTATTCACTTTGTTTTAAAGCATAGTGTGTCGATGTTAACATTTTCATAATGCAATTTAACTGTTTTTCGCTCTAAAACATAGAGAAAACTTTGGAGTTGACATTATTTCTATATTATTATGTTATTATTTCACTGGTTCGGCCCACTTCAGAACAAATTTGGCTGAATGTGGCCCCTGAACTAAAATGAGTTTGACGCCCCTGCTCTAATGAATCCATAACATGTTAATTTGTGTCATAATTTGACACATTAACTTATTCATTTGCTCCCTTCTGTTTAATTAGCCTTTATACGGATAAACAGTCCTGCCTATGAATACTCAAATGACGTTATTTGTAGGATCAGTTCATTGCAGGTGTTATTAGTAGTAAATAAGTCTCTACTAGTTGTTGTTTTGTGTATGGATTTAATCAGCCTCATTGAGATGATGATCATATGTCAATCATCTCCACTGTATTTATATTACTTACTGTCTAGTTTTTTTCATGGGTCCCCTGTGTATATATTGTACATTTCATGTTTTGGAGTGTTTTTGTGGAATAAAATGAAGCAAAATATCAAACAGTGTGAAAACATCATATAAATATAATTGAAGAGAATGTTTCAAAACCTTATTTTCCAGACATATAGCAACAATGAACGGGAATACAGCAGTAATAAATATTGATGGAATGTTATCATTTCTTCTCTTTTTCAGTAATTTAACAAATGGCCTATTCGTTTTTATAGACTGTATTCATTAGCTGATTAGCCAAGTCGTGTGGGACAATATAAGCGGGGCCTCTCCCTCCTCCATTTTGGATATTAAAGGTTGTTAAAGAGCCACAATGAAATAGCTGTAGATTGTGTGACATTTTAAAAAAATTTAATTTATTGCCGTTAGTATTTTAGATACTGTTCCCTTTTTCTTTTTTTTTTTAAATCTTTATATTTAATTCCTATTTACAGTCACGGAAAAAATTATTAGACCATCGGAAGTCATCAAAAACAATGGTTATGCAATCAAGTAGTAACTCCTGTGTGTATCGTGTGACTAAAACAGGCAGAAAAGAAAACATGGAATGCCTAAAAGCACTGTTTTTGTCAGTACAATGACATAGATATTGATGTAAGAACTTTTACTATCGAGAAAAACATGGAAAATGCATAGATATCAGCTCTGAAATGAAACTATTATGAGCTATTTTTGTTGTTATCATTATATTTGTCCAAACAAATGTACCTTTAGTTGTAGCAGGCATTAAAATGAACAAGAAATTGAAGAAAACAAGGGTGGTCTGATACATTTTTAAAAATATATATAATTCTACTAGATTCAATAACAAACACACAGTTTCACTTTGATGGGATTCATCAGACGCTTATCCGTCGCTGATTTTCTCCCGCTTCTAACAGGAAATGTTTGACATCATCCTGGATGAGAACCAGCTGGAGGACGCCTGTGAGCATCTCGCCGAATACCTCGAGGCCTACTGGAAAGCAACCCACACTTCGATGGCAACACCCCTGAACCCTCTGCTGGGACGCAACCTGGGCCCGACCACCCTCACCCCCTACCCCACCAGCATCTCTGGACTGCAGGTACACATTCAGAGACAGACTCTTGTATTTTTTAAACTGTATTTGTAACATAAGGAAAGTAAAAGTTTTAAGTTTGTTTTTTTTGTCTTTTACATTTCTTCCTGTTTGTCTGACTATATTCTTTGTTAAAATGCATGTAATATTGACATTTATTAGAGTGAAGCTTGATTTTCAGTGTAAACAAACAGGGTAAAATACATTCAGTGGTCGGTAGTGATGTGCAAACCTAGGCTGGCACTGATACTTAGAGATGCTGCAAGGGTAAATAATTAAAATCGAAACATTCGCATCATGATAATGTGCAGAGTATTGACTAAAAAACAGCCATTTCACTTTCTCTGGTAAGAAAAAAATTACACCACTGTGAAATATTTGTTTGAATTACTGAAAAGAAACATAGACACAGACAAGCTGGGTGTTATTTTGGCCAGATATAGGAACAATGTAGTTAAATGAAACATGAATGAATATACATGCTCCTAATTTCTGAGTTTAGATATCAATCTTTTGTCATGTAAATCCTCCTGAGTCCTATACTTTTTTTTTTTTTAATATGCACAGTACTACTCCATAAGCAGCTGTAAAACTAAACTAAGGAGACCAATCTTATTCATATGTTTCCAGTTAATATTACACTTAATTGTAAAGAACGATTATATCAGGGGTCACCAATCCTGGTCTTCGAGGGCCGGTATCCTGCATGTTTTAGATGTTTCCCTGTTCCAACTCACCTGATTCAAATCATCAGCCTATCATCAAGCTCTGCAGAAGCCTGATAACAACTGTCAGGTGTGTTGGAAGAGGGAAACATCTAAAACATGCAGGATTCCAGCCCACGAGGACCAGGATTGGTCACCCCTGGATTATATGTTTGTCCTTAAAACCTTCCCCAAAGCAGGATTTTAATATCCTTATGGTCTGCATTTAGTGGCACAAGATTACATTACGTTACATCATGCAATAACACACCATCTGCTCCACAAAAGTAAGCATAAGAAAGCTGTATTTTTCCAAATAAATGTTATATTTTTGCAAATAATAACTGAACAACTGTCACAAAGTAGTGGAAAGTCAGCATTTGTCATTTGTTATGTGACTTTGTGATGCACAACATCTGTCAAAACACTCCTTAAATTACAATTAAAATAGAAAAATTCTCTAAATCCAATCACATAATCGAAGAGTAGATGATTCTGAAAACTAATGTTGGAACAATTAATAATTAAAGAATGAAAAATCTGATTATGTTGAAGTTGCAGCTTTGTCGGAAAAAAATTAGCAAGGAATAAATGACTAAAATGTGGAAATTAACTGGTACAAACGCTTCCAGATCAGGTGTTTAAGTGTGTTTGGTTTGTTGGTGTGATTAGCAGAGCCAAAGAATGCGACAGAGCAACCACACAGGAGACCATTCCACTCCGAACGAACGACGCAACCTGATGACATCAGACGAAAACTACCACAACGAGCGGGCGCACAAGGGACGCAACCGCATGTCGTCTGGCTCGCAGCATAGCCGAGAGCAACAGGACCCCTACCAGGACTACCAGGACCCCTATCAGGATGCATACAAGCCACATCGCAATCGCAGTTCACCAGGCAGCTACAGCCATGACTCCCGGCACCGGCTCTGAGCCCGCGTCCGCCACCACCACCACCACCAGGGCCACCCCGAAATCAATAAACGCTGCAAAAGAGCCAAGACGGTCCCAAATTGTACCATTTTCTTTGAGTTCCTTCGGCTTTTCTTCTCTTTCAAAGCCCGACAAAATCCTATCCAGGGGTAAAATTTCAACCACGTGATTCAACAGCTTAACAGAGAGGTTCAGGATTCACCTCTGCTGTAATCTCAATGTCTTTCGTTTATGTTTCCGGGACCTGGTACTAACACGACGCTCAGCAGACGTGCAGCACAGATTGTGCTTGTGGCGTACGTCGGCAAGCTCATTCTGGATAGCGGTCGGACGCCGGCGGTGTTTGGGCTTTCACGCGCCTGGGACTCAACACCGGGTCAGAGGGAAGTCCAGCGCACACAGACTGCTGAAGGCTGCTGGTGTTTCTGACCCCTACCCTGGGCCATGTATAAATCCTCTCACCACTTAGCTTATTGCATGCTGATAGATGACCAACCTCCGCATCCATTCCATTGATGTTTTATACCTAGTACTTTGGATCCTCTGTGATGAGCTGTAGACACGGAGGTCGGTTTTTTTCTAAACAAAATCACCTGATTGTGAACAGGCCGTATGTGGTGGGGTTAGTCGGATGATCTCTGGCTGCTAGTTTCTAAAAAAAAAAACTAAAAAAAAAAACTGGTGCTTCACATTCCCAAACTATTTTGCTATTTGAAAGTCACTTTGAGCAAGGCCAGCTTTTCTGTAGCATAGCGTTAGGATTTCATTTGGGTGAAGACCCCCGCCGTCATGAGCAGAACAGATTGTGATGGTGCTGGGATCAGATCTCAGTTTGACTGTAGAGGAAGGCAATACTGCTTCTGTTCTGAACAGTGAGCACTTTGAGAGTTAGAGAAGGCAATAGTCTGTCAGACACAGTAGGATAGTGAAAAACAATAGCAAAATACTACTTGACATGCCATTTGATGTTGTTAAGATGGAGACTGGCATTAAAAAAAACTAAATGTTGAGAAACTTTGAGCAGGTTAGGACGTTCTGCTGATCATTTTGCCCCTGCCAGCGTGAATGACAGAAGCTTTGGATAATTTATTCGCACTGGAATCAAAGATGAATACAAGTAAAGCTAATGTAAAGGTTAACAGGTCATGCAATTGATTCATCGCCATCTACGTTTCCTCCAATGGGAATGTCACATGACAGGATCGGTTGCATCATGTTCATCCTCTGTGTAGCTGGCATGTTGTCCCGACTGCAGAGCATGTTTCCTCCAATCATTAAATAGAACCCTACTGTAATCAAGTCAGTGTTTGTAGAGCTATAGGGCGCCTTTCTGCGAAAAAAAGAAAAAAAAAAAACCCACAAAAGAAAAAAAGAAAAGAGATAGATGGCCTAAATTACATATGAATGATCCCTGGAAGCCTGAGGTTTGTAACTCAATAACCTTTGACAGAAACCTTTAGATGTTGATTTAAGTCGCTCACAAACTAACGTCAAGTTTCAGTGGATGCATGACACAAAAGAGGACGATTCTAGTTTCTATGAAAACGGAGTAATGCGAGTGTAAACCAGTAGAAAGTACACTGAAACTGTCAAACAGTGATGTAGCTCCACACGGACCTTCACAAAAAAGGTTCAGCTGAGATAAAACGGGCAAAAGCTTATCTGTAGAGGCTTTGAATGCAAACAAAGCTGCTAAATGTCTTTTTAAGGTGTGTTTTTTTTCCCGAGTTTAACGCACATATCTTGTTTTCTTGACATATCAAACCATTTCATAACTGCATAAATTATCGAAAACTTCTAAACCTGTTTGCGATTAAAACAGGCTTTGAATTAGACCAGGCTCAATCAAACGTCATGAATTAAAGTAAATGTTAGGACGTAGCAAAGTTACGTTAGGGTAGCGTTTAGGAGAAAATAGTTCGTTATATTAAGACGACAAGATAACGGGTCTTAAAAAGTCTGATTTCTCTTTTGTTTCTTTCCGTAAGAACAAACTCGTAACGTGTGTATCATCAAATTTAAGTATAGTCTTAAGTTGTCCTTATATTTTATTGAATTAAAAAGCTATTTATATTTCCTTTGCATTTTAAGAAGGACCAAACCTGACATAATAAACATCAAAATGAACTTAACAGACAAGTTAAATCCAGATTTTTATTTGATTTGATTTGTTTTCTCATGTCATGTTTGTTCCTTCTGTTCACGGTAGCATCCACCAGTGAAATGAGTGATTCATTTGCTGATATGTACAGTGTGAAACATGTTAATCAGATGTTTTCCGGCATATTCAGACCAATAATGAAGCTAATTTAAACTCTTAGACAGCGTTTGTACAGTAGTGATCGCTGCAGCACCACATTAGAATTGGTGCCTTACAAACAGTGAACAAACCTCTTGAACAGTCTGCTCAGAAAAATAGTCGTGGCTAAAAAAGGATCTGTTCCGTTACATGTAATGGGCTGCAAAATGATTTTTATCTGAGGTCTGTACAGAGTGCGTCGATGTAAAGGTTTTTATATGAGGATGTTATGGTTCTTGTAAATAAGAAAAACAAACCCAGTCAGAGAAAAACTTGAATCGAGCCTTTCTTTGCTGCATTTAATCAGAAAAGCTGCTCATATTTGGGTCTGAGGTTGTAGATGGAGCATACAGCCACTAGATGGCAGTAGACTCACATAAAAAAAAAAAAAAAAATCAGCACAATCACAAGAGAAGGAGCTGCAAATGATTAGGAAATGTCAGAAACTGTGGCAAAAACCCAAGGCAAATTGATAGCCCATTTTATTTATTATTATTACTCTCTTGAAGTCCCAGTATTAAATTAAATTCAATTAAAATGAATAAAATTGTAGACGTGGTCATTCTCTGGTTTTGCACATCTGAGCAAAAGTTGATGATTAAGATATTTAGAATTTATGATAAAGAGAAACAAAAAGGCTTAAAATACAAATTATTATCCCTTTCAGAGTATCTTTTTCCTGTCACAGTGGGATCCTTAACTATATTTAATGTTAATACTTTATTAAATGGCTGTTACTGGACACAAATGTGAACTTATCACCCTGACAACACGCACATCTCCAATAAGAAGAACAGTTTGAAAGTTAAATGCATGTTTTTTTTGTTTGTTTTTGAGGAAAATGTATTTATGTGTGTATTATGTGATCATTTCTCACTGAGGGATAAAAAGATAGACAATTTTTCCTTATTTATTCAGGTATTTATTTATTTTGTCCCCCCCCTTTTTTTTTTTCTTCTTCAACAATGAACAAAGACATAACACTTCCCCAATCCTGGCAGAAAAATCCAAATGTATATCTAAAAGTAATTCCCATAAATTTGAGGAATTTGTAGGGAAATAGAAATAATAAGTAAATGAAATCAACTAAAATGACAAGACAGTTATAAAATAATAAAATCAGACCGTTGTAGTGTACAACTGTAGCACAGAATAGGAAATCGAGTCATACAGATCTGTCGATTTTCCAAGAAAGTTTATTTTTAACAATATGTCAGCCTTTGTTAAACCCGTGTTAATCTCATGTGAAATAAAATCTGACCTAATTAGAATAAGTCTCGATGTGAAGCCAAACTTGAAGACTTTATAGATCACTCTGTACAGGAAAAGGAAAAGAATCATTTTGAAACAACTTTATAGCACAAAATGAGTAAGCAAAAAAAAAAAAAACGAAAGGAGCTTTTGATTAATGTTCCTATAATGTGAATCTGGTGAAAGGGCACAGATTATTATTGGGATGTGTGTATTTCTTTGCCCTCTCTCCCTGTTTATCTCTTTGTTGTGTGTTAATGGATTGAAGACAAGTGCATAAGCTACTGTTTACAAGCACGCTTAACTGTCTCATTCTGCCCCATAGCATGAATCCCATTGGTTGATTGAACTGGGAACCATTTTCCATCGAAAACCAAACCAACCAATGTTGAGCTGGGCCGCTTGAGACAATCAGAAGGGTCCCGCCATCCCTCTATGTATGTGAACGCCCTCAAACGATGAGAGATGTCGCCCTTTGAGTCACAAACACCACAATTCACCGGCCTCCAAAACCAACCGTCTGTCCTGGCTTTGTTGAACTTTTCTTTTTCAGTTTGTGGCCAAAAGTTTGTCACGAAACTAAATTCTCATGACCATTTTGTGTTTCGTTCATGGATCGACTCTCAAGGCAGACCACAAAATGTAGAACTTCTAGGGAGGATTTTCTTTGGTAAAATGTAAAAACACAAAAGAAAAAAAAGAAAAAAAAGAACATATTCCAGTAGAAAAGTCATAGATAAATATTTGCTGGCGATTATTTTTATAACAAATAAATGTACATAATGTCTTTGAGAGATGCTATTTGCTGTATACATGTGCTGAAATGAGACGACGACCCAAGCGGGACACTTGGAACAACAGCAAGGTCCAGTATACAAAGTTTCAGTAATGTGCAATACAAAACGGCATGCTGTTTTAAAATGAGGAACTTCATGTACTGTACTATGCAACCGCAAACTGTGTACATCGCTTCATGCTGTGGCTTCTCCAAACACCCTTTTCCAAGCAGCTTCATTTTGGACTTTTAAGGGAATTTTGTGTTTTCTCTTTTATTTTTCTGTGGAAGATGAAATCTAAGCGGCTAATGCGGTATTGCATGCATAATATACCATTCTACTTTATAAAAAAGGAATTAAAGAAAAATACATGAAAACTGGAGGTGATTGTGTTCAAGGCAAAGCTACAAGTGACTTAAAACATTTCTTTTTCAAAATAAAAAAAGAGTCGTTATAAAGCCGGCGTCGGTATCTTCATGATTTCGGTTAAAAATTCAAGAATCAGCGTCAGAAGACATAGAAATGGATTTGACTTCTGTCGAAATTTATCCCATAAAGACCCAGTTTTACTTTTGTGTCAGCTCCCAAATGATTTTTTCTCTATTTAAACTATTTTCTATTGCAGTGGTTTCATGTGAATCTAGCAGCAGTGATTGAAAAAAAAAAAAAACTTAACCCATAAAGACCCAGTGATACTTTTGTAGCAGTTGCGATTTTTTTTTTCTCTATATTTGAGTTTTCTGAAGCAAATGATCACCATTTATTGTCATATTCTCTCCTGTGTTTGATGTTTTTTCTGTGAAAATCAGGTGTTTTCCTACATTTAATCCAGTGATCATGTTGACGTTCATAAAAGCTTTGAGTACAGTTGAGGGTTATGATATGAAAAACAAAAAAAAAAACTGAAGAAAAAGTGACCTTTTCAGTCAAATGTATCAATAACTGAATGTAAAAACAAGTATATCGATCCAACTCTGTGGGTTTTACTGGTGAATCAATGTTGTAGAAGATGACAGTGTTTCCACGGTAACTACAGAGCCTCTGAACATTCAAATGGTTATATCTGAAAAGATGACAAACTGCATTTTACACCAATTATTTACATGTATTGATCGGATTAATGCATCCACAGGTATTAAACATTTTAGTTCAACAGATGATTCTGGTCACCGGTGGCTGTTTGGGTCTTTATGGGTTCATTTTGATCACTTTGTATACTCTAGGTAGTGACACAGATCAGGAGTCTTGAATCAAAAAGGGGGCTCGGTCTGTGACTTTGTTCTGCTTGCATGGAATTTTCTATTTGGGTCTTCAAATAAATCACCAGGAAAAATCAGTATCACCAAGCTCCACCAGAACTACTCCAACCAATGGACTGGGTTTCCATCTTATATACCTTCCAAAACAAAAACAAACAACTCTCCACACACTGTTTGTTTTGGTGCATGCTACTCACACACACATATACACAGTGATCATGCATGTGCAGAATCAACCAGCATTCACTCACCGATAAACTTCAGATTTTCCTTGAAGCCCTGCCCCTTTTTTTAGGCATAAAAACTCTAATTTCAGCTGATTTTCCTGATAATAATGCTGAACAGCAAGGAATAAATGACTAAAATGTGGAAATGTAGTCCAGGGGCAGATTCAGCTACGAGACGTATGGTTTAAAAACTGTGCACAGTTATTGAAGTTGTTTTATTTATTTATTTTTTTGTGCTCCATTCGTTGTCTCTCCATTCCTGCTTAGGTTAAATGAGGCATGAGTGTGAGTGGAATGAACAGGGTAAACAGGTTTTCTTTTCCTGACTTCTCTTCCTGGTTTTTATGACCTCTTACTCAAACAGCACTTCCTCTTCGATTAACTCCGCCCCCGTCTCCTCCCCCTCACACATTACAGAGAGTGAGAGAACGAAAGCATGTGGCGTTTATACAGGAAGTGAGAGCAGAAGAGAGCAGCGATGGCACGGAAAGGAGTCGAGCTGGACCCAGATGTATTTTGTTGTTCGATCTGTTTGGATCTGCTGAAGGATCCAGTGACTGTTCCCTGCGGACACAGCTACTGCATGGGCTGTATTAACACCCACTGGGACGAAGGGGATGAAAGGAAAATCCACTGGTGCCCTCAGTGCAGACAGGCCTTCACACCGAGGCCTGTCCTGGTGAAAAACACCATGTTAGCAGTTTTAGTAGAAGAGCTGAAGAAGACTGGGCTGGAAGCTGCTGCTCATGATCACTGCGATGCTGGAGCTGAAGATGTGGCCTGTGATTTCTGCCCTGGGAGGAAGCTGAAAGCAGTAAAGTCCTGTCTTCAGTGTCTGGCTTCTTACTGCGAGAAACACCTCCAGCCTCATTATCACTCCTCTACTTTTATCAAACACAAGCTGGTCGAACCCTCCAAGAAGCTCCGAGAGAACATCTGCTCCCGTCACAATGAGGCGATGAAGCTGTTCTGCCGCACCGACCAGCAGTGTATCTGTTCCCTCTGCTCTGTGGAGGAACATAAAGGCCACGACACGGTCTCAGCTGAAACAGAACACAGCGAGAAGCGGAGAGAGCTGAAGGTGAGAATCCAGGAGCGAATCCAGGACAAAGAGAAAGGTGTGAAGGTGCTTCAAAAGGAGGCGGAGGCCATCAGTCGCTCTGCCGATGAAGCAGTGCAGAAGAGTGAGGAGATGTTTACTGAGCTGGAGCGACTCATAAAGAAACGAAGGTGTGACCTGATGCAGCAGATCACATCCCAGCAGGAAACCCAAGTGAACCGAGTCAAAGAGATGGAGAAGAAGCTGGAGCAGGACATCACTGAGCTGAGGAGGATGGACGCCGAACTGGAGACTCTCACACACACTGAGGATCACAAACAGTTCTTACACAATTACGCCTCATTGTCAAACATCATAGAAGCTGCAGACTCATTCAGCTTCGATGCGTGTCCTCTGCGCTACTTTGAGGACGTGATAGCAGCTGTGTCGGAGCTCCAAGTTCAACTCCAGCACAGTTTGATGGAGGAGTGGACCAACATCTCACTGAGGCTCACTCAAGTGGATGTTTTACTCTCAAAGCCATCGCCCGAGCCACAAACCAGAGCGGACTTCTTAAAATACTCATGTAAAGTCACACTGGATCCAAATACAGCAAACACATGGTTGTTATTGTCCGAGGGGAAACAAAGAGTAGCACATGTGCTTCAAAAACAGAAATATCCTCCTCATGTAGAAAGATTCTACAGCACAAAGCAGGTCCTGAGCAGAGAGAGTCTGACTGGTCGTTGTTACTGGGAGGTGGACTGGAGTGGGGAGGGCACGGTTTGTGTAGCAGTAACATACAAAGATATTAACAGAACTGGTGAACCGGAGTGTCTTTTTGGATACAATGACAAATCTTGGGCTTTATATTGCTTCACATCCACTTATTCGTTTTGGTACAACCAGGCTGGCTCTGCTATCTCAGGTCCGGTTTCCTCCAGAATCGGGGTGTACTGTGATCACAGAGCAGGGATTCTGTCCTTCTACGGCGTCTCTGATACTATGACTCTGATCCACAGAGTCCAAACCACATTCACTCAGCCTCTGTATGTTGGACTTTGGTTTTCGAGTCCTGGAGATGTGGCACACTTTTGTAAACTTTGAGCTTGATCAGAGTGTGTAGCTGCCACTGTTGGTGGGTGAAATGTACACAGTATCCAACACCTGGATTACTTGAACAACATATTTCTATAAAACAAACCAAATACTGTCTTTTTTGTTTTTTTCACCATTCACAGATCTGTCATTATGTAAGAGCACAAAATCACACTTGTATTCATTTACTGTTTGTTCACTATCCCTGATGGAGAAATACTATATGAATAGAGTATCAGATTATTTCCATGTGTTTGTTTGTGTGTGTTTCAAGTCTACAGTGTCTCCTCTTGTTCTGAGATCACCATGGCCTCGTTGGTGCAGGAACCAAGGACACCATGAAGCACCTGGGTACAGAGCAGGAACTGGAAGGAGCCACAATCTTATCACTACACACATGCAGATATTGTTATGATTTACTGTTGGGTGTGCCAGTTTTCTGCTGTGTATAAGAAACTACAGTCATTTATGTGAGTCAGTCAACTGCTGCACCTGCTGTATCGACTTATGTTTCCATCCCCTAATGTTTGTATAATGTCATAATGCTGTACAGTCAGGACAACTGGTCCCCCTCCCCTTACTTGTGTTGCGTGGTGATTGTGGGCACACACAGAGAGGCAGATGTCATCAGGTTTTCATTTTCAACTCTCCCAATATGACCTAATTTTCACATTCTACAATGGCATGAATGTTTATTCAATTTTTTTTTTTTTTACTTTTTATATAATAACTTTACTTTATTTCCCTCATCCAGTGCCTTGGCCTGAAAAAGGACCTAGACCGTAGGTGTCAAACTCATTTTAGGTCAGGGGCCACATACAGACCAATATGACTAAGTAATCTCAAAAACTGAATAATGTGGAAAAAACACAAACAACCTAAAATTTCTGTTCATAAACAAGTGTAATTTTAACAGTAGTTTGCCTCAGCTGATCATTTACACGTGTTTATTACAACTTACAGATGGCAGTTGTATTTACTAATTGGCATGTTATTGTTAAAATTGCACTTTTTAAAATTGTACTGGTACTTGTGTATTTATGGACAAACACCAGTACAATCTGTGTGAACTTGTGATTTGTACAGCTGAGTGATAATATTGTTATATTTGTTCCTGCAAAATATTATTTTTCGCCAAGTCACATGAAGTAACTTTTATTCAATCATTTATGTATATAATTTGTCTCAGAGGGCTCTTACAATTTTTTTTAAAGATGTATAGATCATTGAAGATTTTTTCATGAGAAAAGGTTGTATTTGTCTGCAATAATTTCAATAAATATCTTGTTTTTTCAACATCACATTATAGTTTACTATTTGATACCAATAATCTTCAAGTATGAGCATTAATACCTCATGTTATTTATTAGTAATTAATTGTATTCCATCAGACAATGAGAAAGGCAAGGAACGTGTATCATTCCTTTGTGTTTTACATCTTGGGTTGGATTTCTATGAAATAAAATGATTTTGTAGAATGAAAAGGTTTTTCCATCACCCGAACATAGGGGGCAGCAACGTACTACCGCTGCGTCTTCTCCATAACAAAAGAAGATAGTTGTTTGCGCATGCGTATGGTATGCAAGCACCCGGCTTCTCGTTGTGGCTTGCCAACGTTGCTGTAGTTAGCATGTGTGTTGATTAGAAACGTGCTTTTCCCAGCTACACCGGACATGGCCACAAGCTACCCTACACCGCTTTACTCCCACGCCGGACGAGGGGAGTTTAGTGAAGTTTATGAGCCGGCAGAAGACTCTTTCCTGTTGATAGATGCTCTCGAAAAAGATGCAAAGATGTTGCAGCTGGAGAGGTGAGACAGCTGCTCGGTTCTGTTATTACTAATTTTGTTCTTTCAGCTGGATATGAACCGTGTTTGTGTTGATGTTCCAGTCCGTGTGTGTGTTTAGAAGTTGGCAGTGGATCAGGAGTGGTGTCTGCATTTCTGGCATCAGTGGTTGGACCTTCAGCCCTGTATATGTGAGTAAATCTGACACGAATAAGCCGCAATAACCACATGTTTCTATTCGTAACACTGGGATGCTATGCTAACACTGGATGTTTTATGTTCCAGTTGTACTGATGTGAATCCTGCAGCAGCACAATGCACTGCAATGACAGCTTCCTGTAATGGTGTTTCTCTGCAGCCTGTCCTCACAGACCTGGTAATGGGTTTGAATTTTTTTTTTAAATTTATAACAGACTGTGGATATTCACAAACATTACAACAATTGCAGCTGTAAATATGTCAGATTGTAGCAACAGTGTTATACTCCATCTGTAGACCCTAGGCAGGTGACAAAGACAATTGACAAAAGGCAAAACATCATAAAAACAAACAAAACAACAGTGAGGACAATTTACTCCAACCTCCAATCCAACTTTATTTGTAAAGCACTTTAAAACAACCACAGTGGACCAAAGTGCTGTACAGAACACTAGAAACACAATACATATTAATAAAAGCATAAAAAAAAAATAATCTCCTGATGCTCACAAGCTTGGTTTTCCTGAATCCAATGTTTAAGTTGTGATTTGAAGGAGGCATATGATTGGTGAGTCTCTTATGTTGAGTAGTAACAGTAGTGTGCTTGCGTGCCACCTCACAGTTTCCTCCAGCTGTGGCCTTGGTGGCCATCCCACTGACAGACCAGGATTTGATCAAATCTGTCAACGGAAGAGGGGCAAGTCCATACAAGACTGTAAATATCAGGCATGCATTTTTAAAATTGACAAAATTATTCAAATTTGGGAATTTATATTTATCTAAAATAATGCAGTGGTGGTAATTTAATTTTTCAAATCGAATAAATATTATTGCTTTTAAAAAATAGTGATACTATGGGTTTGAGCTTTGCAACAACAGCAAGTGAGTTCTAAGCAGGTAGGGTCTCGTATAGGGTTAGAAAAAGGTCTGACTTGTTTAAAATTTTGCACATTAAAATTTACTGTCTTATTAATTTGCTTTATGTGGTTTTTAAACATTAATGTTCGGTCAAAGGTAAACCTGAGGTACTTGAACTCTTTGACCAAAGTCAGTTCCACTCCTTCAAGAAAGATGTTTGACTGTTTCAGTTCAATTGGCTTTTTGGTGAACATCAATGATACACTGACTGAACTGAAATATATGTGTCTCAAGACTGTTTTCCTTCTCAGGTAGAGTGCCTTCTACCCCGGCTGAGTGGAAAAGTGGACGTTCTGCTGTTTAACCCCCCCTATGTGGTTACACCTTCAGAGGAGGTTGGTCAGCTTGGGTCAAAGGTTGTTTTATTCAGGATGTATTTGGAGATTGTCACCACTTGGCTGTTCTTTCAGGTTGGCAGTAAAGGCATAGAAGCTGCCTGGGCTGGTGGGAAGCGAGGCCGTGAGGTGACAGACCGGTTTCTGCCACTTGTAGCACAGCTACTGTCAAAGAAAGGTCTTTTTTACCTTGTCACAATTGCTGAGAACAATCCAGGTGAGACTGTAGCTGTCATTGTCATGATTGTATGTTCAAGACGCTCTGCCTGTGATATGACAGCTGTTTCTCACATTCTCAACAGAGGAGATCATCCGGTTACTGCAGGAGTGTGGTTTGCAGGGAGAGTCGTGGTTGAGTACCAGAGCTGGAAGTGAGCGGTTGTGTATTCTACGCTTCTGCTGGAGCCAACAAACATGAAGGTGTTTTGGGGAAAAAAAAAAAAAGGAAATGTCACTGATTGTAAGTTGTTATATTTTCCCCTCATTCTACCAGTTTCCCAGTATCTCCATTTTTCTCTTTACTTTCTTATCATCCACTGAATTTCCAGACCATATGGCAAATCTCTCCAGCCCGAAGCAGCAAGGAGAAGTTGAAGCAGTATGATGTCGGCCCATGCCACCTCAACCCTGTCTTCTCTGCAGTGGTAGAAAGTCTGGTCTGCATCTAACGTCCTGTCAGAACCCTCCGGAAACATGGAAGTAGGAGATGAAGTGACAGGAAACCACAGTGTTGGTTCTACAGACTCATGATGCTGCTTAATTTTTTGATTATCTGAAGATTTTTGCTTTTACTGTCGTTAATTACAATTTCGAAGCACTTGTATTTACTTTCTTGTATTTTTGTTATGACTATACGAGTTTATTTTCAGACATAATTAGTGTACTCTTTACTCCACTGTATTTGTCTGACAAGTAACTTCTCGAATTCTAATTTTCATCCTCTCTCTCTCCAGTGAAAACCACCAATTCCCAAATGTAATTGTTTGTGTCAAATATTTTTAAGTTTCAATGCTGATGAACTAAAAGATTAAATCTCCCATAATGGGGTGATAGTTTTTTCAACTTAAATAAATACATAAAAAGTCTTATGGAATGGCTGTATTATTATTATTATTTTTTTTTACAAAGCTGAAAAAATGGCTGATTTCTGAATGCATTTTGCAGGACAGTAACACTTCAAACATATGATCTTACACAATTCATTGCTGTCGATTAAATGACCCAAGAGTATCTAAAATAGTTTTTCTGAGCTCAACTTTAAACTTGAACAACAACTTCATGCGATATGACACATTAAAGCTGCAGTGCTAGTTTTGTTTTGTTTAGTTTAGTTTAGTTTTTTTAGCCTCACTGGGCAAGCTCTCCGTAATACCCTTTCAGAATCTTGTAATTCAAGTAATATGTATGGAAACTAGCTTTCATATACCTGCCTGTGTTTTCAGACTGTAGAAAGTATTTACAGATTTTCAGGTCACTGTCTTATCCCCGCTATAGGAGTTGATCTATTGTATATTAAAAAAGGATGACTGTTTTAAAGGAACAGTCCACCGTGTTTTCATACTGAAATATGTCCTTCTCTGACCTGAGACGAGTTGATAGAGACCT
>JAQQZY010000013.1:3926471-3958527 GCA_030068375.1 Ostorhinchus rueppellii
AGAGGTCTCTATCAACTCGTCTCAGGTCAGAGAAGGACATATTTCAGTATGAAAACACGGTGGACTGTTCCTTTAATGCTCATTTGTATATTTTTATTATCTTATAATCTAGGAGTGTAACAGAACATAATAAAATACCTGATACTGTTAATATTACTGTCTGTGTAGTTTAAGACATTTAATGAATCCATGGTAGAAATGTGGAGAAATTAAAAATGTGGCGACACTATAACTTTTTTTCACCCCCAAGGGTTAAATATTTATTTCATCCTTTTTACTGCAGACAATTAAATGCAGGGGTCATGTACCCAGCCTTAAAAGCAATTAAAAAAAAACTGAAGTAAATTTTATATATAGAATTTTTTTTTCCTTTCGCTCCACGACGTACTTAAAACTCTGACGCCGAACGTGATTGCGTCATCATATAATTAGCATAAGTTTAGCATTAGCATTAACACTGTATGCATCACACA
This sequence comes from Ostorhinchus rueppellii, assembly GCA_030068375.1. Lineage (NCBI taxonomy): Eukaryota > Metazoa > Chordata > Actinopteri > Kurtiformes > Apogonidae > Ostorhinchus > Ostorhinchus rueppellii. The sequence continues at coordinate 3,926,945 of JAQQZY010000013.1, forward strand.
CGCGCATCCATGACTCAGGCACTGCCATTGACTTGTGGAATAAACCGTTATTGTTTCTTAGTGAACGAAATAAACTCTAAGTGGGTCTTTATATTTTAGGTTCATAGGCAAACATCCTGTATAACTGGGCTAAATAAATAATGAATAACTTTAGCCATTGCGGCCAAGCCTAAAACTGGAAACAAAAGCAAAACTCCTGAGATCTTGACAATATGTGAGTAAATAACTGACAGTTACGTGTTGAACTAAAAGCTTATTTGTGTTCATTCAGTGGTTTTTTATCACAATAAATTACATTTGATAGTGTTTACCATTTAAAATTTAAACAACTTAATAGAAATCCATTTTTAAACCATGATTTTTTTTTGTTCCATTAGCTTATATAGGCTAATGCTAACTGGATGTTTTAACATTAACTGAACAGTTATATATTATTATTGTATATTTTTACAGTTTTTATTTTTTCAGACATGACAGTATCTGTGTAGTATTAAAAGCAATAATAATAATAATTCAACAGGCAATAAAAATTTACGCTTATTTTAAAAACTCTGTGTTTATAAGGCTGACTGTTCTGTAATATTATTACCAGAAATATGGCTACTATACTATGATCCAAAAATTCCAGTGTTAACTCTAAAAAAAAATCATAAAATTTTACTCTCATATGCAAAGAGCATGACCAACATGTCTGACAACACAATAACTTTAGATTTTATTTTGGGAATTGTTCTTTACAATAGAGGAATATAAAGTCCACTATAAATCTGAGAAATAAATATCTTCTCCAGTGTAAATAAAAAAAGGGAATATGTGGATTTTCTAGCTTTACTGTCAGTTTTAAGGGGAACAAAGTACAGGCCATACAAACACAACAGATGTTTGTCTTATTTAAAGTTTCCCCAGATTTTCTTTCTTCCTGTCACTTTCTTGTCCTTCTCTTTCTTTTACTTTTCTGTCACTGTGAGCATGGCGCTGCTCTTTGCCTTGCCCATGGTAAACTTCACTGTCCCACTCATGTCCACACTGGTGTTTTTTAGGGTGAGTTTGTGGACTGTCCCGTTGTTGTCCACACGAATGCCTGGGCCTGGTTGAAGTGTCTCCCCATTCAAAGTCCAAATTGGAGGTTTATTTATTGCCACTGACACCTCGCAGTGGAAACATGCTGGTTCATCCTCTGTCACCTCCACATCCTCCAATTCTTTGACCATCACAAGGGCTTGAGCTACAATAACAGAGTGGAGGAGATTAAGGTAAGACGGAATACAGTAAAAGAAATAAACTTGCATTTTAACAGGGTAAACACTAAAATATCATCTCACTATAGTGCCTGTATTTACTCAAGTAGTATTAAAAACCATGAAATCCAACCAACTTTAGATGTAAACATGATCTAAAAACATGAAGTTATCTAAAAAACTTCTTCATGTTTTGAGATAAAAACCTCAAAATGCTCAAAACGTACCTTCAACCAAGAGTTTGGCTTTGGATGTGTGCTCGCCAACCTCAATGGTGTAGGTGCCTTCATCCTCCACGGCGACCTGTTGGATTACGAGTTTATGAGAGCAGCCATCAGCCAGGATCTCCATTCGATCAGACGAAACCAGCTCCTCACGGCCTTTATACCAGGTGGCATCACAGCGAGGCGAGGAAACGGTGCATTCAAGGATCACTCGATGTTTCTCTAAGGCTGTTCGGTCTCGCAGAGGTTTAACAATAGAAACTGGGAGCTCTGAAAGAGAAGAGGTTTGAAGATTGAATGTGCACCAAAGAAAAGAACTGAGTGATGTAATCCAGAGGTGAAGCTGGACTTACCCTCCACTTCAAGATAGGCTGTACATTCAACATCTCTGGCAACAAAGCGGATTTCTCCGGCATCCTCAGCTTTAACGTTACACATCAGCAGGAAGTGCTTGGTTGCTAGATGGAAAGAGTTAATAATATTACAGGTGAACAAATGTAATCACACTGGTCTTGGAAGTAAAAGGCCAGATTAACCAGCATTACTGCAAGTCCTTAAAGAGTGAAATCCAATCTGAATTATAGGGCTTAAAACTCTTTTATCAGGTATTAATTAAAACGGGATGGATTTAGTTCTCAGTTGAAGTTTGTTGAAAATGACTCAATGATTCAACTAAAAGGAAAATAATATAAGCTGTTTCGCTGACTTGCCATGTCTAAATTTGAGGAAGAAAATACTCTTAGGAACTTACTAGTTTCTTCTTCCTCTGCCTGGCCTCCATATGTTTAAATATTCAACCTCAGTTTTCAAACAATTCTGATCTTTATCTTGTGTAACAGTTTGCCAGTATCAGTTTCATCACTTGTCCACCCATTCCATGTCTGACCTTCTGTGCGGATCTTGATGGTGCTGGTGGGTCGGATCTTGTGTCCATCCTTGTACCATTCCCCAGTTACATCCTCCAAAGACACCTCACACATGAAGACAGCATTTTGGTCCTCCTGTATGTAAAGGTCCTCCAGCTCCTGAACGATCTCCAACTCATGCTCTGTGGTTTCAGTAAGACCGTAAGAGAATTCAAATACTAAGAGTTTATAACAGCAATTTTCTGTACAACCACTAGATGGCAACCTTGTAGCATTGACTATATATGTGGCTTCACACAGTTACAAAAAATACACCAGCATTTACATTTATTACATTCAAGTTGTTTATACATCTAACAGGTTGTCAGTAATATTAACTTACCGTAAACCTCAAGTGAACAGGTTGTATTAATTTCTCCCGTGTCACATTTATAGGTGCCAGAGTCTGCACGAGAACACTGCAGGATCTGACAGAACCGTTTCCGGCCCATGGAGTAGATTCGACAGTTCTTCCCTGGCTTCAGCTCCACCCCATTCTGATTCACAGAGAAGAAAAAAAAGTCACTGAGGTATTTCTTATATTTACTGTTGCCTTTCCAACCTGCTTCCTGCAGAGGGCGAAATGTATTATGTGATTTATGTGTGTATTAAATGTATTTATATAAGTATGAATAATGATATGGTTGTACCTTGAACCATTTGACCTCGACGTTTTGTCTGGAGAATTCACACTCCAGAGTGGCTGGAAATTCCTCCTCCACACGGACATCAGCGAGTGGTCTGAGAATAGACACTGGTGTCTCTGCAGAGAATCAGTCAGCGATCATGAACCCAATGAAAACAAAATCTGTCATGGAGCTTTTCTACATCACACTAAGTTCTAGAGTCTCATTTCTACCTTGAACTGTCAGCCTAGCAGAGGTGCGGACGCCTTCTGCTGAGAAAACAATGGTGCCAGTGTCCTCCAAGGTGAGGTTGGACAGGGTGAGGCCGTGGACGTGCCCATTGGTGCTCACTAACCACTGGTTGTTTGGTTTGACCCGGATGCCGTCTTTCTGCCAGATGCCCTCCACATCGGTGTGTGAGAGCTCAACCTCGAAGGACGCCGTCTCACGTTCAAAAGTTTCTTGATCAGTGAGGCCTTTACGGATGGAGATTTTTCGTGCTGGAGAAAAAAAAAGAATCAGAGCGACAGTAACATTAAAAAATAATAATTTGTTATCTTTAAAGCCCACACATTTTATGTAGGTACTGCTTTAAAGTATGGTAACACTTTCAATGTACATTGAAAGCCCACGTTGGTACATTTCAGTGTCAAGGACAACAAGAGGTGGTTCAGATATAGTCCCAGCTGATTTTATCACATCACAAAAGGACATCCCACTAGCTGCAGCTGTGCAACCATTGTCAGTGTCACAAAGTACACAGTGAGGCTGTGTTTCCAAAACCTTTTTACACTTACAGGTCTAGCCCAGCTATTCTTAGTAACTTTTTGCACTGTGACAAAGTGTGAATGGCACCCACAACCAAGTGTGTTATCAGTAGCAAATACCAACAAAAGAACGCAAAGTGTTAGGGAGAAATAAAAAAATACATATGGGACTTAACAAAATGAACTGAAACTGTGTTATGTTATGTTAACAAAGCTAAATAGAACAAAAGAAATTGTGGTAGGTGACAAGAAGTGGAAGATTTGTGAAGGGAAGTCTAAAAATCCACTTGAAACGACTGTACAGATCGTCTAACCTGACCTTATAAACCAGGTAAGTGAAAATCCCAAAACACACTGACCCATCATTGTTATCTGTGGAGTGGAATTTATTAGTGTGAGAAAATAAAAACGAATCTTAAAGACCAGGAACTATACGCTTTCTATATTTAAGATTTCCTATATCATTTGTCACCATTTATTCTCATATGAACATCTGCATTTTGCTTTTCTTTTAGTGAAAATTAGATGCTTTCTACCATTTAATTTACTAATCATGTAGATGTTCATATAAGTGCAGAGTAAATGCAACAGTTCAAATCAAGAGAGAACTGGAACAAATAGTGCCTTTAAAAAAATATATAGGGTATCTATCATGAGCTGAACATAACATTGGTGTCTTCAACCACTTATTTGTCAAAGTACATGGGTTTTACTGGTGAATAATTGGTGCAGGAAACAATGTTCACTACTGAGCCTCTGAACATCCAAGAAAAGATGCATCTCATGGTGCTGAAAACTGCATTTTACCTGAGTGATACAATTGTATTGAGAGGATTAGTGGTCAAAAGTTATAAAACATTTTATATCAGCAGATGTTTTCCCCAGGCTGTTTAGGTCTTTGAGGGTTAAGCAATAAAAAAACAACAACCCAACATAAAGATCTAAAGAGTGGATTAGTGTGCTCATCAGTATCCATATGTACAAAGCCAAATACACTATTAAGGGGAAGCATTCTATACCAGATAAAATCATATATTAGAAGGTAAATAAAAGTAATTTATACATGATTCTTATTGAAATCCACTTACGCTCCACATTCAGTTTGACCTGTGTGCGGTCATGCAGGGTCTCGCAGCGGTACGTTCCCCGGTCAGACAGATTCAGGTTGATGATGGTCAGGGTGCGTTTACAGCCGTCCTGTGTGAGCGTATGTCGGGGTCCGGGCTGGATGACCACCCCCTGCCTCATCCACTGCACCTCCCCTGCCTCTAGGCTGATCTCTGTCTCCAAAGTGGCTTCACCAAACTCCTCCGCCATGACCGCCTCCATTTTCTTGGTGAACATGACCTGAGCCTCTGGATAATTGGAAGAGATGAACATAAAGCCCGCAGTGAAGTGCTGTCACTGATGATGATACATACATGCTGATACCATGTGATGTTTCTTACCCTGGACTTTAAGGGAGGCTTTGCTGATCTTCCCCTCAACCTCAGCTGTTATTTTAGAGCAGTCCAACATTTGGCACTTTTTGATGACCAAAGTGTGGCACAGGCCGTTCTGGGATATCTGGAAACGCTCACACAGCTTGATAGGCTCATTGTCCATGAGCCAGACTAACTGAGCGTCCTCTGGGGAAACCACACACTTGAAAGTGGCATTTTCTCCTTCCAGCACCATGGTGTTGTGCAGCTCAGTGAGGAACTCCACCACTCTGGGCACTGAAAACAAGATTAAGTCCATGAATTTTTAGATGAAACAAAAGCCCAAGACGTTTGAGTGTCGAGTCTCTACCATGGGTTGGCAACCTTTAATATCCAAAGAGCCATTTTAGGACAAAAATAGAAAAAAAAAAGTCTGGAGCCAAAAAATATTCTTCTACATTTTACCTCAGAGTAGTGACTGTTTATGAAGATGCTCTTTAGGGTTAGTTTGTACAGAATATGTCTCAAATAAATCAATGTTTCAGTGCATTTACAGAACTACACAGAAATCACAACTGCACTGATGAAAATAGGGACATATTTGCAACAAAGATTGACTGGTATTTGCACTGGTGTCTCCAGAAGAATACCTTTGGTGTCATAAAAATAAAAAGTAAATTATATTCACTACAACTGCTACTTCTATTTTTGTGTAGCCTACTTTTTTACAACTGCGTAACAGAATGACTTCATGGTTGTGACAATAATAGCCAAATATGTAAAAAACAAAACATAATTTCTGTATGCTTTTTGTCAATGCCACATGGAGCCACTTGAAAAGGGCCCATGAGCCAAATGTGGCCCTTAAGTTGCCCACCTCTGGTCTATACTTACTCTCTACTCTCAGTGATGCTGACGTCCTGTCATCTTTAGACTCGCAGGAATACTCCCCGGCATCCTCTTTGGTTAAACGGTGGATAGTCAAGCTCCGCTCTACTCCATCTGCCCTAATGGTGAACCTCCTGCTGGCAACTATCTCCAAACCATTCTTCAGCCACTGGACATCTGCTTTAGGTTTGCACACCTCACAGCGGAGGGTCACCATACCGTCAGCATGGGCCACTGTGTCCCGGAGAGGCTGGGTGAACTTGATCCTCATTTCTGTAGAAGACAGTCAAAGGTAACACTTTCTCAAACTTAACTGAAATAACCTGTGATACATCAAATGATTCTCTGGCGGGTTTGTGTCTGCTAAGGGTATTCCTACAATTTCCAGGGGGTAAGTAAAATAGGTATAAACAAGGACGAGAGAACAGGGAAAGGTTCAAGAGACAAAATGTACAATCCAGATAGGAATAGCATTTGCACTTTTTAGTTACATAATAGCTTTAAATTCACCTGAGGAAACAAAATCATGAAGTTGTGATATATCACAAAGGTTATTCAGACCAGGGGCAAAATATGAGAACTCTTTCCTATGTTCAGCATACATTCAAGGAACTTTGTAACTGTTAAGCGGAATAAAAGTTTTAACAGCTATTAAGTAAGATAAGAGTTTGCCTGGCAATGCTTTGTAAATAAGTATCTTAGCATAGTAGTGATATTGTCTCTTCAAGCTGAATGAAGGACAGGAAACTATTAGAAGTAATGGACGATGCATTTGGATATAAAAAGTAAAGCACTGTGAGATGCAGAAATTATACAGTAAATGTCTCTAAACTTAAACTGGAGCTTGCACAAGGCTTTTCCTGACTGAGAAATGAAAGCAGGCTTTAATTCCATTAGTAAAAACCCAGACTAACCTGAAGTGTCTTAACTAGATGCTTGATATGCACTGTGAAAGACAATTAATCATGCACCCAGATACTCCAAATATCTGTAGGATGATGCTTTTTAACTGCCAGTAGTTTCATGTAATTTCATGCTAATTCACATACAGTTGTGTGGAAGGAGAACAACTCAAATGGATGCTGATCTTTTGTAAATATACACCATATTTCAACGTATTTGAGTTCTAAGACAATGCATGTTTAAAATATCACTCTTCTAAATCTTTTCGGATCTAATCTGACTAACAGGGAGACATATAAATGTAACACTGGTCTACAATTTGTTTGTACAGAAATTATCTGCCTTAAATGTGCTAACTTGTACATGCATATAAGATGGATTGGAAAACAAAAGTGTTCAAGTTTTCAATGTTTGTGGTAAAGTGTTACTACATATATATATATTAGTTAATGTGCATTTATTCAATGTATTTATAAATGTTTCAGTATAAATAAGTTGTAAAATTAATGTATTATAGTGTGCAGACAGTGCTGTGAAGTAGATCTGGTTCCTTTTTTGTAAAACTCATTCTTTTATTATTTCTCCCAATTTCATAATTCGACCCAAGATTGTATCAGGGCAACTACAAGCAACCAGCATTTTTTATTTATATTCTGGAGGAATTTTACTTGAAGACCAATGTTTACTACTCAAGTAGTTGTGTATGTGTAAAATATCTGGAATAGCTATTATAGTAGCTGATTTGTATGAATGTTGAACAACATGTGTACAGTTACTAGTGTAGTATTTAAGTTTTAGTCCATCCACTTCTCAAAATAATTACACCAGACAAAAAGGTTGCTGAAAAATGACAGATCAAAAAGAAGTCAAACCTTTCACCAGCAGGCTGAAGTGGATTTGGTCCGTGTTGACATCGCAGGTGTACTCGCCAGCATCAGAACGCCTCAAAGGGTCGATGGTGAAGGTGCGTTTATGGCCCTCCATGAGCGCTCGGTAGCGCTCACCCTCCACAGGCGACCAGTCTTTGAGCCAGCGCACCAGAGCATTTTCCTTGGATACATAGCTGGTTAGGGTTATGCTTTCTGCTTCGTAGCCCGTCAGGACAATGTCATCCTCTTTGTTTATAAATGTAACAGGACTCTCTTGAGTAAAAAGGGAAAAGACGCGAATGTTAGTTAATTCTCAGGATCTGTTTCCAAAAGTCAGAACAGAGCAGGAAAATAAAGCTCTTAAATGTTCTGCTCTCACAATCAACAGAAGGAGCTGGTTTCTGTAAATATATTCAAAGTCATTCTAAATGAATGGGAAAAGGATAAATCTGGATGTAGATGTTTTTCTAACTGACTGAATCAGGTTCTTCTTTGAGATGCTTTTAACTCTTTTATCAGAGCAAGGGACTATTTTTGGTAATTTCCACATGCATTACAAGACAATGACACCACCAGTTCCGGTGAGGACAGTGAGGCAACAATCCTAGGTCCAATGTGGTCTACAGGTAGCCTGGCAGGCCAAACTATCCATGAACTGTATAGTCTGGAATCGGACCATTGACAGAGCTGAAGCCTGTGGGTGGATTCAACTGTTGTCGTTCAAACTGTTCCTGCACGTAATAGGCCAGTTCTATGACCAATCAGAGCAACCAACAGTGTGACGTATTCAGAGCTACAAGCAGAGCCAGCTGGTATATTAGACTTTTACCGTAGCCAGTCAGCAAAACAGCAAATCCATCCTTCTTTAAAACGAATGACTTGAGTGCTTCTTTCTGCTTAACTTTCAAAGAAATGCCCAAGTCGAACTCTTAAAACTCTTAACTTAAAATCGACGATGAAAGCCGATTCAAATGAGCGTGGTTTGTTGGCCACATCCATCTTCGTTGCTCTCTATGGTTGTTCTGCTATCTCGCCCTCGCACAGCCCTGTCGTCATCGTGTAAAGCCCGCCCCAACGATTTGTTACACAGATAGAGCATTTTGATTGGTCCGACATACTTTGTGTCAATGATGGGCTCCTACCATGCGATGCTAGACCACAAACTCGGCAAGAATATTTTCTGCTGCTTTGTGGTCTAGATTTCTAGGCTAGTCTACAGGATCTGTGAGGTCCACTTCTGCATGAACAGTGAGTGGACCTGCTTTGTTTGGTACCCTGAAGTAATGGTACTAATGTAAGGAATAATGTTCAAAAAGATAACATGGATGTGGACAGGTGTCTGGATCAACACTTATGTTGTTGTAATGTTCAAAAAGTGATGTTTCTTTCACCTTACTTGTGTTTTTCTTGTATTATGTTTCTTGTATTTTTTTGCCACTTGTGGGAAAGGAACCAAACGTAGTAACTTTATTAATCTTGATTATTCTACGTAACAATAAGGAACATTATTGTATACTTTTAGTACCTTTGGATTCATTGATGGTGTTGTATATGTATGTTATTAGAATATTATTTATGTAAGGTTTAAGAACTGAGTTTTACTATGTGTTTTATGTATGTTTTTAGTGTGAATGTATGGATGAAATCTCTGTTGTCTGTAATGTTTACTGCTGCTGCCTTGGCTAGGACACTCTTGCAAAAGGTGAAAAAAAAAAATTAGAAAAGTTCTAATCATGTTTATTTCTGTGGTGATAATAGTCTCGGGTCATACCTTGAATCCTGATGATATTGATCATCTTGTCATCCACAGCATCACACACATACTTCCCAGAATCTGAGTGCTGGACGTCAGAGATGATGATTTTCCTCAGAGTGCCGTAGCTCTCAATGGAGATGCGGGAGTCGCTGGTTAACAGCTGATCGTTGCAGTACCACTGGACGGGGGCGTTGGCTCGGGACACCTCACAGGCCAGGATGAGCTCCTCACCCGCTACCATATCCTGATAATCAGGGTCATTGGAGTTCCCGACAATTTTTACCGGAGGCTCTAAAACCCAAAGAGGGAGAAGATATTTTTAGAGATATTTTTTTATGCCACTTTTGCGGAAGTCCACAAAGTGAGTTTTACCTTCGACTGTAACCTGGAAGCTGATGCTGTCATCTCCAGCATCCAAGAAGTACTCTCCAGAGTCTCCGAATTCAGCGTTGAGGATTACGAGGGAACGGAAAGCGCCTTCTTCCTCCTCACAGAATCTTTCATCATTCTCAATACGACAGCCATTTTTGTACCATTTGGTGACAGCGTTGGCTCTGGAGAGCTCACACTCCAGGATTATGTCATCAGAAACCAGCGATGTAAGATGAGTTTTAATCTCTGACTTCCTTAGGATCATCACTGGAGGCTCTGAGGAAGAAAAGTTACATCATGTTATATTTTTTTATTTATTTTGTACTTTTTCCACTCACTCCCATATTACATGATCACAACCAATGACTCGATTTTTCATAAGTACAAGATCCTGATCTGGCCTTTACCTGAAACTTTAACCTGGAAATCAATTTTGTCATCAACAGCATTACATGTGTATTTCCCAGAATCCTCTGGCGTTGGAGAGTGGATGGTCAGACGGCGGAGGAGTCCATCCTGTGTAATAGTAATGTGACTGGTCTCTACTATCTCCGTGCCATTCACCCACCACTTCACTTCTGCACTGGGTCGGGACACCTCGATCTCCAGGACGATTGGCTTGTCAGTGAAACTCTTCAGTGTGTCAGCCATGTTTTTAGGTCGAGTAAGCATCACCGGTGGTTCTGAACGAAGGAGAAGATGTCATGAAAATATGTCTTCGACGACTGATAATTACCCTCGTGTGTGTAATCCTTACCTGTAACAGTTACAAGGAAGGTCACAGAATCATCCTCAGTGTCACACACATACTCCCCTGCATCGTCCACAGTGGTTATGGGGATGACCAGTCGGCGATGGGCTCCATCTGCTTCCAAAATCAGATTCGAGCTCTCCTCTACCTCCAGGCCATCTTTGTACCATCTGATGTGGGCGTCGGCGTGGGAGATTTCACAGTTAAGCTCCAGTCTCTCAGAGGCCAAGTGGGTCAGTTCAAGCTCTGATTCAGACGGGGAAATTATCCGTACTGGTGGCTCTAATGTAGAAATAGAGTATAAGATATCCATGCATTGACATTTTAATACCATCCTTTAGGTATGTTTTGGATTTTGTGTATTTAACACCTTCTATATAATAAATCTGGTAAATATAGTAGTGTAACTAAACACAATTGTCCCCTTCTGCCCTACCTGTCACAGTAAGCTGGAAGAAGACTGAGTCTCCATCTGTTTCACACACATACTCTCCACTGTCCTCTGCTGTGCTGCACAGAATAGTGAGTCTCCTGTATGGACCCTCTGACACCAGCTGGATGTTTCCACTTTCCTCCACCTCATGGCCATCCTTGAACCACCGCACCCTCCCATTGGTGCGCGACAACTCACACTGGAGGTGGACGTCCTCTGATATGAAGCCCTCCATCACAATGTCGTCAGTAGGTTCTACAATCATCACTGGGGGTTCTGTGTGTGAGTTAGAGGAAGCACTATAAGGGCAACTCTCCTTTTTGTACTCTATTTGATTTATAAATACGTCGTATGTGGTAGTAGTATTCAGATCCTTTTCTCAAGTAATATTACTAATACTGTACCATGCTGTGAAAGCACTCCACTAAAATGTAAAATATGTAAGCAGAATGTGTTATTAAAATATGAAAAATAATAGTCACTGTTCAGTAAGTTTGACATTGTAATAACTTTATATATTGTTGTGTTAAGTTATTCTATAGATAAAATGTTTGTAGCATTGCTGTTGTGTTAGAACCAGGAGTCTCTTAAAAGTCAACTTTTAATGAGATCAGAAAATGCACTTCTAAGTGAATCTAAAAGGGGCTGTAAAGATATAGAAACACTCAGATAAAGAGCCTCAAATGTTTACTGAAGTATTTGAATAAAAGTGCATTATATTCCAAAACTGATGAATAGCTGTTCTACATGTTTCTGTACCTCTGATATTAACAGTGAACTCCATGCTGTTGTTTCCTGCCTGGCAGATGTAACTGCCAGCATCTGAGGTTTCCGCCGAGCGGATGATCAGCCTCCTCATGGTTCCCTCTGCCTGCAGAGTTATGTTATCACCGGGGTGGATCTCATGGCCGTCCTTGTACCTGGGGCAAAATTAGACAAACTAATATAAAACACATTCTCAAATGCATGCAACAGAATAAATAAATCATTCAGATGAGTAAAAGTATTTTTAAAGAACCGACACCGTTGCACATAAAGTTGAATTTTAATTTTTTTTCGACAATGTGATTTATTCCTAATATATAAAGCATAACTGGGACTCTAATAGTTTTACCTTTTCAAAGGTGATGACTGGTGTGTGTATAAAGAGGAGTAAATATAAGAAAGTGTCTGAAAACAAAATTATTCCAGCTTTATGGGTAACACTGTATATGTGAGACGACACTGAAGTCAATATTAAACATGATTAATCATCTGAATTCCTCCAACATACCACACAACTTCAGCTTCATCTCTTGAGACATGACAGATGAGCACAACAGGATCCAGCTCCATGCTGCTCTTATGGAGCTCCTCCTCTGGGACTGGACTGAACTCCACTGGAGGACCTGTGGTGGAAGGGAAGAGGGTTCTCAGCAGCAGGAAAGCAAGGTACGAGCCCCCAAGATCTTAAATTTATTTGTTTTTCAAAAACATTTTACCTGTAATGTCCACTTTAAAGTTGATGGCATCTCCTGCAGTTTGACAAGTGTAAACTCCAGAGTGAGAGGCCTCAGATGATTGGATCACTATCCTCCTCATATTCCCGTCTGATTGGATGTTGATACCATCAGTCATCTGAAGCTCCTGTCCATCCTTAAACCAGGACACTTGAGCAAAGGAATGGGAAACTTCACAGTACAGAACGATGGCCTCTCCAGTCTCCACTTCCTTATTGGTGTCACATTCTGACAGAGGGCAGAACGTCACCACAGCAGCTGCAGAAATAATGCATAAAAGGAATCCGGGTGAAATAGTAAAATGTGTTTTGTTCCAAGTTTACACAGATGGTTCTACCTACGTTTAACTTTGAGAACAGCTGAATCCCGCACTCCGTTGGCTATGAACGTGATTTCTGCTGCATCCTCTGCAGAACGAGGGTCACGAATAACCAAGGAATGCTTTGTTTGGGACTGTTGTATCACATATCGTCCGCCATGTTGGAGTTGAGTGCTGTTCAGAAACCAGGTTCCAACCATTGAGGTAGATAGTTCGATCGTAAAGTGAGCCTCTTCTCCCTCCATAATCTCACAGGCTCGGAGGGGAGTACAAATCTTGGGACCAGGAACTGGAAACAAACACAAACCATTTTTTTAAAAGTTTTTGCATAATTGCTTTCACTTGTTTTATCTTAACCCTTGCTCTTATATATTTGTCCAATTGACTTTAACATCATATCAAATGTTTCAACTCTGCTTAACTTCAGAAAAATCCACATTTCATTTTCACCCTTTACTGAATTATCACATTTAACATTATTTGTGGCAGCTTCACTAGAATGAAATGATATCATTTGCAAGTACATCACTAAATGTAATGTTAATAAAGCTGCAAGTGACTAAATTCAGTCAGATTTAGCTGTGTTTCTCAACTGGTGGTTCATGACCCAAAAGTTGGTCACAGACTTCTGAGTGGATTACAAAGAGTGAAGTTACAAAAAAAACTTGCCACACATTTCATGGAAAGATGATGAAGCTTACTTGACATTGTTTGTAGGGAATTACAGCATAAAAACCACTAACAATAAAAAGGGATGCATATCCAAGTATGTGACATGTCCGAACTAAAACTATAACAATACAAACACAAGGGAAATAAAACCACAAACACACAAAAAACACCTACACTTACAAAACTAAACCAGAAACAGAAAAATTTCAAAATAAAATCACAGAACCCTTACAAAAATATCAAAACTGAAATGTTATTTTAAGTCAAATCACATGGTTTATTATGAGAGAAATTGTGGTATTCATGATAAAAATGTCTATATTAAATTAAAAAAAGAAGAAGCTGACATCGAGCGCATGTTCATGAGCCTGAAAGTTACTTGATATGAAGTCTGTAAAAGGTGTCATTGGTATTGTGGTGGTATTGTAGGTGCAATATGATCAGTAATGGGCTATATATGATGTTTTTTTACTATAGTTTTGACTAAAAGACACTTAACAGAATTTACATACAATGCTAAAGGTTTAATCTGGTGGAGTCAGTCTGAATTGTAGGCATTATTGTAGCATGTGGAAGAAAATATTTCACCCGATGTTTGAGTCAAGTTAAAGGTCTTAAATTCAATTTATTGAAACAAAAGTAGGCAAGAAATTCAGAGCTTGAATAACGACTCCAATGAGCTTCTTTGTCTGCTTGCTCACCTAGATGGACCACTTTGGGAAACTCCACATGGCCACTTCGTCCATACTTGTTGATGCAACAGACACGGAAGCGATAGTTTCCCTCACACGGTATGCTGTCACCAGACACCTCAGCTGAGGTAGCGGTCTCAGAGGTGAAGCATTTCTGCCATTCCTGAGAGCCCACCTCCTGTCTCTCCACGACAAAAATGGACCGGGTGCTGGTTTGACTGCTGGGGGCAGGAACCCAGGTAAGGAGGACACTGTTGGGTCGGTCTACATCCATTTTGACTCCCACAGGGCAGATAGGGGGGCAGTGTCTGACGGCTGAAGTGAAGAAAGGATAAGGATGGGACTTGTAAAGCATTTGTTTCTCATGGGAAATGTTTCAGTGGAGCTACCAGAGGGACTAATGCACAGTATTTTCTAGACGTACCTTTGACCTTGAGTCGTGCTGAGGTCTTGGATCTCCCTGCCACAAAGGTGACAACCCCCGAGTCGTGATGGGCCACATTGACAAAGACCAGAATGTGTGTTTTCCCAAAAGACTTGAGTATGGTCTGGTGAGTCTCATGAAGCTTCAGACCATCCTTGAACCAGTGGACCTCCATGTCATCATCCTCCACCTCTACGCAGAATGCAGCATTTTCACCCTCCATGACCTCCAGCTTCCGGGGAAGTTTACGAATGATTGTACCTGTGAGTGTGCATAGCAATTGTAACATTTTATAGTAAAATACAAATTTTAATTAACCCACAATGGAAGCTGTCTTTGAGAAATACATAGTGGACACAAACTCTCTTTACAATTTAAAAAAAAAATGATGAAAGGTATTGATGAGATATCAATCAATCAATCAATCAATCAATCAGATTTGGTCTATGTACTCAGTGGTTGAATCTATGTGGACCCTTATGCAATCAAATCATTGGTTCATTTTTCTTCAATGAGAGCTCAATTACTGTCAATATTTACCATGACCTTTCTACTGAATATGTTGCACTACAACTGGATGACCTTCAACTAAACATTGTTTTCCAGCAAAATGGTGCACCACCACATGGGGGACTGCCTGTCGATGGGTGCCTAAATCAGAGATTTCCAAACCGGTGGATTGGAAGGGATGGCCCAGTTCCCTGGATACCTCTTTCACCAGATATCACTCAACACTGGATTTCTTTCTATGGGGTTATGTTAAAGATGTCATGTATGGAACATAGATACAGGACATCAACAACCTGAACCAAAACTTCACTGATGCCATTGAATCCATTGGTGAGGCTCTCCAACAGCCAACAAGTCAAGGAATCCAGTACTGTTTTGATTTGCTTTTTGCAACTACTGTAATGGTGCCCATATAGAGGTGTATTAAATGAGGCTTTTCATTTTGTGATAATTTCCACAGATTCGTCTTCATTCGCTTTTGGAATTCATTTGTTAAATTGTAAAGAGACTTTATGGACACCCTGTAGAAGTTTACATGGAGATATAGTCAAAAGTAAAGTAATTTGTCCACAGGATTAAAAAGAAAACCTTTATTTTACCTTTAACTGACAGCTCGGCGATGCTCTTTGCTCCATCTGGCATCTCACACAGATAGACTCCATCGTCATCTGTCCCGACATCATGGATGGTCAGTCTTCTTTTGGTGCCTTTCTGCTCCATGCCATATTTGCTGCTGGGCATCAGTCTGTGGTCCTCCAGGTACCAGGCCGCCGGGACTGTCTCATCAGGCACCTCACACTCCAGCACTGCCACATCCCTCTCCCTCACCTCCACGTCTTTCAACTGACGCCGGAATCGCACGGATGTACCTGGTAAAACGGAACAGAGAAGGTTAGTCCAAGATATAAAGTACAGTTATAAACCATCCCTTTTTGTTTTATATTTTACTACCACATTCCCTGTGTGCCTCCCAATATATCTCTATCTAAAGACTTGGCTTGTTGACCTCTCACTAAGCTGACACATAGCAGATAAAGGCAGCTGGCACAGTATTATGTGTGAATATAAAAAGCTAAGTGACCCTGAGAATTATCTGCTCATCATGAAAGGATTAGAACAAAATAATTAACCACTTTAAAGGTGATACAGGGCTTTTTTCATAGACATGACTCTCCACAATGTAAACAGAGCATTTAACCTCAACAAGTGCAAGGTATGACCTAATGTTTTATCCATGTGGACAGAATAATAACAGTAAATGTGCACAGATCATTCAGCATCATTAATGTAGTAATAAAATTCAGGTTTTTTTCACATAGCTCATTTGTTTTCATGTTTAACCCGTTCATTTTAAGATGGAAAAAGGCAGTGATGAATTTGAAGGTTTTGTTGAGCAGAGTGGCTGCTAGTTTTCCACAGACTGAGAGGTTGGTGGTTCAATCTGTGCCTCTTGTTGTCCTTTTATCATGTTTTTCATTCAGATTAAGTACGAAAAAAGTGGAAAACGCACCGACATACTAGAATTTATTTGACCTAATACAAAGTAAGTCCATTCATTTTCAGAAACTATGAAGTCTTTTGTGAATTGGAACAGCGCATGTTAAGTGTTTCTGTCACTTCACTGGCTGATAATTCATGTTTCTCGTCTGTATTTATTTCTAACATTTCATTTCATAGTTACAGTGTCAAACATTTGTTTCTCAACACATGACAAAAAAACTATTGAATTAATTTTACTTGAACATGAGTAGTATTTAATAATGTGTTTGAAATATGTCCCATCTAGTTATCCGACTGTCAGTAGGGGTGGAGAGGCAGCACTTTTCCATCTGCCAGATGTTTCTTACCTTTGACAGACAGGTGAACTGCACTCAGGGTGTTTCCTAGTGCGTTCGATGCTGCACACACATACAGGCCTGTGTCTTGGGTCTTACAGTACAGAACCTTCAGTGTGTAGTAACCTTCTCTATCCTCAAAAATCAGATGGCGCCGTCCAGGTTCTAGAGGAACCCCATCTTTCTTCCACACAATCTCAGGCTTTGGCTTCCCTGTCACAAAGCAGCGGAACTTGGCGTGTTTCCCCTCCACCACCGCAAACTTTTTGACCTTGGATGAGTTGATAGGTGGCTCTTCTGTCAGCCTTGACAAACTGAGCCTCCCGCCCCTGTGCTTTGGTGACCACTGGCTGTTGGTGAGGCCATTTGAGGACATTTTACTCTCCCTATCAGGGACAGGCTCGACAAGAAGGACAGCGCCTGCTAAAGCCTCACCGTGGCAGTTGACGGCCTTGCACGTGTAAACACCTTTGTCGGGCATGCGTGTTCGGAAGATCTTCAGCTGGAACCAGCCGCCGTCCTGGTTGCTGACGCTGAAGTGGGTGCTCTCAAAGATGTCATTTAGCTTCTTGCCGTCCTTTTCCCATACCACCTCTGGAAGGGGAGTGCCCCAGATTTTGCAGGAGAATGCAGCATCTTCACCCCGATCCACCCGTAATGACAGGGGCTTGATAAGGAATCGTGGTTTATCATCTGATGTTAGGTCAGGCTCCTCTTGTTTTTCACTAGACTTGCTGTCTCCCTTATGCTCTCCATTGACCAGCTCTTCACTCTGTTTTCTGTACTCCCCATTTTGCACGTTGCAGTAACCATTCATGTGTCCTGAATCTCCATTTTCTTGCATTGGCTGCTGCACACCATTGACTCCTTCCAGTTGCTTGGGCTCCCCTTCCACTTTGAGGGAAGCTGCTGCGTAGGTTTCACCAATGCTGTTTTTTGCCTTGCAGATGTATTGGCCTGCATCCCCTGGGGTCACTCCAGTAATGGTCAGCAGGAAAGCTTTACCCTCCTCAGAGAGCTTGTAGCGTCCTTCAGACAAGATTTGGATATTTTTACGCTCCCAGACCACATCAGGTCGAGGGTCCCCACCAATTTGGCATCTCAGTGTTGCATCTGTACCACACTGTGCAATCACAGGGCGGGGATAGCCCAAAACACGCGGAGCACCTCCAAATATATCCATTAAGATGTCTCTTTGCTTCTGCTGTGTAGCTGTGCGGCAGTCTCCTCAGTTGGGTCCGCTTATCTTTGATAAAAAAGCTGAAGGATAAAGAAATGTATATTTCTGTGAATTACAACAGTAGAGACATTTACAGATACAAAAAGTCATCTTTTGACTACATTTGATATGACCAGACCCTTAAATGCTATGCTTTTGTGGTCTCTTTAAGTATTAGCAAAGACTTCTGACAAATAGCTTTCTGAACAGGCTTGGAGGAAATGAAATGCAGAGGATAGGTGACATAAAAATGTTTCACATGGTTCAAACAGTTCATAATATAGCGGCTTAACAGGGGTAAACATGTTTAGTAGCTTAGTGAAGTTTGACCAAACATAAACCAGTCCTGGTTGTCTAACAGCTGGTGCTGTAACTCATTGAAGAGTATATTTATAAAGTCAACTGTCCAAAAAAAGACCACAGCCCATGTGTCACACAGCACACAAACTGCAGTCACACACCTGAAGTCACCAAATAAGAAAAAAGCTGACTATAACAAATGTAAGGATAGATCATCCTGATGCGCTCACATTGTTCGCTTTGTGCTTTGTTTCTGAACTGGTGTCTTGTCATCAGGTTACACTAACTTATTAGATGAAGCTAAAATCATGTTTGTTATAATTCTGTTCGGTTCCTTTGTTGGTTTGATTTTGTGCAGGCCAGTGAAAAACACTTGGTTGTATTGTGCTCAGGAATCGCTGATGTTCTGCCTGTATCACGGACCATGCTTTCACATCTGACGCACATCTTAACACTACAGATCACAAAATATGATTCTCCTTTTTTTTCTCGAGAGTAATACTATCATATAAACAAAAACACCAGCTTTTCAGTGAGCATTTTGATCCAAAATATACGGTTCTTATATATTTACTTCTAGTTGTAGACAGACAATACCAGTCAAAGGTTAAACTTACCACGTTTGGGATGCCTAATTAAAGCATACTGTCACTGCTCAGCAGTTGACTAAAACTGGTCTTCAAGTTGGCACTCAGGTAAATGCAGAGGTCTTCCTTGACCTGTATATGTCTATTCTGTTGCACAGTCATCCAGTTCTGAAACCCTTTAGTAGTGGCGGCCCTTTGCTCTTGTCCTTTTGTTGCTTAACCCTGTGTCACATCTGAAACTCCTCTTGGTCTTTCTGAGTCTTGTCTTCACCCCCAGCGGTAGATATTCAGAAAAAGTTGCATGTCTTAGTTGTGGTTCCTTGGTTTGGTGTAAGCTTGCAGGTGGCAGAGAGGAAACTGAGCCGAGTCATTCAGCCCTATACCGTCATTGTCCAACAGCTAAAGAGTGAGAGAGAGGGTTGGAATGGGGGCGGGGAGGGCATTAAATGCTTTCGCAGCTGCTGTCACTGCGAGCCCACCCTCTAAAAATACCAGCAGCTTCGATGACAGTGGGCCAGATAAAGTTAGGCTCTCCATTCACAGACTGTGGTTCAGTAAAGATAGAGGGGAGGCCAAGCTCTGTGATGGATCACTCAGCTCAAAAGATATCCTGAGTTAAACCTCAATGGACAACGGATACCACACCTGCTGGATCTCCTTGAGTCATGAGTCATGTTGACCCATAAATAGGGTCAAATGTGTGTCACATAGAATGGGTAAATATTTAAGTTGAAAAGTGATCAGAGGAATTAACAGGACGAAATACTGAACATAATTAAAAGATGATGCCACTATCTTCCAAAAATGTAGCAGTACATTCACGGTGCTATTGGCAATAACAGGATTTCGCAATTCAATCATACAATAAATGTTATTCTTATCCATTTGTGTTACATTACAAAAAGGGGGATTAGATCTGAATAGATAATATTTACCTCTGCCAAGGAGGTTATGTTTTCATCGGCGTTGATTTGTATGTCTGTTTGTCTGTTAGCAAGATAACTCAAAAAGTTATGGACGGATTTTCATGAAATTTTCACAGATTATCAGAAATGGGGTATCCTACAGATGATTAAATTTTGGTGGTGATCCGTACATTCAGCGCCATCTAGTGGATGAAAGTACAAACTGCCTTGGCGGAGGTCTGTGCTCTCCAAGCGCTTCTCTAGTTTGTTGTGCAGTCTTTTGGTTGATACTGTAACTGGACAACAGAAGTTACCAATGTTGGAATGAATTTCAGGCCATTAGTGCAAGTCAGGCTAACACCAACAGATTAAAATTCTTTTAATGCTTTTTGTGCTCTATAGAAAGGTTAAAACATATTAAAGTGATCGTAATAAACTTAAACTACATTAGTTTGATGAAACAGCCAGTTAAGTCAATTTGTTAATTTTCTGAACTGCCTAATCCACTGGAGGGTCATGATGTGCCACCAATTCATCATAGGTTCGACATATACCCACAAACAACCATTCACTGTCTCACTCACAACTACGGGTGATTTAGATCAAATAATTAACCTATTAAGGTGTCAAACTCCACACAGAAAAATCCATGCTGGAATCAAACACAGAGTCTTCTTGCTGTGAGGCAACAGTGCAGAAATAGATACAGTACAGTACATTTTTAACAGAATAACGTGTCAACTTTTCCATCATAGTATACCCTACGGATTTATTATTTCAAAAAAATAACACATCTGACAGGTTTTCTGCAGTTGCTCAGAGCTAGTATTATCCTCTCTGTCTGTCTGTTTGGAAATCCTGACCTTTAATCTGAGCTCCTCCAATTAGACCCATCACTGTAGGACATACTTTGAGGATCAGCGGATGCATAAAGTGAAATTCTTGTCTGGTCTATTGAGATATCATCTGAAATGTCAGAGTTAAAAGGGAGGTGGAAGCGAAACCCACGCTCTGAAAAACACACCGCCTTTCTGTGTGTATTTTAACTGCACTTAACACTTATTTTTTGCACTTATACTTTTGAGAGTGGCCTTCCACATTGACAGATGCGAATCCATTGTTGACACACACCTCCTGCATTCTCAGACGATAGCTCTCTAAACTCTCTTAAAGTGAAGTGGTTCGGACAGCCGATGCCTCAAATACACACTGCTAACTGTTGTCGTAGAGTTTTGACCTTTGGCGCATTTCGCATAGGTCACATAGCTTCGACCCCTTTGTGACAGTCACTAAGTGATTGTTTTCCACGTATCATCTCAAAGATAGATGTGCTCCAATTCGGAGAAAACAGAGCATCATATTTACAATCTGTGAAAATGTATTGATAGTGACTGAGCAGCATGTGTCAGTCGACTATGAGCTTAATGAATTGTAGAGTCTCACACAGTAGCGGCTCCATGTAAGGCTGGTGGCACCTTCAACATTCCCATCCATGCAGTCATCCCTGCAGCTGTTAGGTATGATGACCACACCAGGAATCAACAGCATGATGCCCTGCTTTGTCCTGAGGTTGGAATTCAATATCAAAAGCTGGAAAGGATTGACAGAGATGGCAGGCTTCTTAACAGGACGTCAATAGAGCTAAGCTATTATTTTGAGCCACATAAATATAGCCATCAGCGTTTAAGTTACATATGTGTTGTTATATTTGTGCTTTTTATTTTATACCTATTTATAGTCAGTGAAGGTTACTGTTCAGTACACTGGCATCAGAGTGAAAAAGGTATAGGTAAATAATATTCAGCTTACTTTAGTGCATTTTAGGCAAGAATGTTGATATTGTAGTGTGTTTCACCCATAAATACCCTGTGCTACCTTGTTGGCATTCCCAAGTTAATTTTTCCAAATAATTAATAAATTTAACCTTTCCTAAGTGATTTGTTCAAAATTTTTTGCAATATTATCCTCCCTATTTTGAGTTATTTCGGTGAAAATCAGGTATTTTTCAATATTTAATTTGCTAATCATGTAAATGTTCATAAAAGCTGGGATTAAAGTTGAGGGATATTATGTCAAAAACAGAAAACTGAAGAAAAAGTGAGATTTTTCAACAAAAATATCACTGACTGAACTTAAAACTAAGCATGTCCATCCAACTGTCATTGATCCAACTCAATGGGTTTTACTGGTGCATCAGTGTTGTAGAAGGTGATGGTGTTTCCATGGTAACTATGGAGCCTCAGAATGTCCAAATGGGTCATGTTTGATGACCATGAAAAGATGATGAACTGTATTTTATGCCAATTATTTACATTGATTGATAGAATTAGTGGATCAATGGATATTAACCATTTTACAGAAGATGCTTTTGGTCACCTGTGGATGTTTGGGTCTTTATGGGTGAATTAAATATTTCTTTTTCCATACTTTTTCAGATTTTTGGTGGATGATGTCATAAGCTAAAGTCTAATTGTTACACTACCCCCTGCGATCCTTCAGTCTATCTTGTAACAAGACATGGAAGTGATTGTCATCCCATTTGTGTAGGGTCTGTGGGGGTAAAAATACATGCAGTGTTTTCCTGTGCTCAAAGAAATTGATGTCTCAAGGAATAAGCTTTAAGTTCCTATGTATCCCGTCTGCAGTGTTGAATTACTCCTCCCTAACCTTGATCCAACTGACAAGAGTCTGAGTGTGGATTTTCTATAAAAACAAACAAAAAAGTCCACTCAAAGCTTTAGATAACAAGAACGATGTTTAATTTATCAGCTTGTGGAGCATTACATCAATTTGCAGTTTAGTCTGTGATCTTGGAAAACAAAAATGAACTGAGCGACCCCAGACTTTAAACTCAATCGCAGACTATAAATTACTAATACGAAGAAACAACGCTGTTGGTGGCTAAAAGAATAAAATGCATCAATGCAATTTGATTTAAACTGGTAATAGGAAAGGTTTTAATGCACAGAATCCATGTCAGCTAAATGAAATTGACATTACACTCAAGTTCATGGGAATTACGCAGATAATAATGTAAATGGGTGCCTTGCATAATAGTGTCCAACAGATGGAGCTAGAGACTCATTTTAACAAGGCAGGTTCTTCAGGCGCATGATAAGAGCACTGTGTGAAGTCGGTTCACTGACTAAACACCTTGACCTTAGAGGAGGAGGAGGAGGAGGAAGAGGGGGAGGCCTGACAGTTGAGCAGAAGTGATCACAAAAGCATCACACGACATGATACATTTTAGAATGTAATATGAATTATATGTAACGCAGAAGTCGGCGATAAAGGTCAGTAAGTACTCCTCCGTCTTCTGAGAATTTGTGTAAACGTTCAGACCCTCGGATGACACCGGTTCAGACCCCCTTAGAGACCAGAGGCAGCGTGTTGAGGCTCACGTACACACTGGAGCCGAGACGCCCCGATCCCTCCGTCCTGAACCCGATCACTCGAGGCAGAGAAATAGTAGATGATAGAGGGACACGCAGAGAGTGAAGAGGAGGATCAAACATTTTTGTCAGGTGACCTCTGACCTTTTAGCTCCTCCTTCTTCATTCTGCAACCAGCAAGCATGCTGGGAGAAACAACAAGGGATTCTGGGAAAGGCAGGAGGAGGGCTTTTTTTTAAATATAAACAACATCTGTGTGTATGTGTGTGGGGCAGATACAGGAGTGCATGTATTTTTTGACGAATATTAGTGTTGTTGACTTGATTTTTAGCTCAGATGTAATGTTTATTCCTCATTTATGACAGTTATAAATCCTTTTAGCGTTTATGGTGACTAATTTTTACCTTTATTGAACAAAAATAGTTAAAACACAGCCATACTTTTGCACAACAAAGCATACATGCTACTTTTTATCAGCTCTATGACGAATAGAAATCATTACCAGCTGTGTTTTTGTCCCTCATATCCTTTTTTTTTTTTGTTTTTTCACTCTTCCAGCCTATACAGTTGTGCTTATATAGTTTATATATCTTAGCAGAATTTGTGATTCTTTGGCCATTTTTCAGAGAATATGAATGACAATACTAACACTTTCCTTTCACTTGAGGCTAGTAGTTGGATGAAGCCATTTATTATCAAAGAAATGTGTTTGCTCTTTTTAAATCATACTGACAACAGAAACTATCTAAATAACAAAAGTTGACATATCCTCGTTCTTAATCCTCTGTTTTGGCTCCTTTAATATCAATGACAGCTTGAAGTCTTTTGTGGTCATTGTGGATGAGGTACTTTATTTGCCCATTCTTCTTGGCAAAACACCTTCAGTTCCTTGAAGATTTTGGGTTTTCTTGCATGAAGAGACTGTCCCATGCACATTCTGTCAGGGTATATAAACTTATGAGCACAACTATACATCAGAGGCCGAGTGAAAACTTTCTATTGTCAGAGTTTGGACCGCGTTGGCAGCTTTTCCTGTAAAAATCATTCGTTGTTTAAACTTCAATTTTCATTTTCCTCCTCTGTCCCTCTTTATCCTCAGGGGACTTCTAGTTCTAATACTGATCTTATCTCATGTCTACATTTAATCAGAGGTTCCTCATGATGATTGTGCTCACAGCAGGGGGGGTGAGAGCTCGTGGCGACGCCATAGTTTACAGTGAGCCTCTCTCCAGAATTGTGTTTGTATGGTGTGTAAACTCAGACCTGTATTTTGTGTTTTACTGCGTATACCTTATACACTCCGATCCTGCGTTTGGCCTTTAAGTGAGCTCCTTTGTTTGCTTTAATAGAAAGAGTCAGATGTTGCATTGGATAAATATTGCATTACTTTTTATGATCAGAACCAGATGTGGAGCAATGTTGGGAAAAAAGCAGCTCCCTGATGAGAAAACGCACACATACACAGACAGCTGATAGATGGCAGAGAAGTACTTCATTTCCTTCTTTTGCACTGTGATTAAATGTATGGATTAGTCACTTTTTAGGTTGGCTTGTGATCTTTATTTTATCCCACTGACGAAACTAGAACACGAGTTATTGACAGTAGTTTTGGCATCTCTCATTTTCCAACATAATATCGTCGTGTTAGTCTTTAAAGATGAACGGATGCAAAAGCCATTATGCAGGCTTTTACATATTACTGTGCTCTGATAATGTGTAAAATACATATAGTTGTGTACATTTTGTAACATATACATAGAGTATTGTGCAAAAAGTCATCAGATACGTTTTGCAGGCCACACATGCAATTCTCAGTTTTAGCAATGATGTACAGAACAGGTGTCAAACATTTGACCCGGGAGCCAAATCCGGTCCGCTAAAAGGTCCGATCCGGCCCGCGAGATGAATTAGTGAAATATAAAAATTACACGAAAGATATGAACAATCAAGGACGCTCAAATCATACAGTTCAGGGGCCACATACAAACAAATTTGGTTTAGTTTGTCTTCGTTAAAGTGTAAAAAAGTAAAAATCTTTACATTTACAAACTATGTTTTTACAAATCATGTGAATAACCTGAAGAAATATGAACAACCTGAAATATTTCAAGAGAAGTCAGTATCATTTTACCAATATTCTGTGTGTTATGAAATGTTTTGTGTTTTTGTAGATTCTTTGTGATCTCTATGTTACAATGTGCACGTAGAAATGAGAAGCTGAGACATGATACTGTTAAAATTGCACCTTTTTTTTCTTCAATTTTTTTTCATGCTTCATCTTTTTAAAGAATAGTTTGTAGATCTGAATATTTTCATTATGTAGTTTTATATTTTTCACTCAAAACATAGAGAAAACTTTGGAGTTGAGGTTATTTATAGGTTATTATTTTCCTGGTCCGGCCCCGTTCAGATCCTTTTCTGCTGTATGTGGCCCCTGAACTAAAATGAGTTTGACACCCCCGATGAACAGCATCACAAACAAAACTTTGTAGAAAAAAAACACGTCCTACAAACCAAGGTGCTCTTTGAACTCAACACATCTTTAAACTTTTGTCCAGACTATATGACACAGGGGTCAAACATGCGGCCCAGGGGCCAAATGGTCTAGCTCTTCCCCTTGGAAGGAATTTCTGAAATGCAACTATCATGTTAGTTCAGGTTCCGCATTCAGACCAATTCAATCTCAAGTGGGTCAGATCAGTAAAATACTATCATAATAACCTACAAATACTCACAACTCCAAATGTTTCTTTTTGTAAATCTAAATAATTTCATGTATTGACACTAAAACAAAGTGTAATAATTTCACAAAAAATGTAAATAATCTGAACAAATATAATTGTCTTAAGAAAAGTAAGTGCAATTTTAACAATATTCTTCCTGTTACTTCATGTTTTGTAGATCTACTGTGTCTGTAAGTTAGAATGAACATGTGGAAATAATAAAATGAGGCATAATATTGTTAAAATGACAGTATATACGTTATTCACATTGTTTGAAAGGATGCTATGTAGATGTAAACAAACAGATTTTTATTCTTTAATTGTACTTTTTTTTTTTTTTTTGCTCTAAAACATAGAGAAAAGTGTGGAGTTGACATTATTTATATCTTATTATGTTATTATTCCACTGGTCCAGCCCACTTCAGACCAAATGTAGTTGAATGTGGCCCATGAACTAAAATGAGTTTAACACTCCTGCTATATGAGATCTACTGCACTAATCTTCTGGTGTTTACCACTGGATTTAATTCAACACATGTCTGATGTTTCTTATTCTAGAGGCTATTTTTTGTCATGGCAACAGGGCTCACATTAAATTCTGACTTTAGCCTATAGAAACAGTTAAGTTCTGTTTTTTTTGTGGGGTTTTTTTAGCCCCGTGTTCATATTTCCTGAATTTTCTTGTTGCATGTGAAGAAAAAGAACTGAGAAATAAATATGTTTTCATTACAATCCTGCAAAAACAAAGCTAAAGAATGACTAACACTTTTGCACACTGCTGTACATTGCCATACATTATGCTTCATTTAGCCTCGTATACACTGAGTTCAATGCTAAACTTGAACTGAATAAATAAACTGCATCCGCCCCCATGAACTCTGCTTAACTGTACTTGTGTAATGAGTTGCGGAAGCATAAATGGTTTGCGTTGAACAGTTCAGTGACATTTTAAGCCACCTCTGTGAGTGATGTTAACTGTACATGTTACTAGAAGTCATGTGTACCCTGGATGGAGCAGAGATGAGAGAGGTTTAAAGCACAGTGGCATTTCAGTGCACGCAAAGTCAAGCAGCGCACAAAGGGCTTTAGTGGCAGATGTGGATATAAATTACAAACAATCGCTCTCTCTCGCTCACACACACATACACACACACACAGAGGGACGTTACGACAGATGTGGAGAGAGCAGTTTGATGCCGTCACGTCACTGGGTCGCCGCTGGCAACCATCTGCCATGTATGCTGACCATTTCCTTGAGCTGAATCAGTCTGAATTCACACTCTTTCATCCTGTTCTTGCTTTGTCTCACATTTTCACACCTGAAGGTCAGCGAACACAATTCTGTATTGTATCCTCGTAACTGTAAAGGTTACAAGTATTTTACTATTCAGTTAAATGTACATCAAGTGTGAAGCACAAAGTAGTTGTTGTCCAGTGATGTGCTTTTAATGCAATGTGTCATATTCTTGAAGATCACCATATGTTTGTAGCACGGCTGTCTAGTGTGAACAGTGTTTCCCTCAGACAATAACTTCGCACGAGCCGTTTTCAGTTTTAATCCTGGAGGGTTTGGAAAATTAGGAGAATTTTCTCAGCCCGTAAAGGAAGATTTAATCCTTCAGTTTGTTCCGACTCACTTGGAAATACTTGTTTTTCGCTGGACAGGAAGGGGGTGGATGAAATGAAAATGTGGAGTGAAAGACACAGTATTTGCTTCTGAGATTCAGTGAGAGGAAGAATAAAGCTGCATAAATTAGAAGTACTCAAGTCAGCCTACTTAAGTCCAGTTACAGTAAAAATAAATATCACTGAATTATAGCTTTCTTCATTTGATTTGAGTCGTTGACATCACACAGTGCAGATGTTGACACATTGCTTCAATATATTTATATAAATTCATTTATTCATTCGTTTGTTTGTTTATTTTGAGCATTTATGCAAGTTCAGAATTCCAAACTCATTCATTTACACTCGAAAAAGAGTGGAAAGAAGAAAAACTTATTTAGTCCCGCCCCATTCTCGTCATCAAATAACTTAATAATAATTACAATAATAACATAATGCTGTTTTAAATATTCACTCCTGTCCGAAGACTTCAAGCCAGAACAATGAAACAAAATAGACCTTGGGTGTGACCATTGTGCGACCATGGGTAACAGTCAACTTACATTATAATAATTACATACCAACAATGGTAAGAACAATACCAGAAGATAAAAACAACTGTATGAAGAACAAGAAGCACACATTCATATTTTTAGACAGAATATTAATGTAACATCAGTATTAACCCAGAAGGACCCAGCGTGACATTTGTGTCACTTCCAAAATGAATGTTTCTCAAAATTTAACCATCCTTAAGGGCTTTATCACCATTTATTGCCATGTTGTCTTCTGTATATTGGGTTTTTCTTTCAGTGAAAATCACTTATTTTTCAACCTTTCATTTACTAATCCAGTAGATATTCATAAAAGCTCAGAGAAAGGAAGAATAACGTTTGGGTCTTTAAGGGTTAAGACCCTCTATCTTTATACTGGGACCAGACCATATGTTTATATAACAGTTTAAATCTGTAAATAGTTTGACATTGCTTTTATTGGATGTCCAGACTGTTCCAAAGTTTCACTCCACATAAAAGCACAAAAATGTTTATAAGTGGTTTGAAACTTGGGTTATGTGACATCTCCTAAACCTCTCAAATTATGAGCGCTCTCCCGAAATGTAAAACAATTTTGTATGTTATGTACTTGGTAAAAAAACAAACAAACTTGGGAGTAATTTGTTGAACGCTTTGAATAAGATTATTGACGTATAATATTTTACAAAATCATGGATTTTTAATAGTTTTGACTGAATAAACAGATTTTGAGTGTGTTATAATTCTAACTAATGTATAACTAAATTATAATGCAGACTCATCCCCTGGACTAAAGGAGCATAAATAATCCTCGATACATGTCTTGACTTTATCACAAATTGTTGTTAAGTGTTCATGATTTTCATAAAAACACCCAAATACCAAAATATGGAGACTCTGCGTCTTCTGATGATGCACATACTAATGAATGAATATTTCTTTATTTCAGTTATGTACAAAAAAACACATACATATAAAGAACATACAGTGAACACCATTTGTAACTGAAAAGGGCAGAAGGCTTATTTCTGCTTCTCCTACTCACATCCTTACTCCAACTCTATTTCTGAAGTTGCAGAAAAATGAAACATTAGCTAAAATGAATCTTCAGTCACTTTCATAAGTTACTTAGAAATCATTGTACTTTCATGGCCCTTGAAAATGTCACAACTTAGAGCTTATTTAAAGCTCAGCAACGAGCTTCACAACTTCAATGTATCCTTGAATCGGTTCCACAATTTAACACCTATGACAGAAACACACTGATATTTAACATTTGTTCTGACTTTACATGTTTCAAACACAAACTTATAATTTCCTTTTCTGAACTTAAAATTTTTTTGAATACGAACAGGAAGGCTTTTACTCTTAGCACGAAACATAATTTACATTGTTTTTAAATAAACAATATCGGGAAATGTCAATAAACCAGATCTTTAAAAAAAAATGGATGACTAGACTGAAGATGTCCAGGTTTATCTATAACTCTAATAGCTTTTTTATGAGGTAAAGTAATATGATTATGACTTAATGAACACTGGGGAGGGGTCTATGATCATGCTTAGAGCGGTTATATGACGCTGTGGCTGTCCAGGGGCGACATACTTGCATGGCACCACCGCTAAAAATGAATTACAAATCATATCAGATTATGCAATATGTGCCTAATTTTGGCTCTTTTTATATAGAAATCTTGTGTGTGTTTGCCTTGGGGTAGTATGTGTTGAACTACGCCCCCCCCCCACACTCGCCATACACACACTCACGCAGCTGTTTATTGTGAAGCCCATGCAGTTTGTTGGCCTTAATTAACCGATGTCTCTAATTAGTGCCAGGTTATCTCAGGAGTGTGTGAGGGAATAATTACTGAGGGAACAACAGAAAGAAGACTACTACTCCGGCTGCTAAATGATGCCTGTCATATGCAACATTTCATATTGGTGCATTTAATAATTTATGAGGAGTATGGGCTACTTTCAGTCCTCTGACATTGTCCACATTAATCTGAATGCTTCCCCTAGCTGCGGAGAATAATAGCATTTATAAATAAAGTAGTTAGAAATTGAGCAACAAAGAGGCTCAATTCAAGACAGATGTTAGACGTGTATATATAGAAAGGTGGGTTATTTTAAGGCCGCCATCCTACTGCTGGAGCTTCTGTTACCGTGGTAACCAAATTGTGCGCAAACAAAAGTGTCCTCTAGATGAACCCTCAGCGGTTACTTACCTTTTCAGTCGCACTTGTCGCTCTTTTTTTATTACTTTTCTCTGTCTTTTTTAATCTCCCCATTAGTTTTGGATGACTTTGAAAATCGCAGAAAATGTGAAGGGATGAAACCAAAGGGGAGGGGAACATGGGGAACTTCATCTCTAAACTTTCAGCTGGTTCGGAAGTTTTCGTCTGCGGCGTTACGAATGACAGAGGCAGTAGGATGTCGACAGCCTGAAGTGGTTTACTTATATGAGCACTGTACTGCTGCATTATTTATCGACTTCTCTTGCTTACAGTCAGACACTAAGCTAAAGCTGTCTGTCATGTTCTTTAGTGCCTTCCAGTGGTTTTATAAAAGACTGAAATACGCAACAAAATAAAGGGCCTGCAGATGGGTGTCATATGAAATAAATAACCCCGAGCTGAGGCCAGACTAGTACAACTCCAGTTCCAAACAGCATGGATGCGAGTGTAAAATGTAAATAAAAGCAGAATGCAATATTTTGCAGATTCATGTTTACTATTGTGTAGCACCCCTTCTTCTTTTAACAGCATTTCTGGGAAGTGGAAAAGCCATGCTGTTCTACAAGTTGCATTATTCAGTAGCACCACTGTGCTGCTGAAATATATAAGGTTGTCCCTGCAGAAGACATCATCTAGATCAGAGCTTAGGTTGGTCTTAACCCATAAAAACCCAAACATCCACTGCTGACCAAAATCATTTACTGATATAAAAAGTGAAATAACTGTTGATCCACTAAGCCTGTCAGTACATGTAAATAACTGGCCTAAAATGCAGTTTGTCATCTTTTCATGGTTGTCAGAGGCTCTGTTGTGAATGTGGAAATATTGTTTGATTCACCAGTAAAACCCATTGAGTTTGATGAATGACAGCAGATGGCGATACAGTGGTACCTCTACTTACAAAATTAATCCATTCCAGAAGTAGTTTCGTAAGTAGAAAATTTCGTTAGTAGAGACGTGTTTTCCATGTAAATGCCCT
>JAQQZY010000013.1:3967425-3980129 GCA_030068375.1 Ostorhinchus rueppellii
GTGTGTGTGTGTGTGTGTTCGAAGAATCCATCTGCTCTCTCCTTGTTAAGATCAGCCCCCGAGGGCCCTCTCAGCACAAATCCTCTTGTCTCCTTTCACTCGCTTACCAAATATCTTAGAAATTTAGCCCTGTCTGCCTGCCATTCCACTATTTTTTTCAAATTATTTATTTCTTGCTTTTTATAATTTTCCATTGACATGTACAGATATTCACAACCATTGTACATTCTCTCGTATTTACATGTGTACTCTAGCCACATTTTCTTAAATGTATCTCTAATATATCTGTTTTCTCAACAGTCAGTAGAAAGAATCATTGAAATAAATGGAAAGAACATGAAAAATTAAACAGATCTTGAACAATAAACATTTGGAAGTAACCATGTAGCTGTGATTGTTCATGTGTATGAAATAAAATCAGGCCTCGGGATTATCATTTACTGAACCCGTTTCTCCCAACATGAAGCAAAAGGTCCCAGTCTACGATGTACCACCCATTCCACTATTTTTATTTACCTTTTAGAATGCGTCCAGATTGTTGCATAGGGTTTGGAAATGTCACTTAAAAAGAACAAGTAATGTTTATGCATGTTTCAAGGTCTTCAGAAGTCAGTAAATGCATCTACAGTGTTGAGACAAAGACAACAAAAAGTGCCCTGCAGAATCAGAACAGCAGAAAATGTTCCATGACTCTGGATGGACTGAAGCAGACATTTAAGTGCTAAATGGACAGTCGGGTCGATCGAGACGTTCTGTGACTCTCCCTTCATTCCAGTTGATTATGAAAACAAGAGGTGAACATCAGGGCAGGACTCTCCACAAACTTCCTGTCTCATTTTCCATCTTTACCAAGTCCAACTTTGTCTACATCGCACACAGTGTGGACAGTGCACCTCTAAACTTATACATCATGTGTGAGACCTTGTTGCTAAGCAACACTGGCCAATGTCAGAATGTCCCTGCATTAGAGACAGGACTCTGGGAATGCAGTGTGTGTGTCTCATTTTCTTTGAATACTTATGCGCTGAAGTTGTGTGGACTGGTTTGATTATTGATCATGTGAAGAGTTGTGTGTGGGCTACATGAGGACGTCTGTGTGTGTTGTCACTAATCTGGGATGCCGTGTGCAGTGTGTGTATAAGCCGTAGAGAGACACAGAGGGAATATTTTCCCTCTACTGTCAAATCAAAATTCTGCAGTACAGAATGTCTATTTATTTTTCAGTTACAACGGTAATATTTTATTCTTCTCTTAGGCTTCTGTTTGTGTCGCTTAGTGATGTGTACCCAAACAGAAGCACTGCGACATCGTTTTGAGTCTGTTTTCACCTAAGATTTGCTGTTCTTTGAGACAAAAACAGTCTGTACACGCAGTATCTTCTTATAAATAACAAAGTACAGACAGTGGAGACTTGCTTAATTGCTTAATTCAGATTCATCCTGGAATAATTATCGAGCTTTTCCACTGAAGCATTAACTACAGAAAGTGTTTGGCTGCTTAACCCAAAATATGTACTTTCCATTTCAACATTCAAATTTTGTTACATGAATAATGAATAAATGCTGACTACCCACTTATTTTTTGCTTACTTTAAAAGAATAACTGAGCTAGTGTTTAAATGGCTAAATTTTCTAGTTAATTTATTCATTCATTCAGAACATTAGGCTGGATACTTCATGTTAGAAAGCTTTGCTGACATTAGGGTGCAGTGGATATGTTTATGAGTCACATGTCAAATAGGAAGTAAGTAATAAAATGGACTACTTGTATAGACTCTACATGTTTGCATCATGATATGATTTTCATTATGATTCAGATGGATTGTAAGTCATGTTATTGCGTAATTCAAGGCTGGAGAACACTGATGGACACATCTATTTGTAAAACATTCTGTCTAATCCTATGTTAATCTAAAGCCCCTAACCCCACATGTGTACACATCTGGACCTATCCCATACAATGAAATAATATAACCTGCAACAATCCTCCAGGAAGTGGAATTAAAGTCTAAATATAGAAAATTAAACACATGGGAAATCTATAGGGTGTCTGTTCATCCTGTTAACCCTGTGCAGTTATGTCCCTATGATCTCAGTTCGAATAAAAGTCATCATACTGATTGTACATGTGGCATGACCCTCCCCCAGTTGGAATAATAGAGGTAAATGCAAATTTGTCAGTCACATTTGATGAAATTACCTGTTCAACTGGAATTTTTTGCAGCCTTTGGGCTCAGGTGTTGTATTCTGCTGAGAATATCAGGTTGTCCAGGTGAGTGAAAATGCGTAGTTGCATGGAAATACACGTGCACCCACACAAAGGAAGCACTGTCAGATCATCTTAGTCAGCAAAACTGGAAAATCCTTCACTGTTTTCCCACTAAAGATGCTACAATTTCTCAGTTATGTATTGAAGTGGTTTCTTTGGTTATTGGTGTCCATCTATTTTATGTTACTGCCATTTTCTGATACTGTTCAACTCCCCTGCTGTTCATGAACTATCACTGACACTGATACTAGGCTTGCATCAGTTACATGCACCAGTCTTCAGTTTTATGGGGGCTGGGGGTGATATGCTGTTATTTTTCCTCGTTTCCACTGATTCTGTCACTTAAACTTGCTTTAGCTTGGCTCAGTTTGGTACCAGGATTGTTGTATTTCCACTGCAGGTAAAATCTTCAGTGGCTGGTTATCATAGCAACTCACTGTAAACAATTTTGACATAATCTTCAGTACGACTGCAGTTATGATGAAACAGTGGAGGGTGAAACTTAAACTGTAAGTAACAAACAAGAAGATTTCTGAGTAGTTTGGCTTTAGCTTGATATATACATTGGCAGTGCTGATTCTGAACTGACTAATCTGCAATTTTTATAACTTTATGACAGGCTTCGTATTGCTTTGGCTTGCTTGGCACTTCAGTGAAGGTCGGACTGGGAATAATAACTGATAGTATGTGGTGGTCCCTGCTCTTATGTAGAGGGAACACCAGGAAAGCCATGCCTTTTTTTTTTTTTTTTTTTTTTGCAAGTGGGACTGATACAGTAGAAAAGTGCATGGGTCTTATGAAAGCTGCTTGAGCAAAAAATTACCTCTCAGCAAATTGTAATTCGAGTGAGACCTCGACATAATTATGTTTTCAAGCTGTTGAAAATCGACACCATTATGCAACATTTTACCTAATTACATACATTTTCAGGCAGATGGGAGGGTTAAATACACTGTTGCCCATAAAGTTGCAATAAAATCTTTTTATGTCTTCTCATAAAATAATTATGACAATGTGATTTATTCTTGACAGATAAAAACTCGTTGCATTTAGTCGAAGGTGATTAGAATAGAGAATAGAATAGATTACCCTTTATTGTCATTATATTGAAGCCTTTTTCAGTGCAAACGGGTAATTGTATTTACAAGATGAAGTCCTACAAGACAAATATGAAGATAAAAAGGACACAATTTGAAAACATAAAAAATATAAAAGTGTATTGTATAGGATGGCTGGATATATACAGAATAATTATAGTACACAGGGTGATTAATACTCACAGATGAATATGTATTACATGTGAGAATGATTGTATTGCACTGGATGAATGAATGTTGAGGTAGTATGATGCGATAGCAGCAACAGTAACAGTGATCGATATATTGCACATTGTTCATGATATTAACGGCTGGGGTCGTTCCATGTAAGAGTTCAGGGTGGTGATGCTGTTGGAAAGAAGCTGTTTTTCAGTCTGTTTCTCCTTGATGCACCTGTAGCGCCTGCCAGAGGACAACAGGCCAAATGGCTGAGAACCAGGAATTACTGATGTGTATAAACAGGAATTAAAAGAGGAATGTGTTCGAACTTTATGAGCAACAGAGTGCATTCCTGACAGCTGTAATTACCAATCAGATTCTGGAAGATGCATCGTGAACGTGACTGTACTGCTCTAGTCCATGTTACAAGGTTCATCTGTCTTTATATTTGCTGCATTAATAGAAAAACTCAAACGAAGTAGCATTTAACAGATTTTCTGCAGTATTAGTTAAGTATATAAGGTAAATAATACGATAAAGCACTTTGCAGTCATAGTTGGGTCAATAGAGGGTTAGTCCATTGAGAGGTGCTGCTTTGAATGGACTGCCTCGCTCTCTGTGTATGTGTGTGTATTTGCACCGTAGTGTACAGTGTAAGCAGTGTGTTGTCTGTCAGTCTGCCTTTCAGCGCTGTTAGGAGTGTAAATACCAGGAAGGTCATGCGTGGGGGCGAAGATATGGGGGGGTTTTAAAAGTAACTTTAATTTTCATCATCATTTTATTACCATCAAAGACGCTCTCTGTGCCTTTTTCATCACTCGTGTGCGCTGGTAGTTTTCCATAAGGGAAGGCATTGAGGGCCTCAGGGGAAAGTCTAGAGGGGAGGAGTCAGCAAAGGAATTCTGTGTATGCATGTGTTGGTGTGTGTATGTGTGTTGTGACAGCATGGCTATGATATGGGAAGACAGAATGTGTGAGCAGCTCAGGTGTATGTGTGTGTGTGTGTGTGTGAGAGAGAGTTTTGAATGGACACCGATTGCTCAACAGTAGAAGTAAGCGGAAAACTCCACAGAACAAAAAAAGGGGCATGAGTGTGTGCGGGTTTTTGTGCGTTGACAGGAAATAAGGGGCTGTTGGGTAATAGCACAGTCTGTCATTTCCGTACTGCACATGCCGACACCCACAGCAGCGGACTGTCACATGGTTTATAAGTTTTGAGTAGTAGAAACAAAGTTTAGTGACGTCAAAGGAAGTTAGGCGGTGAGGAGGGAGAGAAAGGAGGGGCGAGAGAGTTAAGGACAGAGGAAGGAGAGAGAGTGAGAAGGCAGACGCAGAGAGAGAGATAGTAAGACAAAGAGATCATTTGTTGTCATATGCCCGTGTCCTTCCCAAGGACAAGCAGACATGCCACTGTCGTCATGTGAGACTCCTCCTACCCCTCCTCTTCATCTCTGTCCGTTCAGCTCCTCCTTTTTCTCCTGCTTCCACTTGTCCCCTGTTTGAGTTTTCTCCTCTGGACGTCTCTCAACTTCTACCTTTAGCCAGTGACACAAATTCAGTAACAGATGGATTTGTGGACGCATGTGTCAGGAGCAGAAAAATAAAATAAACATTTGTTTTAATTGTGAACAACACCAAATAATGTAATAAATATAAACTAAAACAAAATTAAACTGCAGGTAAGATGTGTATTCAGTGATAATCAGTGTTAACTCTGCAAAACAGTGAGTTTGTGTATGTTTGTCCTTACCAGGCAG
Source organism: Ostorhinchus rueppellii (assembly GCA_030068375.1). Lineage (NCBI taxonomy): Eukaryota > Metazoa > Chordata > Actinopteri > Kurtiformes > Apogonidae > Ostorhinchus > Ostorhinchus rueppellii. Next base: position 3,972,707 of record JAQQZY010000013.1, read on the forward strand.
TGTGCTGCTGTAAATGAATGCGCCGCGTCCCTATAGTCATTATAACTGTCTACATGACCTTTGACCAAAATAGTTTGCGAAGGGTCTGTGGCTTCCCTCTCTCTGACAGGGGAGTGAAAAATGGCTTTGTTGTGAATAGGAGTTACAGCGGGGCTTTTATTCTGAAAACCATTCCTAATTCTACTGTTAAACTGTCACACAACTGTGACTCAGATCACATGAAAGCTCCAAGCTTACAAAGACACTAGTTGACTCATTGATGAGGTGTTTCTAAATGTGCCAGAACATCACTTACTTCTGCTCCACGCATACTTTTTCACTGCTTTAAAACTGGAATTACATGTTGTTTTTATTGGTTGGAGTAAGTAGTTCCATATTTACAATTACGGTTGGAATAGTTATGGCTGTGGTTAAAACAGTTCACTCTCAGGGACACGGCTAGCGCATGAACTAAAGCCTGAGCTGTGGATGTTGTTTTTGATAACAGTGACTTGAAACTGGAGAAAGATGTTTACACAGACAATTAGGCAACGCCTTTACTTATCAGGACCGTGTGACCCTTAACAGTTCGCAATAATTGATGGTCATTTCAACACTTTCAGTCAGCGGTGTGACCTTTTCACACCAGTCTGGCTCCCACCCAAACACAAAGAAAGAGTGGATGACGGATCAATGTGTGACTGAGTCTGATAAACCAGAGTATTATGTGTTTTTGCTGATTTTCATGATGTCTCTATAGTCACGCATCAAGGATTTTTTTTTTATTTGACAAGTTTAAGTTTTCATAGTTCGACATACATCTGCAATAGAATCCATGTAATGCAATTGCACAACATTTATTTACATATCTCTTTGCTCAAATAACATCAATTGATACAACCCCAGGTAGTAAAACTGCCCCTCAGGCTTGTACTGTAAGCACTAGGCATGATGGGTAATTTTTTTTTTATCTCACTCTGATGTGCCCATCACTCTAGCACAGGGTCAGTCTGGACACATCAGACCACATGACCACAGTCCAACCAATGATGATTTAAGAAATGAGAAGCTACACACTGCTTCAGTTAAAGGGTTAAAAAACGTGTTGAAACATATTAATAACTGCATTAATTATCCAATAGAAGGACCTGAACTATTTGTTTTGGGAGTTGACCATACCATAGATCTCTGAACCAAAAGTACTTATCATATCTGATATAAACTTAGGCATCATTTCCTTTTTAGGATGTTGTAGCTTGTGCAGTCATTTCACAAACTTTACTTCTTTCTGTCTTTTAAGATTTCCTTCTATGTTTTCTCAGTGACATTCAAGAACATTTATTAGCATTTTATGACTTTCAAAGAAGTTTACTGGCAATAATTCACATTTATGCAAAGAGTCTTTTTTGTGTCGCTGCCAAAATCTTTGGCCATGACTGTACATGCTTCTCAATGAAAATATTCGAGATTAAAATACATGTTGTATGAACTTGTCGATACTTGTAAATCAATGTTATTTTGTGTTAATAATAAACAACCCAGTCATGAGACATTTTTTTGCTGTACTGCATACAGGAAGTGGTTGGGGGTGGTTTGTGGACATAGAAAATGCATGAATGTGCCATCAGAGACCAGAATATTCAACCCAGCGACAGTAGGGTTTTAGGTTTAGATACGAGAAGTGCTTAAATACTACGGTTTGGTTTAAGCAGTAGTGAATACATTGTGAGTCAATTCTGTATATCCGTTTGAACCTTTGCCTACTCATAGTGCTCATTTTGGGTCGCAATTGGGTCATCATTTTGTCTCAGTGAAAAATAACGAAAGATGAACATGAAGAGGGAAAGTACATGTGGTTGAAGCTGCCTTTGTTAGTGATAACACACAGTCAAGTATGGGGAGAAGACAGAAGAGTCTGCAGCCAGCTGATAGTTTCTATAGGCTGAGAAGGCTTCTGAGGTAATGATCATAACACTGCATTCATGACATATCGCCTGCACCAGGTGAGCCAGAAGAACCCACGTCAGTCAGAAATATATGCAAAACCAGTTCAGCTTCTCAATAATAAACCCAAGTGTTCAACCTGCAGATATCTGACGTACTAAAGGTTGTAATAATCATCTGCTTAGAGTGAAGACATTTAACCTAGAAGCCTGAATATTGAATGTATTTACCTCAAAAATGTTAGCACACATTTGTGGCTTGCAAAAGCCTTAGTTTAGAGAAAGAAAATCAACAGCCACGACTGAAAAGGCACATCTATTTTTAAACCCAAGTGAAGCATCAGCCATCTTTTCATGCTCATGCTGAGCGTTTTTTCTGACTGCGGGGCCTCCTGTGTGGAGTTTTCAGAGAACATCCCCCAGGTTAGCCCAATGGCACAAAAATAAGTTGCATATGGTGGCCCTTGCAGTTAGTCCATTTGCAAATCTGGGTGTTCGCAGTGCAGTATGCGTGCATATGTGTGTGAGACACAGTGAGCGGACACAGTGGCTCTTTGTTGCACTTGCCAGGATTTTGGATCAGCCGGGCTGGCAGTGCCTGCAGTGGCTCTTTTTCTTTATCCTCTCATTCACTAGTTTTCTGCAGTACTTTATTTTTCCACTGCACATGTATTATTAAAGATGTATTATGTGAAGTAAACTATTTTTATCCAGTATTTCCTGTACTTTATTTCATTTTCGCAGTGCAGGAAAGTAAACATACTGTATATTTAACTAGAAGTATATATTTTCTATTCTTATATATCTCTAAAGACATGATTTTTTAAACATAGATCAGAACACCTTCCATATCTCGTTACAGAGTAATAGTGTCACACTAGCGGCCAAGGTTGTATTCATAACTTCAGTAATAAAATCAATATGAGCAGAGAAATGAATGTGGAAAATAGAAACCTGATGAACCCGACTGAACCCTCTGTAAAGCCAGGATACATCTTACTTAATGGCAGTAATTCTATTGATATCCTTTCTAAATAAATTACGCATACGTAACAGCACAGTGCGCATCAGTGTGTTGATGAATCAATGTTTTTCTTGATTGCAGGTTACTCTTTAAATCCCCATTTGCAGTTTTAACTGTGACCTCAACTGCATAATACTAGCAATACTGACAATAACAATAATCAGAATTACACCAGATACATCTCTCACCCTGTCTGTCTGTCTTTACGCTTCCTCTCTCCATCTCACTTTCTCATTCCTCTAATTGCAACTGTAATCCTTGGCCAGATTAGAGGGATGTGCAGTGTCTGTATGTGTGTTTGTGTGCTCGGTCGTAGTGTGCAACGAATAGATCCATCAGAGATTACTCGATTCATGTCATCATCACGGGTTGAAACTGACAAGAATCCAAATCCAATTTAGTGTCCGTCGATGTTTCCTGAGACGCGGAATGCGATCCGGTGGCTTGTGACGTGTCTAAACTGAACCCGTGAAGTGTTTTTGTTGTTGCTTGAAGCATTGTTTAATTACAGTTTGATTTATCGCCTTTTTCCGACGGATCTGAATTCTTTGTCGAGCAACTTCTTCCATAATTTCCTTCTGATCTGAGCGCTGTATTTCAGATCTGCTGCCTACTTTCGCTGTCATACAGGCGACTGGTCGGAACAGGGTTTCTGGAAAATGTTTTGGGTCTATAAATAGCTACACTCTGTGTCTCTTTTGTGTCTCTCCTCCTCTCTTGCATAGTCTGACCTACTTGTCATGAGCCTTATTGGCGTGTAATTATGATCCATCAGTGTAAATGCAACTTACCATCTTGTCATTTGGGAGTGCTTTTTAAACCAGGTTAGAACATTTAAAGTTTTACAAAGTGATAAGTGTAATGATTTTCGATATTTTTATGACTACTAATATAAGCTGTGTAAAGTTTAACACCACAACACAGTTCCATGCATGTATCAGTGACCTGGTTTTGCTCATTTGTCAGTGCTGTAGAGCTCCACTGTTATCTGAAACTGGTTAAAATCTTAATAATGACATATTTCTTCCGTGCATGATGGCATGATATATGCTCAGCTGGAACAAAAACCCTTCAAGGTCAGTCACTTTTCACCCTGCCCCCCTCGAAGTGAAGACAAGGGGTATTGTTCTTGGTTGGGTTTGTTTGTTTCTTCGTTTGTTTGATGGTTAACACTCTAGCAGCAAAACTATTGGTTGAATTCATACCAAACTGGGTTTGTAGATTGCCACTTATCCAGAATATATCTCATTACATTTTAAGAACAGTCGGTTGAAGTTCACATTTTTTATGAATTTTTAAAATCTTAGTTTTTTTCCACTTCACTTATAATAGACGGAAATTCAGATATCTGCAGTAGCAAAACTATTGCTTGAATTCTTACCAAATCGGGTTTGCAGATTGCCACTGACCCAGAATATATCTCATTACATTTTGTGAACAGTAGGTCAAAGTTCAAATTTTTTATGCATTTTTTTAAAAAAAATTCCATTCACTTAAGATAGGTGAAATTTCAAATATCTCTAGCAGCAAAACTACTAGTTTAATTCATACCAAATTGGGTTTACACATTGCCTGTGACCCAGAATAGATGTGATTACATTTTCGGAAAAGTAGGTCAATTTTCCAACTTTTTATGAATTTTTAAAATCTTTTTTCTTCTCCCACTTACTTACAATGGAAGAAATTTCACATCTATGAAAATGTCAATTTTGTTTCAATTTACTTCAAACCTGGCACATATATAGAGGCAGCTGATAGGCTGACATCAGAATATGCATAGACATGATAACATTAGCTGGATTGATGCCAAACTAAGCAATAATACACGTGAGGGGTGGGGTTTGTTGTTGCTGGCACCACTTGTTTATAGTGAGACAAGTTCTCCTTATCAAAAAAACACGCATTTGTTTACTTTTCAGACCCGAGAAGGTGCAGTGTTCTATCTACGTGGAGCTCTATAAGCAAAATCACATTACAAATGTAATACCAGGAGTGTATTGGGTTGTGATTGGATTGGATGAAGATGGAAATCAACTGATGGAGCCGAGAGACAAGGGGAAATAGTGCTTGTGATTTAGAAGCAACATGTGCATGGTAGTACTCTTCCTGACTGAATTTTCATGAGGCTTCAAGCTCTCCAGGCATAAAAGATGATGCGTGAGATGATAATGACATAATTTTCAGTCATTTTCATTTCCTGTAAACAAGCCATCACTGCATCTTTGTGATTTGCTCCTCAAATACTAATGCCACTTTTCTGCATTTTTATTATCTTTGTCATTTCTTGCACGATCATTTTGTTTTCCCTTTCTGCGATCGCTTTTATCTTTGTTTTCCACTTATTCTGCAGAAGACCTTGACAGAGTATCAGTATCCAGAGTAGCAGTTTAGTGAGAAGGTTGAGAGGTGGATGGACTCACACATCTGGTATTCATGGTGTCATCTTCTCCCTTGCCTGTCATCTTTTTTCCATGTAGAAGTGAGATATTTGTGGAAATACTGCAATATTTTTAGACCCACTAGCCTACATCTCAATTCTCAAATCATCATGCATTGCAGCAGTCCCTGTACTTACCAAACAACCCAAAATTGTCAATAGTGTCGACAGTTTTAACTCAGCACTCGATACAGTTTCAGTATTTATCTCTTTGCCATAGAGAGAAGATTGGGACACAATCACTTGGGTTGGGAATTTCAAGCAGGTATGTGAAGTCTCTTTTCTGGAGTTCTCAGACCCTATTTATGCAACAGGCTTCACTAAGTCCAGGGAGTCGACAGTTTTCCTGGGCTGTACCTGATAGAAACACAGATTATCATTCTGTGCTTCTATTTAGCTCTCCAGAGTAGCCCCAATATTGAGTTTCAGCTGAGAACAACTACTTTATTCAGCAGAGAGAAGGGGGGGAAAAATCCCAGAAAGAGTAGGTCATTGAAATAAAATATGCACAGAAAGTCCACATGAATTCACAATGAGCCAAAAGTATTCTAACAGCCAAAAATATAGTCAGGGGAAAAAATAAACACGGGCAAAATATATTCTGCTGACGGCATAGAGATTTACAGGGAAGCTTTAAAACTGATAACTTTACACAAACAAAGATAGAGCATGTAAAGGTATAGAACAGGAGTGTATAAAGTGGGCCAGACTAGTAAAATAATATTAATAATAGGATAAGAACTGATAAATCATGTCAATTCCAAAGTTTTCTGTATGTTTTTGAGTGAAAAAAGTTAAATTCCGTGATGAAAATGTTTACATCTGCAAACTGTACTTGAAATGATATGAACAGATTGAAAATTCTTAAGAAAAATAAGCGCAATTTGAACAATATTACGACTTAGTTTCTAATTTAAACATGCGCTTCATAACTTACAGATCGCAGGGGATCTACAAATACAGAAAACATTTGGTAACAAGCAGAATATTGGAAAAATTCTACATATTTCTCTTAAGACATTTCAGGTTGTTGATATTTTTTGGGTTATTCACATTTTTTCTAAAAGGCTAGTCTGTAAGTATAACCATTTTTGTGTAATTTTACGTTTTGTTTTCCACTAAAAGAAAGAAAAATGTCATTTTTAATTATTCATAAGTTAGTATGATAGTATTTTACTGGTCTGACCCACTTTAGATTGAATTGACCTCGAATACTTTTAACATCCTTGATTGTTAATATCGTCACCGTCAAGTTTTACATTTCACAGATTCATCCTTTGGCCGGATTGGACTCTTTGGGCTGGTTTTAGCCGCATGTTTGACAGCTGAGGTATAAAGTATATACAAGTCATGCGCTTTATTGTATTAGAAGTGTAACAATAGCGGCAGTCACTGTGGGCTGGTGATCACTTTCTCTGTCTATCTTAAGCCACATTTTTTTGGCTTCAGAGCTTATCGGAGTGTGAAGAACAGGTTCTTGTCTTTTAACAGTTTGTGCCTGAAATATATACTTAGTCGAACAAATTAGACCATGCTCTTACAATGCAACTATGCGCTGTGGGAGAGTCCTGGAAGCTCTGTGGGCTGAGAAACATACTGTTCGTACGACGCAGTGGGTTGGAATTTGACTCATGGCTGTAGTGGCATTTTACATTCGCTTTGCCGTTCATCCCATCACGTTTAGGACAAATAAGGATACGTTGTCATGTAGCCAGCAAGTCACAGGTTTAGTCGTTCCAATCTTATGATGGCTGAAGGACGGTACAAAGCATCTTTGTCTTTTGAGGCTGCTCTGCTTCTCTGCATGTCATTTGAGGCCCCTGTGTGGAATCGCTTAATCCTCAAAGACCTAAATAGACACCAGTGGCCAAAAGCAAGTACTGATCTCATATTTTGACCAACTTTTTATTCATTAATCCTATCTATACATTGGAATTGTTCAAATAAAATGCAGTTCCTCAACTTTTCATGATCAGATTTGACCCATTTGGACATTCAGAGGCTCTTTAGTCATATTCTACAACAAATTTACAGATGCTC
>JAQQZY010000013.1:3980229-3993272 GCA_030068375.1 Ostorhinchus rueppellii
TTTTCATGATCAGATTTGACCCATTTGGACATTCAGAGGCTCTTTAGTCATATTCTACAACAAATTTACAGATGCTCATTTGGCTGAAAAAGTCACTATTCCTTCAGTTTTCCCTGATTGAATTGATTGAATTTACTCAGATCCGTAAATTAAAATAGAAGAAAACAAAAGCTTTTCACAAAAACGATTGGATAATGGTGATAAATCACTTAGAAAAGGTTAAATGTAACTGGGAAATTTATTCAGAAACTGGCTTCAATCCTTCGAAGATGGAGTATCTCGAAACTTTAACCTTAAATTAAAGATAGTCTTTTTCATTGTTTTTATTTTTGATTTCTAATGTCTATCAGGCAACAGGATACGTCACTGCTGCTATATTTGTCAGATAATCTTCAGGCAGTTTGTCAGTATCAGTGAGTGCAAATGCAGTTCCAGTAATAACTCGACTTGGAGTGATCATTTATCTGTTTGAATAGATGCTGAGTGTCCTTCGCTTTGTTTACCCTCCTCCTCCTTTCCTGTCACTCAGCGTTGGACTTCCGTCAGATATTAAGGCTTCAAACAGAGGAGAATTTGGTTTGATAATTAAACACTGTGAAATGCCTCGACGTCACACCTGGTCCAAAGTTCGGAACAGTTCACGATCCTACAAGGGCAACCTGCAATGGAGTAAAACATTTACAATGAAGCTTTTTTTTTTTTTAAATCGAAAACCGCTTCAGCACATGGAGAAACTGTCCCTGCATAACGTAATGTTTTAACTAAAAGGGTCACTTGATCTGATATGCATGTCGCCGCAGAGGTTTTGAAATATCCACATGTGAGATTTGTTTACACCGCTTCAGCACTGCTGAGGTGAATGTACTCACAGCTCTTGGTTTGTCAGATATACTAAAAAATGACCAATCAGACCTTTGTTACTAAAATAACATTCAGTCAAACTAGTGGCACTATCTGCTGCTAAGGAGTAAACATAATATATGGCTTAATAATATTGTGATAAGAGAAGAGGAGTGGAAGTCTGAGCTTCGTTTGACCTTCTAGTCACCTTCGACATAGAGGTTATGCGATCAGTCCCATTTGTCTGTCTATCAGCAAGATAACACAACAACCACTGCACTGATTTTCGTGAAGTCTTTGGCTGCATAATGATGAACCTGTTACATTTTTTTTTTTTTTTGAGAAAATGCACTAAAAGGGCTTAAGACCTCAAGACAATTGTGACAGGTCGTAAAAATCGACTGGATTTAGCGCTTGGTTGAAGCCAGTTGCATTTTTTGAGGCTTTCGTCACCTTGTGCAGTACTGAACTTTGGATGTAATGTGTGGGAAGATACTACCATCACACAATATTGTTCTGAATGATTAAGGTTTGAACCCAGTGCAACAAGAAGTATGATCATAACGGTGTTAAGAAGCTGTTTATCAAACTTGTGGAAAACCTGCAGAAAAGTAATTGTGCTATTCTTTAACATTGGTGAGGCTTGGGCTAACAGAAATTAAATTAGTAATAAAAAAAAAACCCAAATGAACAAACTTTGACCTTATTTTTGCGATCAAATCTTATCAGACAGAATTTGTTTAATCCTGTTTAAATTACACCATCATACGCATATATATGTTGATTTCAAAGATACATTTACAGCTTAAGACACTAAGGCACAGTTTGTTGTAAAGCTGTGAAAATGCATTATTATAAAGATTAAACACAGAAAAGTTGCAAAAGAGGATATTATTGTAATCTTCAAACTGTTCAGAGTCACTGAAGATGCCTCTGCAGCGTCAACATGACCTGACTCGTAGTGATTTCCAACTCTTATAATGTTCGTTTACATCATTCTTGAAGATCAAGGTTAAATGTGTTGCGGTTGATGCGGTTGGTGATGTATATTTCATGCAACAAAAGGACCTCTGACTCATTTCACAGAAAACTAGTTACTTACCACAAACTGCAACTGTTTTGACTTGAAAATGTATATTTTTTTAAAAGACAAACATCATATGTACAGTTCAATACACACATCACAACACAATTCACACTCACAAAACAGGATCAGAGAATTCTTTCATCACTGATCACAGTTCAGATTTTGCTGAAATTCGGTTCTATAGGTGCCTTTTTTATTAGTGTCAACTGAGAAATTCAACATCAGACTTGTGGCACCAACCAATAATAATGAATTAAACATTATAATTTGTGTTCTTTGTGGTGTAATAATCGTTGTGAACAAGATGAACGATGGGCTGTCGGTCATGGTGGGATTCTACGTTTTGTGGGTGCCATGATACTTAATTTTGTGTTATTTTTTGACTGTTCTTCTATTCTCCGTGTTTTGTAAGGCTGGAAATATGAAACGTTTACTGGAGGTTTTGTTGATTTTCTTTCTTCAGTGATGCATTTTGTAAGATTATCTTTTGTTGTTCTCTGTGTACAACTCAACCCAAAAATAAACTTGAGCCTTGAGGTCAATGCAGTGGAGTAAATAGTACATTATAACATGATATTGCTGTGCTTCAGTGTGTGGAAATGCCTTTAACCCTCTAAAGCCTGAACCATTAAAGCATTGACAGAAAGTTCCAGTTCTTTGAAACTGGAGCCTTTATTGATCCTTCTGAACAACCAAAGGAAAAAAAAAATTCATGTATGAGTTTCAATTTTGTATCATATTTGATACATGGGGTCTCAAAGCTCAAATGTTATTTTTTAAACAAAAAAAAACATAAAATAACACAAATATTTCTAACAAATTGGTAATTCCTTTTCTGAATTGGCATAATTATGCCTCCTTCCTCATTAATGACAATCTTGTAGTGTCAATAGAAAGGCCTCTGGTCAACAAATTCCTCCCCCCTGGTGGATTATCTATGTTTTACGTGTATCTAATTGTATATATCAGGTTTTTCAAGAAAAAAAAAAATCATGTTGAGGGCTTCAAAACTCATGTATCAAATATGATACGCTTGGTGTCATAGGGTTAATGTGGGTGAAATGAACCTTTAACTCCACAGTTTTACTCTCAGAGTTAAATATAGTCCCAGAATGGCTTTTAGATGATTATCACATGCCACATGTTATTAATATGTTAGACTACTGTCACACTGTGCACTCGGTGACATCCCAAAGGCCATGTTTTACGTTGCTAGGTGTTTACATATGTCAGACATTGTTTTGGGTTAAACAAGAATGCTTTTTGCATTAATTACGGAGCTCCAACCCCCATCGGCCACAGAAAAACTCTGAGGGAGCCACTTAGACTCAATCATGGTTTGGTTGTTTTGGATTTTATGGATGCATGAGTGATGTCAGTGCTGCGTGGGAGGTCATTTTCCCACAGACTTAAGCACAACTCAAGGTACAAATCTTGCAAATTAAAGTGTAAACACAAATTCTCAGTGCTTGTGTGTGTGTGTGTGTGAGTATGTTCAAAAATGTTTGAATAGAAGGTGTGGTTGTCTGTCATTGTGAGGCTGAGCAGACAACTGACATGTAAACACACATTTTTGCGACTTGAAGACCATGTTTTTTGTTAGTGTCCCAATTAATTACAGCGGGATAACATGAGTAAGTGCACCACAGACCCATTTCCACTGGGTTGAGTTGTGTTGTGGTTAGTTATGCCCATTATCTGATGGATATGGATATACTGTGGTCTGCATAAGTGGAAAAAACGCTTTTAATTTATCCTGTTCCCTGATGATTTCTAACTTTTTCCCTTTTCGTACCTCTCACAGCACTTGTGTTATCTTTGCCTCATTCTCTTGAATTGGATCAGAACAAACTGAATTCAATACACTGTAGACTCTAGTACTACCCACTAAACAAATATTACTTACATTCAATCTACAACTCGATCACACCTTTTTCCCTCTTTCACCTTTTTCCGTTCTAACCTCTCCTTCATCTTGTCGTAGCGTCGATGCCCCCTCCTCCCTGCATCGTCCAGTGACTATAAACAGCCCGAAGTTTACTACAAACACATCTAACAACCTCCACCAAACAAGCGGCTAACAAGGACAGTCCCTCCTTTCACAGTCTGACTGAACAGGAAGAGCACTTCATGGTTTTGTGAGTGACTCTAAGGTCATGAGTGCACTTTGATGCAGCTAATGAGACAGTCTTAGATGATGACTTTGTGATTAAGGAGCCTGAGTGAAAGCCTTTGACCTGGTGAAAGAGGTTCACATTAACGCTTTTGACATTTAGCTTTTTTGTTCCAACCTGAAGACCATTTGAGAGAACAAATCTGCTCAAGGACACACAGTATTTAAGGCCCTTACATTGCTCAATCATTCATTAAAACCCTCTCTGTTAATCTTTATGGCTTTGCTTTAGGTTTCTAACTGCCGGCAGATTCAGGCACAGTTTCCAATTCAAGCCTAAAGCCTTTTGGTTCCTGTTTGAGTATCAGTCTGAACTAATCAAAGAGCAGTTTGTGTCCATTTCCTGGCCTGGGATCAGCTGGACATTGACGCGTAACTTAAATCTCAGAGGACTTTTACAGAACAAATTGGGTCTCAGATGGGATTTTTGTGTTTTTCTTGAATGATTAACATATATTAATCCTTTTGCCTCAGTATGTGAGAAGCAGCAGCCTTTTAAGCCCACTCAGTACTGCAACAGTTTGGACAGCCCTGCTGAACCCGATAGTTTAACGCTGTGAAAACATTCCAGTTTTAAGCTCTTGGCTTGCTTTTTTTTTTTTTTTCTTGAAGTGTAAAAACTTCAGAATCGATTACAAGGTAGTTTTTATAGGACAGGGTGACCTCAGTCAGGGAGTGAGAGAAAAAAACTGAAAAGCTCAGTAGATTCCTCCCTGTGCATTCCACATGTTATCTGGTTTGGTCCAACCTCTTTCTCCCAAGCCTAACGGGAAAAAAAGTTACTCCCTTTTAATCACCATCAACCTTTTTTTCCCTTTCAGCTTTTGTCATTCAGATTCAACAGATAGTTAGTAACTTGTACGCTGGACTTTAACCTTTTCAGTCTTTATCGATATCTGTTTCTCATTCACTGTACCACAACTTTGACTTTTACTTTATGCCTGTTTGTGCTGTAAACACTATGTAGAGAGATTTACTCAGGCTTGTCTGAAAATGCAGGTGGTTGGTGTTAAAGTTGTCCACACCTTGAGCCTGCAGCAGGTTAATATTCATTGAAACAAAATGGTTTTGATAGAAAGGGAAGGGAGTAAAGAGCGAAAAGAGGAGGAGAACAAAACAGGGAAGTTGAGCAACATTAACCCCTCCCCTTTCTTCCGTACTCCTTTTTCCTTTTTATACCTCCTCCTCCCCAACCCCCACCTCCTCCTTCTCTTTTCAACCCCCCCCCCAGACTCACATATACACACAATACTCACCTGTCCAGTTTCACCTCAACCCGACTCCCCTCCCCTCAAGCTCCTCCTCTCAGGGCAGGTGAGCCGGTTTGGGTATAAAGGTATGCTAATGTGCAGCAGCCTATCTTCTCTGCTCTGGGGAGTGTGGAAGGAAGGCACAGAACGGAACAGGGCAAGAGAGAGAGAGAGAGAGCGAGAGCGAGAAAGAGAGCGAGAGAGAGAGAGAGAGTGTGTGTGTGAGAGAGAGGCGGAGTAGGAAAGTTGCAATTTAAACACAATTGGATTGACTGTTCTCAGACTTACTTGCAACCATGGGGCTGGGGGTAAGTGTTGGAACTTTGTCCCATATTTTGGCCAAGTTTCTAAGAGTCTTTAGATTGAGGTTAAGATGAGGCCATTATGTTTTTACAGTTCTGATCTCAGATCAAGTTTTGGTCACGTTATGAGTTAAGCTTGACAGTTGTGGATTGCTTGATGTACTTTGTACCTTTGTTTCGAAACGTGTTGCCAGGCCAGGTTGTTACTTCAGTTTTTGGAATATTTATCTTTGACATAGGATATATTCATGAGTTCTAGAGGATAAATTCATACACACTCTAACAATGATTAACGTAGGTTTCACAGCATGTTTGAACAACACAGTTTACTTTCTTTTCTGACTCTTGACACCATAAGAGGAAGCTTCATGCGGTCTCTGAACATGTGCTCTGTCTTATTGAACCTCATATTCTTCTCTACAGAGAGGGAAAGAAGAATACAAATTGGCGGCAACGTCAGATGGCGGGGAAAAAAAAGGAAAGAAAGGTAAAGGGGACAAGAAGGATATGGACGATCTTAAGAAAGAAGTCGATCTGGTAAGTACACAAACAGAAGTAAAACCAGTCTGTAATTAGGTCTAAAGTATTTAGGAGAGTTTCAGTTTGGCAAGACGATAGTTAAACACTCACATGCTGCTTTGTAAATCATCTGTGAAATGTTTATAACTTGAACCTTCAGAGACTTATTGCACTTTCTATCCTCCATTACACGTTGCCTCATACTTAATGACAGCCTCACTCAGGCCGTGTTAAAGCACTGGTCACTCTAAGTCACTGCCATTCGTCACGCAAATGATACAGTCACGGTTGAGACAAATCTCCTTGTTGACCTCACAGCCAGTCACATGAGATGTAGTTGTCTGCTGTATATTTCCTTAAGATTGCTACTTACACCTCTATATGTCATGTTGCATGTCATTAAGGAGTTCACAGCTATACTTAACTGCCAAGTCATACTTATCTACTTTGACTTTTAGCTCTGAAATGTTGAAAAAGCATATGTGCTTGTCTGTTATTTTGTGACTTCACACAGCTACTATGCATTATTGAGCTTCTGCTTTATGTTCCAGTTATTACATCCTCAGTTTTTTTGCTTCTAAAGACTGTTCAGAGGGGATGTAGGACAGTAAAAGGCAGGTTCTTTACATGCTCCCAAAGTTGTAACTCATATACCGAGTCGGGTTTAAAGTTCCAATGTTACAGCGGAACAGAAGAGTAATTTCCACTGGTGTCAGCCTTTCCTCCGTCAGGATCTGTAGCTGGTGGAGGTCATTTCCCAAGGTCACGCTGCTTTAAGTTCATCCGTGAATTTCTACCCCCCCCCACTCCCCCACCCCTGCTCCTGGTTGTATGTACAATGGGATGTTTTATAGTCACTGCTAGTAAAATCTTTCCCCTGTCAAGTGTCCTGAGGTTTAATCTGCAGCCGGATTACAACCATGCTCAGTATTTGGACATGAAGTATCCTCAGACAGCTTGGTAAAAGGCAGAAGCTCTTTAACTTTAAGGATCGAGTCAGTGTCCGCCACAAGGTCACTGTGGACGGAGGAGGCCCAGATCTTATCTCGAAGCACTGAAATATGAAATATTTCACCTGCTGAAACTACCAAATAAGAGCATGATTGCTGCTGTTACAGTTTATATATTCAATTTTTACTGTGTGATGTACTTTAAATGAAAACTAACCTGGATTTTCACATGTCATTTATTCGACTACCTTTATTATACTCTTGAAAATAGTAATAAAAAAACAAAAACAAAACACCAATTTGATGAATAATTCCCTAATTACTATGTGACAGCCGCAGTTTCTGCTCAGTGTCATGCAGGTCACAGAGTACTGCAAGTTATTAGGTAATAAAAGTCACATCAAGGTGACATATTAATGATTACTGTTCTGAGTACATGTTAACTCGATGTCAAAGTCCCACAGTGACTGAAGGCACATATTAATGATTACTGTCCGCCATACATCTTGGCTAAATCTCAAAGTCCTGTCACTGCTGAAGGACATTTCAATGCCACAGCGACCGATTAGCTGTCTCCCATAACCTTGCACAGTGTCTCAGATTTAGTTGTTCAGTTCCTTACTGGAATACACAGATGTCATGGTCTCCAAAAGGTTTTCAAGTACATTTTCACAGTTTGTTGTAAAATGTACTGCTGTGCATTAATGAAACAAAGGGTTCTTACAGTATGTGAGCTGTGGTTAAAGGATAATAGCACATTGAGATTTAGTAAAACAATAGCAGGACTATTGAAGGGTTTCTATGGAGAATATGGAGCTGGCATGTTAATGATTATTGCCCGTCATACTATTACCTGTCGTAGCAAAGTCCAGCTTAAAACAATGGGAACTGTTCCCATAGTAACATAAAGCAGCTGGTGATTTGATCAAATGTGACAAAGTCTACCAGAAAATGCTAAATATAGAATCCCTTTTTATTCCAGGGAGCGTGTGGTCGGTCTTCCAAACATGACCTTAATGTGTGTTTAGACAACTTCTGTATGAAAGCATGTGGAGAAATGTCCTCTGCAGGCTTCAGATGAGCTGCTGATGATTAGTTTAAGAGAGCAGCAGTGGTTTGGACCATGTGATAACATATTATTTGTGGCATATTTGACATGGAACATTATGCTTGCTTATTATAATTCACAATCTTTTTTTTTTTTGCTGAGATTAGACATCAGAATCATAAACGTGTGATAGTATGTAAATGTGTTTAGCAGTGAAAGATAGAAACATTAACCTTTAAAAAGACCAGGATAGATTTGTTTTGGGAATTCTCTCATCATTTATTTGATTTAATTTAAAATAAATGATCACGTGATGGTGAAAAATCTGAAAATGACTGTTTATTTAGAAGCACAGTTGGCTAAAATGTTATTTATTACATATGTTGGGTACATAAACTCTAATAGAAACAATGTGGATATCACTGTCTTCTATTTCATGTGAAGATTGCAGGGTTTTGGTGCTTCTGAAAACACTGAAAGGTGGGAGTGGATGATATTGCAGATCATCCAAATTACATTGGAAAAATCTTCTTTTACTATTCATCCAATCGCTGTAGGCGTTATTGAAAAAAAAAAAAAAAATCACAGTGTAGGCACATGAATGTGTCAGCTTCTCTGGTTGTTCATTTGCAGAGCTACTTTTATTTGCATTCTCCAGCCACCTCTCCCCTATTGTGTCATTCAAAAATAGAGCAGTTGCTGCAGTGTAAAATCATCTCTAATTACCCTAAAACTAATCTAAACATTCATTGAAGAGCACTCTAGAATATCAAGTTATTCACCAAATCACATGAGTGTAACTGTGAGTGGGCTCCACTTCTGGGTAAGCTGCACCAAAATGTCAAACACATGAGCAATGCACTTGGGAGCAAACATCAGTGTATCAGTTGGGTGACATTGATTCATGTGGATGGACTGTTTGCTCACAGCACACTGACTCCCTGGATGAGTCTATACATAACAGAGCTCATGGCGGCTGTGCGCTGCTGTTTGGATACGAGTTTCCAATCAGCACAGGCCACTGTTTTACACAAATGTCTGCTAATCTTAAAATCACACTGTATGCACATGCGTCCGTAATCCTGATCAGACGGCAGGTTTTACCTTGTCATCTTTATGTTCCCAGCCTCCCTTTGGAGGACATGACGGGACATTTTTTAATCCTCAAAGGAGATAATATCTGTAGTTTTAAAATAACAGGGATTTCGGCTTGTTTTATGCAATGTCACTCAATCTGTGTCTCTGCCTCTTTCCCCTTAGGATGATCACAAGTTAACCTTGGACGAACTGCACAGAAAATATGGAACTGATCTAAGCAGGGTGAGCACTTTCAGAATAACTGTCACAAATGTTTACACGGGCAAATAAGTCTTGGATGATGCGACCATTTAATTTCTTGACTTTTACTCCTTTACATTTGTCTAAAGCTTTAGTTACTTTTTCATTTTTATAACTTTCCAGTACAGGCTACATGTCTGAATGTGTGCGACAGACTTAAGGATGAAATGTTCCTCTATTGGTTGAGTTTAAAATTCTCCTCCTTCTTAAGCTAAATAAACTCCCATGGATTAGCTGGAAAGAGTAACGTCACAAAGCTGTTTTTTCTGAGCTCAAGAAAAGTTGACTTTTTGACATGTTATGATGATAATCTTATAGAATGTCATGCATGTCTGAAGATTCAAAATCAAATGAGATAAGTCAACAGCAACAAACACATCATTTCAGCAGTTATTAATCCAAAAACATCATATAAAGCAATGTGAACCATTTCAAGTTTTGCCAATAATACATTATTTTACTCAAGGTTTTCAATGGAGACCTTTTTTTTCGTTGAATGCTTTTGCAATGTGGAATTAGTATGTTTACCTTCTGTAACTAAGAACCTTAATGCTTCTACCACTGGTACAAAGAGAACAGATAGAGTAGATTTAATAACATGTCAGATAAACACAGATAAAGGAAGAATGACCATAAATCTACAGCTTCTTTTTGCTTTTGACCTCATACAAAGAAGTGTATTATGTTTATGACCACTAATCTCAGGTTATTTTTTTTTTCCTATTTTTCTTGTCAAACTCAGAATGTGTACAGAATTTTTCTCCCCCTTTTCATCCTATAATCACACAGAGTCTGATAATCCACACACAGAAAAACAAAGCTGCTATGTACTAAAAATATACTTTTTTTTTCTGCTACAAACCCCGGTTTTCATCAAGTTGAGGACCCACACACACAGTCTCATTACACAACACAATTTGACACTGGCCAAATGCTTCACTGATGCTGATTATCTGCTGAAATCTGATCTGTCTGAGTTTGCCCCAAAACAAAGACTTCATTCACGTCCAAACACGAGTCTTATTGACCCTACCAACAAAAAAAAAATTCTGCTTTCCGCCTCTCAACTCACAATTTTCTTTACTCTTCTGGAAAAGCTTGACCTTGTGGAAGTACATGCTGTTCACTGACGACACAGACACTGATTGTAATGTCTCCCCGTCTCACATTTCTCATATCACAAACTGTTATTTACCACCAGCTGTGTTTTTACCATCTAATTACGTAGAATTGTGAAAACAGGAAGCTGTAACTGTGAGATTACTGAGATCTCTCTTCCTGTGGATGTGGCTTTGTCTAATCCACCAGCTCCTGAGGTAATAGTGGCCTCCCTGTTTACCAAATATTACAGTCCAGCAGGATATATGTCGCTCTGCTCTGCTTTTCATTGTATTGCCATTCAGAGACAAAAACAAAGACACAGTGGGGCAGTAAGAGTAGCGGAGCAAAAACAGGACCTACTGGTTTTTTATGGGTTTCCTTAGTTTACACAGACACAACCACACGTGTGCACAAGGCAGCACAGTTGTACCCTGTCTCCACTTTCATGGCGTCACTCCACTCGGTTCTTTCAGCACAATGGAGTCTCACATCCTGTCTTTCCACCTCTCATTAGGGGTTGTCCTCCTCCAGAGCCAAAGAGATTCTCGCCAGAGACGGCCCAAACGCCCTCACGCCTCCTCCCACCACCCCTGAGTGGGTCAAGTTCTGTAGACAGGTAAAAGTCACTTCTTGTGGAAATGGGAGTGCTATTTGTTTTTTTTTTTTTCACAAAACACAAAACTGTTTGAATATTCAAACTTTGCAAATGCAAATGTTCTCTGCTGAAGGCATTCAGATTGGTGACTGTTTGTTTTGTTGTTGCCAGCTGTTTGGTGGATTCTCTATGCTGCTGTGGATCGGTGCTATCCTCTGCTTCCTTGCTTACGGTATCCAGGCTGCGTCTGAAGATGAACCCGCCAATGACAACGTAAGTAGGCTTTTGCTAATATACCAAATGTAAACATTATTCTCTCTCAAAATGAGTTGTCTGTAACAATTTCTGTCTTCTTGTAGTTGTACCTGGGTGTTGTACTTTCCGCTGTCGTCATCATCACTGGTTGCTTTTCCTATTATCAAGAGGCCAAGAGCTCTAAGATCATGGAGTCTTTCAAGAACCTGGTGCCACAAGTGAGTTTTTCCTGACTTTTATTCCTGTAGGTGATGTCTTATCATCTTCAGTAGTTCAAAAAGGCTAATCTTGTCAGGGTCATACTGCTGCACAATGCAAAGGAGGATTGTTCCTTCATTAGAATTACTGCGCTCCTGACACATTTTGCGGTTTCTACAGCATTTCACCGCTGGGGATAAAACCAAAACCTGTTAAAATTGTAATACCACTTGGCATATGAAACGTGTCTTTACCTTTGATCTCATAGCAAGCCCTGGTTGTCCGTGACGGTGAGAAGAAGAATATCAACGCTGAGGATGTGGTTGCTGGAGATTTAGTGGAGGTGAAAGGAGGAGACAGAATCCCTGCTGATCTGAGGATCATCTCTGCCCACGGCTGCAAGGTCTGTCCAACACAGTCCTCTTAATTAATGCAAACAGAACTTTAATTCTAAAAAAAGCATCTACAGATATGATTGTTTAAATTTAGCTTGAGTTTATTATAATTATTATATCCATCATTATTTGTTTAGATGTTCTTTAAGAGTGTAAAGATGATAAAATCAGGATTTGTTCACATAATACCACGTGATGCAAAGTGCATAATGCTGACAAATGTGCTTCATCATGTTACTTCCTCTCAGATATTTCCTGTCTGTGATTTATTGTATTGAGCCAAAGTCAGAATTCAATCTTCTTACATCCTCTTTGACCCCAATGTGTCATCTGTTTAGACCAAGAAAAAAACAAACATTATGCTTGTCTGATTTTACTGTGTTCTCTCAGGTGGACAACTCCTCTCTGACTGGTGAATCTGAGCCTCAGACTCGTACTCCTGACTTCTCCAATGACAACCCACTGGAGACCAGGAACATTGCTTTTTTCTCCACCAACTGTGTTGAAGGTAGAGAACAAACAAGTACAGGGATCATATCATTGTTTTTTTTTTTTAAATTGTCTTGAGTATTTTTTATACTTGATGTGGACTGATAGTGGATTTTTAAACGCTGAAATAGTTTTGAGCAGGAAATCCCAAATAGCTGAATAACTGACCAATATTTGTCTACCTCTACTTGTAGTCTTGTTCTTCATTTTATAAATGTCTCATCAGGTACTGCCAGAGGAATTGTCATCAACACTGGAGACCGTACTGTCATGGGTCGTATCGCCACCCTGGCTTCCAGTCTGGAGGGTGGTAAAACTCCCATTGCCATTGAGATTGAGCACTTCATCCACATCATCACCGGTGTGGCCGTCTTCCTTGGTGTTTCCTTCTTCATTCTGTCCCTCATCCTTGGATATGGATGGCTGGAGGCCGTCATCTTCCTTATTGGTATCATTGTCGCCAACGTGCCAGAAGGACTCTTAGCTACTGTCACTGTGAGTCC
>JAQQZY010000013.1:3997724-4015356 GCA_030068375.1 Ostorhinchus rueppellii
TAAAATAAAATAAAAATAAGGTCTGCAAATGGAGAAAAAAACAGCAAAATGAAAGTTAATCAGAATGCAGTCACCTCGACAGGCTTTGAAGTTAGATTCTTTACTATTGTTTGGTGATACTGGTGGTGTGTCTCTCTCTCTCATGTAATTATTCTGATTGTCACTCCGAAATACCCAACAGGTTTGAACATTATTTGATGGCAGCCTTGATGAGTCTGAACAGTTTGGGAGGGTTACAATTCAATCTCTTCTGTCATATTTCCAGATCATCTATTTATTGAATTCATTATGATTTAACCAAGAAAGACTGACTGAAGTTAAAAATGTCTTTTACAAGAGCATCCCAGCCAACACAGGGAATCCCATAAGTTTACCAAGTTGCTGACAGGGTGACCAACAAACATACATATACACAAATATCTTATGAAATACAATGGAAGTATGAAATAATATGTGCAAAAAAAGTATTAAATTAATTAAACATCTATGAACTGATGTTTCTGCCTCCATAGAAGCCAATCATCTGGGTTGATTCAGGTCAGAAACATGAATTCACCTCCATTTGTCGACAGTGCTTATCCTGGTGTAGTTCACTGTGAAAGTCATGTTAGCAGAGCCCAGCATTATCACGTTATTATCTTAAAGAAACTCAGTGTGAGTGTGGGTTGAAGGTCAAGTCCATCACAGTCACCTGGGTCTAAATACCTTTTCCTTCTCTTTGTAGGGAGCCATTGTGGCTGTGACAGGTGACGGTGTGAACGACTCTCCAGCTCTGAAGAAGGCTGACATCGGTGTTGCCATGGGAATCGCTGGGTCTGACGTCTCCAAACAGGCCGCAGACATGATCCTGTTGGACGATAACTTCGCCTCAATTGTGACCGGTGTGGAAGAAGGTAAAGGCTTCGCGCTGCCTCATCACTGCCTGATTTCACCACCAGTCAGTGTCTTCACTCTGTTCACTTCCTTTTCTCTTCAGGCCGTCTGATCTTCGATAACTTGAAGAAGTCCATCGCCTACACTCTGACCAGTAACATCCCTGAGATCTCCCCTTTCCTCCTTTTCATCATCGCCAACATCCCTCTGCCCCTGGGAACAGTCACCATCCTCTGTATTGATCTTGGAACTGACATGGTGAGCTCTTTGGCATCATGCTGCAAATCAAATTTTCCTTCACTTTATCTGCATTTTTAAAATAATCTTAAAGGGCTCATATTTTTGCTGAATCCACTTTCATTAGTCTTTGGTTCATTTATTTGTGTATTTGGACCCTAATAGTTCATAAAGTTGGAAATTGAACCCTCCAGCTGCTGCAAAGCTATCTTTATAATCATTTTGGCAAAAAATCGAATGCAGTTCTACAACCTGTTTTAATTCTGAGTTAATTTGTTACATATATAACAAGTTACATCATGACATTTGCACATATAAGGTCCAGACTTCCAATGAACATTTCTCCGAGTGCGACATAATTGTTTATCAGCAGCAGCGGTTCTACAAAAAGCTGAAAATATGTCGAAGCGAAATGTTCATTTGTTGGTTGAATGGGACAGAGCAGCACAGCCAACAACCTGGAAGGGGTGGGGCCTGAAGTGGCTCATTTGCATTTAAAGGGCCAGGGCTCAAAACGACCCATCTCATCTTCAATACTCAAAAATATTGTTGAAGATGGACCTGTGGAGTTGAATGAATGATGAATTCAGACCCAAGCAGAGCATTTACAGTTTATGAAGAGCACAGGGAAATGTTTTAAAATACATAATTCCATTTAAAAAAGCAAAATATTGCTCCTTTAAGACCAAATATGTGCTATAAAGAGATTAAAAAAAACAAACAAACATTTATTTCATTTATTTCCAGGTCCCTGCCATCTCTCTGGCCTACGAAGCAGCTGAAAGTGACATCATGAAGAGACAGCCCAGAAACCCCAAAACAGACAAACTGGTGAACGAAAGGCTTATCAGTATAGCCTATGGACAGATTGGTGAGTCGAATAGACAATATTTACAAACTTGAATGCCAGGACATTGTAATATGTTGGAAAACACTGTGTTATACGCAAAGATTTATGGCAGATACAGGTTAATTTTATTCTGTCGACCCTAAACAGTGGGTATCAGTGAGTCAGTCTGTCTCATGCCACATGAAAAAACTGGCTCCATATGTCTTTACTTACAGCATCACAGTGATTGCAGTATATTGAATCATAACCCCTGTACCATGACTCATATCTATTGTCAGATTTTTGCTCAAATGCCTCTAGTTTTTACTCAATAAATGTACAATATACATGTTCAGCAGCGATTTTCTTTCCATTCAGAACTTGAGCTCCAATAACAGATGTGAAACTTTTGACTCGACCGCTTTTTCCCCCTCCCTCTGTTAGGTATGATGCAGGCCACAGCTGGGTTCTTCACATACTTTGTGATCCTGGCTGAAAACGGTTTCTTACCGATGGACCTGCTGGGAATTCGTGTTTTCTGGGACGACAAATATGTAAATGACCTGGAAGACAGCTATGGACAGCAGTGGGTCAGTAATAATGCCTCAGCCTCTCAGTGAAGCAAAGCTGAAAATGGCATCCCTGTCTTGCTAAATATGATGTGATTTTCCTTTTTTTTTTAACCAGACGTACGAGCGTAGGAAAATTGTAGAGTTCACGTGCCACACAGCCTTCTTTGCCAGTATTGTGATCGTGCAGTGGGCCGATCTAATCATCTGTAAGACCAGGAGGAACTCCATCCTGCAGCAAGGAATGAAGTATGTTCGTCTATAAATTCAACCTCCCTATTTAGAAGTGATTCTCGCATGCGAAGTTGACAAGATATGAAAGGAGCTCATTATTCACGTTTCCTTTCCAGAAACCGCATCCTGATCTTTGGGTTGTTTGAGGAGACGGCTCTGGCTGCTTTCCTCTCATACTGCCCTGGTATGGATGTCGCCCTCAGAATGTACCCTCTCAAGTAAGTAAAACACACATCAGCACATAATATACAGAAATAAACTACCCACAATTCATACACGTGATGCATATCTTTACATTTTTTTTAACTGCCACGGTGTATTACTGCCTTTTATTCATTTACACAAGCACATTCATATAACACTAATTAAATGTATCCGTCTTTAATAAATAATCCATGAAATCCCGCTGTGTTAATTTGCCCATATTTGCTGGTTCTCTTCAGTCAATCAGTGCAGCTAATACGCTATGCCATTGTTACGCTTGGATTCTCTCTTCAGTGTTATCACTTGATCATCTGGTTCAAAGAGGTGGATATTATCGAGTGTCAATGATGCTTCTGAAGTAGAATAAAGCTTCAGTGCTGAGGAGGCCCGAAAGAGGGGGAAAAAAAGGAAGCAGTAAGGGCACGATAAGCTCATTAGCTCAGGAGTTTCAACTGAAATCTCCATGTCTCGTTCTCCTCATTATTGTTTCCCCCAGTCTGCCTTCTCCTTTTTCATCTCGTCCCGGTCTTCCCGTCTCTCTTCTCACCCTTCTTCTCTCTTGCTTTTTGAGTTTCTCTCTCTCTCTCTCTCTCCTTGTTTCATATTCAGACTTGAATAGCAGAGGTTTTTATTGCTGCAGTTTGGTTATATCTTCTCATTAGGGAAGGTTTTCAGAACGGTCATGCCTACTTTGACATTTGTAGAGTTCAAGTCAGAGCACTTTCTCCTGCATGACCTTTGAGGAAGCTCATGTTGGCATTTTAGAAGAAAGATGAGACTTAGTCCACTATTCTATCAGTGAATAAGGCGGCAAAGTAGACTCTATAGCAGCACAAGCCTAATGCTCTGCCTGCAAAGCTTTCATGTGCTCTTAGAGTACCCTCAGCCAACCATAATGGCGTGGAACTGGTATTACATACCATCTCCGCCTCTCAATAGGCTCAACAGAGTGCTCTTATCTTTTTATACTTGTCCTGCTCTAGTTGTAACTCGGTCTATTTGTCTGTCCGTCTGTCCATTCATCCATGTACATTAGGCCAAGTTGGTGGTTCTGTGCTTTCCCCTACTCCCTCCTCATCTTCCTCTATGATGAAGCCAGAAGATATATCCTCAGACGCAACCCAGGCGGTAAGAACTTTTTCCTTTCTGAAAATAGTCAAAGCTTCTGTCTGGCCTTTGTTCTCTGTATGTAAAAAGTATGATCCATTTTATTTGATTTGTTACTTAACTTGAGACGAAATATTACTGCCATTTCGTGCAATTGTGAAAGTAGCTTGAGGGAAAAAAAAGGGAAAATCTTTCGACTATTGTTATGTTATACGTCTTAGATTCCTCCTGAACTGCGAACCATACAGAGAGCAAACACTCACAGTGTCAGTGAATGATGTGTTGGATGTACAGTCACAGAAAAAAATATTAGACCACCCTTGTTTCCTTCAATTTCTTGTTCATTTTCGTGCCTGCTACAACTAGATACATTTGCTTGGACAAATCTAATGATAACAACAAAAATAGCTCATAGTAGTTTAATTTCAGAGCTGATATCTATCCATTTGATAAAAACCCAAATCACTTCAGGACTTACATCAATGTCTATGGCATTGTACTGACAAAAACAGTGCTTTTCGGCATTCCATGTTTTGTTTTTCTGTCTGATTTAGTCACATGATGCACACAGGAGTTAGGAGTTACTTGATTGCATAACCACTGTTTTTGATTACTTTTGATGGTCGAATAATTTTTTTCCCGATGACATACTGTACAGAGCTCTGTGTTTAGCATGGATGATGTATGTGTTTTAGTGTCGTTGTGTGTGACGTGTCTGCGGTCCTGTTTGTTATCACTGCCACAACTGCGTCTCCACACAGACCAGTGAACTGTGGCAGATGGCAAGTCCCAGCGGGATTTGGACCCTCAACCCCGCCATTGTTAATGCCTCGTTCCACCCACGGAGCTGGGCAGAACCTGCATGCAGGCCTGGCTCTGATGCAGCTGTGTTTCTGTGTGTGGGTTTGCTGCATCTGAGCCCCACAGCACAGATCAGTGAACATCCCATTATCCATTCATGGTGAATGATGTGTCACAGTCGCACAGAGAAATAAGTTAAACTGGCACAATTTTTTTCTGGCTTTAAAGAAGGAGAACGCTTGACTAATAAATGAAAACCTCACAATTATTTTTGAAAAGTTAATCTAATGAATTTACTCAAAAGCCTTACATTCCTTATCATTGTCTTCCAGTTTATGTATCCCCCTGGTCTCAGAAGAGTTTGACAGGTTCACTCAAAAGAAGAATCCATGATTCCAGCCCAGTGACTTTTTGCCTTATATAAGTACATACAGCATAAGGCTAAAAGTAGATGTAGCTTTATGCTCAGTTGGGCCTGAAGAAAAATGCTGCCAACAGATATTAGACTTTATATACAGCTCTATTGGAAAAACTAGGGGTTCTTATTGTTTTTTTATGGCTAATGCCAATACTGATGACTTGCATTCAAGGACACAGTTGTGGATCAAGCACTTAGGCAGTGAACAAAGAGTTCTGAAATGACAACACTAGAATTACATGTCCCAAATATATATTCAACTAAAATAGCACTGTACATAGTCACAGGGTCATTAAAAAGAGATACACAAAACTCTTACCAAATTACAACTGAACAAAGCAAGACATAATCAAATGAGACATACGTAGACATATTTACTAACTGATCAAATCAACTAAGACAAATGTTTGAGGATGACAGAAACAACAGCTGTAACAGTACGAAGAAACTAAATGTTCCCTCTTCTTTCAGGAACATTGTGCATTTAATGTGCTATTAAACAAAATGGTATTTCTAAGACTTTGATGTGAGGTTCGATTGACTGACAAAAAAAAAAAATCACTTTTGGTCTTTTCCTAATGACACCAAAATGCAAAAAAAATATCAGGAATTAATTTATATTTACAGCAAAAACTAAACATAATCGTGAGTGCCCTCGACAGAAAAAGGTAGCTATGTCAGAGCTGCAGCAGAATTCCATTTTTGGCATATTTTGTGGTCTGGGGTTCAAACCTGGGGTTTTTCTGTGTGGAGTATGCATGGCTTCTTCTGGATACTCTGGTTACTTCCCCCAGTACAAAGAGGCTCATCAGTCCCTCTAAATTGTCCGTAGGTGTGAATATGAGTGAATGGTTGTCTGTCTCTGTATGTCTGCTTCGTGGTGTTGACCTGCCCAGTGCCTTCACCCACTGTCACTGGGGATAAACTCTGGCCTCATCTGAACTTATCAACAACTAAACCATTCATGAGTGAAGTAAGCCTTAAAGACTGGGAAACTATTTTCTTTATTCAACTATTCTCACGTGATTTATTATATTATTATTATCTGGATATTTCACTGAAAATGAGTTGTTTTCCTGTATTTGATTTACTAATCATTTTGATGTTCATAAATGCTCAGTATAGCAGAAAAAAACTCATTAACTGTCCGTAAAAAAGCACCTGCAACCACTGCAATTGATCAAATTACATGGGTTTTACAAATGAATTACGCTGCATTCCGACAGCAGGTCAGATTCTTGGGTGAAATCTGATTTTTTGCGTGTGCTCGTTCATGTTACACATTAAATGCGGCTTCTACCAGTTTTGAGTATGAATTGATCGCGACCCTGAAGTGACCCACATATGCAAAAGAGGTCCTGACGTTATATGTGAACATGCAGGCACGCACTGTGTTTACCGAAGTACCGCTCCTGGGATACAGAATTGCGATGTTTGTCGCATTTCCTTGACGTAAAGGTCAAATAAATGCGACTTGGCTGTTCAGACTGAAGTCGCATTACAAAATATTGGACACATATACGTACATATGAAAGTGGCCTGGGTCAGATTTGAAAACAATTGGATTTGTGCTGTTCAAACTGTCTTTAACAGATCAGATCCAGGTCACAAATTGGCAGAAAAATTGGATTTAGATCACATTTGGCTGCAGTCTGAACGTCGCCTCAGTGTTGCAGAAGATGACAGTGGCTCCACGTTCACGACAGAGCTTTTGAACGTCCAAACAAATCATATCTGATGACAAAAACAAAGCTGACAAATTGCATTTTACCTGAATTATTTACATATATCGATGTGATTAGTGTTTCAGATGTTCTTCACCATTTTAGATCAGTAGATGCTTTTGGCCGCCAGTGGTTGTTTACATCTTCGAGGTTAAAAAATATAGTGATACCGTTGATTTAAAAAAAAAAAAGCTGGCCATCAAATTAGAAACTGGTCAAATTGATCCATGAAAGATGCTACCACTATGTGTGGCTATGTTTAAACCAACTGACCTGCATGTACAGATCGGTTTATGCTTTACCTCCAAATAATTATAGCCTGAAGGTTTGCTTCTAGCACAACTCGAGGGTGATGTCATCATCTCATGAACAACAGTGGCACAACCTCTTCATCCTGCTGGACACATCTCTTAATAGCATCATCAACAGAAGTTCAGCATGTTGCTCACACTCACTGATCCTGTCTTATTTCTTTGAATCACTGTCAGCCAACATGAGGGATGATATCATCCTGCAGCCTGAGTGCAAAGTCAAATGTCACAATAATTTCAGTGTTGTCGTATCCCTGTCCTTATTCATATTGTCGAGAGAAAACATCAGGGGGACCTCTGACCCTGAATTCAAGGCTAAACATCCCCAGACTATGTCGCTAATTGTGTCTCCTCTGGTTTCTAGGTTGGGTGGAGCAGGAGACATACTACTGAGTCCACAAGACACAGTCACGGAGGGAGAAGTCAGTGTTTCATCATTATTTACTGCCATGTTACATATCTGTCTATTAGTCAGACCAAAACACAAAGCATGGATAAATTAAGAACTTGCTGTACATGTCATTCACAATAAAACATTTCCGTACTGTTGTACACTGAGGCTCAATGGTAATTTGTTTGTTCACATACTTTTCTACTTTCTTAAACTTTAATTTCACCAAACAAACACTAACAGCATGTCTGTCTGCTTGTGCTATCTCAAGGACCAGTTTGCCCCAATGATGTTTGCGATGGATCACTCTGTTGACCACTAATGCTAAGAAGCCCTCAGTGAAAATTAACTCAGACCACTCTAGTGCTATCTACTTGGTGTTTGCCCTGGTCATTATGTGCAGCCCCTTCTCCCCTCCCTTCTCTCTCTCCTCTTATGTGTGTGTGTACATGCTATCCAGTCAACCTGAACACAGAACGCCAGCTTCACACACACTTAGAAACCACTTAGTAATAATTATTAGCCGAGTTTATACGCACAAAAAAATGCTTCTTCAGGATAGATTTCTGGATGAATAATGGACAAATCAGGGTATTGATCCTCTAAATTCTCAAGTGATTTCGTTTACAGCAGAGGGTGCCAGAGTAAGAAGGGAAACAAAAAGATGAGAGAGGGAAAATGGGAGAAAAATAAAGATTAATGCAAGACAAGCGGAAGGAGGAGGTTGATAAATGGTGAGAACAGAAGTCAATGTGATAGTGAGTGTATTGGTGTATTTGTAGCACATGTTTTCAAGACATGTAATTAATCATTCTATTATGGCTCGACTGTAGAAGCGTTTCTCTGCTGCTTTGGTGATATTTTTGAGATAAATTGTCATGCCGATAAAGCAGTTCAGTTGAGCAAATTTGCAGCGGAGAGAGGGGGAGAGAGCAAGAAAGCAGCAGACTAACATTATCATGCCTTCATCCTTCCTTCACAAGCAGGGCCCCTGAACGTGCCTGTTGCTATGGCAACCTCATTTGAGAGCTCTCTCTTTCTCTCTCTCTGTCTCTCTCTCTCCAACATCTAAATAAAATCTAGGCTATTTATAGAGCAACACAGGCAACACACCAAACGAAGTGATCGCACATACATACATGTGAAACCACTCGCCAAAACAAAAATACAGTATTTTTATACTTCGATACATGGATGCGTCTTCATACATATTCATAAAGGCACACATATGAGCATGTGCACACACACTCCTCTACAAAGCCGGGGCATGCTGCTGTGTGTCCATCTGTGAAGCAGGTCCACCTGTGGTTTGGGTTATTTACACCTACTATTTTTGTTTGTTTGGTGTAGATTTTGTCATGGTTTGCATCCTCTTTCAGACGAGAGAGGGATGGAGGGAGGGAAGGATAGATTAACAAGGAAGCAGCATCTGTGTGTGTGTGTGTGTGTGTGTGTGCGCGTGTGTGTGTTAAGGGGAAAAATGAACTACCGTCAGCCTCACTGAAGCCTCGCAGTGAAATCTTTCCGTCGCCGTTTGATCTATCTCAGGTTTATCTTGTCAGTTGGTGCAGAGTGCTCTCCAGGCCAGCTGATAAGGTCTATTAGAATACACAGGGAGCCAGACAGTGAGTGACACATTCTACCTATCAAGATACAATAGCACTCCAACAGCTGACTCGGTCAGCCTGGGTCTACTTCATGGTTGAAGAGGTCGCTTTCAAAATCTAATCTATTACAGTCTGCTGATAGAGCTGCAGATGTGAGAGCAATTCAGGGAATTTGCTTCGTTTCGTAAGTGTTGCGTTTATATACAGTGAAATAACTTGCTTTGTTTCTGGTCTTTATCCGTAACATACATGATAATGTGAGGGTTTTGTGAGTTTTCGTCTTGCATACCACAAGTGGCTGAATGTTGATGCTTTGAGCCTTAGATCAAGGGATAAAAGACTAAATCTCTCATTTGTGTTGTGGGATGAAGGGGTTTAAGAGCTCCTGGAACAGATGCAAATGGCCATAAGGGGGCTGTGGCTGGGGTTCAAGCAACAACTTAATGTTGCCACTGTCATTGGAGAACCAAGAAGCCCACTGTTTCTAACTTCCATCTCTGCAAAGAGGGTCAGAGGTCAGCGAGCATCCTGAAGCAAGCAGGGATTCAAAGTCAGATTCTGAACCATTTACAGCCCAGTAACAGTGTAGACAGAAATATGTTAACAAAAACAAAAGAACAGAGGCTCTCTCTGCATTCAAAATGGGAAGTTGGAATACTTTCAGGAGGCCCCCGGAGAATAAAAGGGGTCTGTGTCAGTTGGGAGAATCTCGAGTGGAGTGGTACTTATGAGTTTTTCATTTCATAGAGCAGTTGACGGTGGTGTCAAAAACACACAGTTGATGAGGAAATGCAATGCTTGTGTGCAGTGTGTCTGTAGTACACGTGTGTGTGCGCAGAGGATTCAGTCTTTGGCGGTCTGAGTTTAGAAGCAGAGTTCAGAAGGTGGGTGCCTGCGATCAGCACGCAACAACCCTGTCAGAGCAGCAGGGGGAAGGAGATGTCTGCGAACCCAGCTGTTATGCCTGGTGAGGTGTAGAGGAATCAGGTGTTTGTGTGCATGTCTGTTTGAAGAAGAGCTGCTGAAGTTTGTAGATAGAAAGTATGACATCACTCCAATCATCAGTAATGAAAGCTAATAAAAGAAGAAAAAAAAAGTGCTGCAGCCACGCATTATATTGGTCTGGTTTGTTTTACTGTTGCATCTCCATTAAGTATCAATAACACGTACTATTTAGTTTTAATATATTTGTTTTCATTCACATGCAGCCCACATCCATGATAAATGATGTGTGTTTTGCATGTGTGTGCTGGATGGCAAGATGAGAAAAAAAAAAAAAAAAAGCCGAAGAAAAACGCCCAATAATGGAGGACGCCCCGCCTCCATCCGTGGGGTTACCATGGCGAACGGCGTCGACGTCACAATGGAAGGAACGCCGTCTATAAGTAGTGGAGGGTCTGCCGCCGCGGTTCGCGAGCTCGGATGTGCGTGCCGGAGGAGTGACACGTGCAGAAGAAAAAAAAAAACAGAAAAAATAAAAAAAATATAGGGCTACATCCAGGAGTTTTATTTTATGTTAATTTTTTTTACTGTACATATTTTTAAGGTGGATTTTTGTCCTCAATTTTTACTTGAAGTGGGAAGAATTCAGTCCACATCTTAGCCACCACCATGGGAAGAGGAGTGAGTATGATTTTTCTTTTCTTTTCTTGTCTTCGTCTGACTTCATTGTTGCTTGTGTTAGCTTCTGAATAAAGTTGGGCGTGGTTAAAAGTAATGTTGACTGTTCTGACAAGTGGTTGAGTAAAAGTGGCGATATTGTGGCGAGGTTCACATGTTTTTTTGAACAACTCTGAGGACTTCCGTGTTGCCAGACCCCCACTCGCTCCTCACCATGTACTGAGGGAGGCAGGGGAAATAAGTCCCGGAGACAAGTTTCCATGTCGTTTACAAAGATGCTCCTCAGACGGCTCTGTGTCCGGTTACATAACGGGATGTTCTCCGACGCCTGGACTGTCAAAGTTTTCCTGTGTACGACGGTGCAGCTGTGGAAATAATGCCATTTCAACTGAGATAAAACGACGTAGTGGGGCTATTTCACGGTCTGTGGGGTTCATTTAGCCGAGGAAGTAGTTTCAACACTAACTATATTCACTGTTTTCTCCCAAATGCGCCATATTTCACATTCTCTCCCACTGTCAAAGCACAAACATGTGTTGCTTTGCTACTTTTCTCACATTATTCTCATCAAACACTCTTCTTCTTTTCCTTAAACTGCTGTATTCTGGGTAAAACGACAGTGGGAGGGATAGATTTCAAGTCCAACCCTTCTTTTTTTTGTGCTTTTTTTCCCCTCCTCTACTAGGATTTGAAGCTCTGTGACCAATTTATCTCCAACTTATCCAGAGTCACATCTTCTCAGCTTTGAGGGCAACATCTTGGAATACAGCTGCTCTTTTGGCAATGTGTAAGGGACTGTAGCTGCCTATACAAAAGGAATTTTCTTATTATATTTGCTAAATGTGTCATATTGCGATCACTGATTTTGCAGAAAGAGCCGACTAGATCCAACATCACTACTTTTTAAAAACATTTTTAAAGAAAGTATATAAAATAATACATAATGCACAGGATGAATATCTGTTGTTGTCTTTCTTACAGTTTCTCGATGGTTGTTTTGCCAGGTTTCTAACTCTTCATCCCTATATATCCTGCTGTTTAGTATGTTTAGACAGTAGGCTGTACTCTAACTCCACCCTGCCTCCTAGATTTGCCATCAGCCCGATTGTTTTCCTCATGTGATATTTAGACATAATACTCTTTTATTTTCCGCATGCGTGAAATGTATAGGATGGAATTGAACCCTGTTGTATTAAATATCAATAAGTTGCCACACCCTGCCATTCTGCGCAGCACAAACACTCATTAGAGATTCAGCCTGCGAGGGATGGAGAGGTGGAAGGAGGGAGCGGGGATAAAGGAAAGATGCTCCGAGATCTGGCGGGAGATGTGAAGCAGAGTGGCTCATTCAGTCTGGCTTCCTTCCTCCTCTTCTCTCATTTAGGATTCTGAAATGTTTGCTCGCTCTCTCTTTGCTTCATGGTTGCAGTGCTTTTTTTTTTTTTTTTTTTTACCCCCCTCCTCACATATGCTATAAAAGCCATGCCCTGCCCCCATCCAACCCCTCTTTACTTCCCCACTGCGTCTCTCTTATCCTCTCTTTCTTCTCCTCCAGTCCTCTCCTCCTCTTCTCTGATATATTCAGTGCTGGCACAGACAAATCGCTAGACTTGAATGAGATAATCACCACTACAGAGAGGGAAGAGAAGTTGTTTTATTGTAATGGAGAAGAATCAGGCAATTTAGAGGAACCCCAGGTAAAAGAAGAGCCAATCAGTTGTGATTATTATTTTTTTTTTTACCATCCTTCATGTTTTGGACTTGCGCCTAATGTTCAGTTCCAATATGAGATTACCCCTTTTGCAAGCCCTTTGAATGCTTTGAGTGTTTTCTCAGCACGTCTGCAGTATAGTGAAATAAACAGACAAAAGCAACTGAGCTGCGAGAGGAGCGAGAGCAGGAATTGGGATTGATGGCTTCAGCGAGGGCGGAGGGGGTGATGTTCGGGGGAGCCAAGAAGCACCAGTTGCCGCATTGCCACTTTTGAGCAACTTGGCTCCCAGACATGGCAGAGATGAGGAGGAAGAGGAGGAGGGGTGGGGTTGAGAAGGGAGGAAAAACTGCAAAACTGCAGTATTAAATCCCGTAATGAGTGATCTGTTGCATAGTTCCAAATTGATGGATGATAACTGGAGCTTAACTTCTCTATTTTCGAAGCGGGTCATTTATTGTTTCTGTTCATTTTTCCTGTGAAAAGTGGCTGTAGACATGCTCCTCATTAAATATACATGAAGTGATGAGGGAGGCAATGCGGCACCTGTCCTAACTGCAGGATCTGCACTGACTGGTTAACTGGGCAGCGATGCAGAGCTGGAACTGGGAGACGGCTGATGAGGGGAATCCAGCTTAATATTTCATCACATCACCTGACTCAGCCTTTTAGAACTTCTCACCCTCAGATACTGAATTATGAAGTTGGCAGCAACTGGAAAACGTGCCGTTATTTTAATTTAGCTCATTTTTTGACACATTATTTTACATAGTGCAGAGCAGTCATGACAATAAATCGCATCTCAGTCAAACATTGCAATTCTTGTCTGTCATGTATGTTTTAAGGTGCTTCCTCAAAGCTTTCCCTGATGAAATATTCTTTACTTCTCTAAGAGATATTTAACTCTTTGATCAAACTTCTCAGGTGTATAAGAAAATCCTATCACATTTGAGTTTTGTGATATTTTGTCTTCTCATACTGGTTTACATGCAAAGACTCGACTGTGTTAAGACTCCTACCTACTTTAATCGAAGTATATTTCCCTATATCATGCTCTTGTTTGTTCTTATCCCATCTTTTTAGCTTGTGAAATGCACATTTCGAAGCTGCTTTCCGTCATATCAACAACCATGATATTTGTTTCACCCAGCTGCTCTTCACACCTTCTGACTTCACACATGAACATCATGAAGTATGTTTTCCAGATTCAGGAGGAAACTGCAGGATATAAATATCACAAATGAGGGACAGTCTCTTATTTGGCCAGAGATGGCAACACTCATCCAAAGCCGAGCCCTCCGTCTGCCATTGGCTATTTTTCACACCATCCTTCCCACTGTAAACTGACCTACCATGTCAGCCCTCGGCAGCTTTTAATCTTTGCCAAAGGGGCACCCCGACTACTCCTTCACATCCATTCTTTACAGTCTGTTTCCCTCTTGTTCTCTCTTTTTTTTTTACCCAGTGTGTTTGTACCTGTTTTCCTTCTCCCTCTCCCTCTCTCTCTCTGAGGATTTAACATTCTTTCCGCTTGGCAGTCATTGTGTATTAACCAGGGCTTTTGTCACACGCCACCCGTTGTCTGTGACAGAACACAGCGTACTCCCTGTCTCCTCCTTTCTTTTTTTTCTCTACACACTCCATCATTCACTCCCTTTTTTCGTCTGTTTCCGTCACTGCCATACCTCTATTCAGTCCCGTACTTTTTTTGGTTTGTGCCATAATAATACTTGGATGCATCGATCATCCATCTCTGAGGGCATCTCTGTTCCTTCTTGAATCCCCATCTGTTTCTCCCATCCTCTCACATGCCACCTCTGTCTGCCTCTGTTTGGTGAAGCAGCGTGAGCCGTGCGATTTGTTTTCTGTGGCAGCTCTTTGAACTTTCCCTGCAAGCCTGTTGCTCAGCAAAAGTGGAACATACACATTAAAAATAACACACTCCAGAGCACACTGCTTCACTGTCTCTGTCTGCATTCCCTAAAATGAGGAAATAGGAATTTTTCCATGCCAGGAAATGATGCACTACATTCCAGATCTTCATAACTTTCACCCGAGTCACTGGACTGTTTCTTTTTTTTTAAGTGTCGATCCATGAATGAGATGTTTCTTCACTTGAGGGAGATGATGCAACTCGCAACTATGGTTTCTTGGCTGTTTAATGTCATGGAGGTGGAGCTAAGGCCTGAACAGGGGAAAGAGATTTACTGGTTCATTCATTCTAGCCCAGATCTCCAGTTCAGGTATTTAGAGGCTGTTTTTCTCCACATAAAGAGCGGTGGTTTCGTTCATGCTGAAATCTTCCCTGGCGACATAATATGTGTAATCCTCGCTTGTATCCTTATTTTATCATAATTTGTTTTCTGCCAGATTTTAAGATGGATGCATAGCAACTTGAAGTTGGCTGCCAGCATTTCCTTCCTCTGAGAAATTCCTAGTGCGGCCTATCATTACAGAAGATTCTGACTTGATTAAACTTGATATCTTTGTCGTCATTAAAATGTAAGCGTCGTAAAAGCTGCATCTGTGTGAGGAATGGTATGCTGAACTGTGAGGGTCCGGACTGCAGGCTGGAAGATGTTCAGTGTGCCTGTGATTTGCATGAACAAGCGAAGTATTGCAGAAGAGGAAAGTGCTTTATATGGATGTTTTCTAGAACTGTGAATAATGTTCTATACTACTCTGGCTGTAGAGAAGTGCTTACAGTTTTCAACAAGTGAAGGCATTGATTCATTCACAGGGTTTTTTGTGGTCGAGGCTGGAAGTTGGTTAGGACGTGGATGGAGTGTTAAGCATGACCCTGTGTAAGTTAAAACACTTTGCATTCTCTGTTTAAACATGAAAAGGGGCAGTTGGAGGAAATGAAAGAGAAAAGAAGGGAGGGAGAGGAACGGGAGAGGAGAGGGGGACATGGGAAGAAAGGGGAGAGAAAGACACATGGGAGGGCCTAAAACACGTGACTCTGCCCATTCACATATCTCAAGAGGTGTGGCAATAGTCGCCGGTAGCAACCGGGCAAAGTCCCAATACTGTGTGTGTGTGTGCACAGTTGAATGAACAGCTTGTGTGTCTGGTAAAAGACCCTGGCACTGGAAGGGACTGTTCATAGGAATTCAAGTCAGCCTGCAGAAAGTTGGTGTGCTTTAAAATATGCGCCTGCCTGACCGAACTCTCTCCTTTAATGTTTGTTTGAGCCTTAGGATGTTCTGTCAGGAAAGAAGAAACGAAGAAGGATGCCTCAAAATCAGATGTTTTGTTTCCTTTTGTGTTTGTGGATGGGGTTTATTCTACAAAGGCCTTTATCTTCGCATCTAGTATCCTATCTTTGACTTTTCACAAAGTTCTTACTTAGCTTCCCTACATGTATCTTTATGTAGTGTTTATTCAGTGTGTTGCTGTAATAGAAGCTCACATGAATGAATTAATGATCAGAATATTTACCAAAAAGTTTTTCCTCTTCATTTTGTTCCGTCATCCACATGAAAACAGGTGAAACATTAAAAGTAGCTCTGAAAGTGTACATTTTTAAAGGTTATCACCACTTCTTGTTTGTGTCCATTATTACTTATAATGTAAATGGACTTGAAATGATTAAAACAGTTTTTACCAAACCCCCTCCTCCCACCCACTTTTATTTTATTTCTTCTTCTTTTTCTCTTTTTCTTTATTATTTCTATATTCTCAAAAAATACTGGTTTATCATCCTTTTTTATATTTGATAAATGGAAATTACTGTACCCTAAAGATTGATTTTTGTCAAGATGCTTCTCCAAAAAAACCAGAATATTAAAAAAAACCTGTTTTTACATGTGCAGGTCACTAAGTTTGGTTAGATTTATCACGAGTTTACAACTTAATGTGTTGTTGCTGCATCAGCATGCAAAAATATTAGTGTTTTTTTTTTTTTTTTCCTCATCAGGAAATATGCTCAGAATGTGTTTCTGTGTTTGATTCATTGTTGTCGTGCTTTTGGGGCAACACAGTACAGGTGTCATGCAGCAAAACCTTGCAGAGTGACATCACGCTTCTTATGTAATAATGTTATATCCTCACATGCTCCAGGTTTGTTAAGTCTGCAGAAAACACACTGGTGGCCGGCAGATGAATTAACAAACATACCCGTGGTCTTAACAGTCACATGAAAATATTTCTGAGCCTTT
Source organism: Ostorhinchus rueppellii (assembly GCA_030068375.1). NCBI lineage: Eukaryota > Metazoa > Chordata > Actinopteri > Kurtiformes > Apogonidae > Ostorhinchus > Ostorhinchus rueppellii. The sequence continues at coordinate 4,014,521 of JAQQZY010000013.1, forward strand.
TGTTTGTCTTTTGATGCAGATTTTATGGAAATAGAACAAAGGGCCATTGTTCTATGTCCACTGGGTGAGAGAGTGTTTGTGAGAGATTCCACACAGTTTGTTTTTCATTTGCTTCTTCCCTCCTGTCAGCTTCCCTCTCCTTTAATGTCTTAATTTAAGCTCAGCACACCTTCCCTTTATCCTACTTACAGTTGGACTAGTTAGTCCTCCTGTCGATACGTCCTCGTCCTGCTTCTTTCATGTTTACAGTTGCTAATGGGAGACGTTACTGACCTTGAACGCTGCTCGTCAAGGTCAGGAGTGGCTTAATTAATTTTCTTCTGAAGGGACTCTTTATCTGAAAGCCTGGCATGCATGGTGATAATGCTTTCAATCGAATATATTCTAAATACCTGGGAACATTAACAGGCAGACATGCTGCTGAGCGGTCTCATTAACAGCATGTATCTTCAGAGATCACATTATTACATTAAGTCAAAGTGGTAATATGACATTATAGTCCATGGATGGTTTCTACAGACTAAATTTTTGGCTTTAAATGTGAATATGATGGGTTCAAATTGCGAGGATTATGAAGCAATGGTTAATTTCAAAGCATGGACTCTAGTCTCACGAGTATTTTTAGAGCACTAAGGCAAACTGTGCTCACCAAGCTAATGTGTAATGATGTGATGTGTGGGCTAGTGTGGTCTCTCGTCAAAATAAGCTGCTTCTCTTACTAATTAGTTTCATTTACAAGTGTAAGTTCAACAAGGTCTGGCTGAAGGATGGCACATTTACTGTTGATGGAAACCTTTGATAAAATGATGTAAAATGAGATTGCCGTTTTATTTTTG
>JAQQZY010000013.1:4040139-4050159 GCA_030068375.1 Ostorhinchus rueppellii
TACATAAAAACAATGGCAGCAAGAATGTAAACTGTTATCTGCACCAAAGGTGGACACACTAAATATGGACATTTTTGCTTATTATTAGTCAACAAGGACTATTTTATTATCCCAATTGGTCATTTTCTAATGAATAACAGTGAAATTGTTAATTTGAAACAATTTTTTGATAAACTATGATGTTATTTATGTTTTCATGACAGATGGTAATTGCATACAAAAATATACAAAACCCCTTCAAACATATGTACAGACACATACATACACACAAGTTCACATACACATACATAAATAAATAAGGGGAAAGAACATTAAAAAAGTGAAATAATTAAAAAATACAGTAAATAGATGCACAGATATTGGAGTTACAGATACGTTGGTAGCTACCGTACCTTCTCCAAAGCTGATAAATGGCTGCCAAGTGGCACAAATAAAACACCCAAAACTTTTTAACAGCCAACTGTATCCTTCAAGAAATCTCATGTGTAATATTTCCATACGTTTTACTTCAGGAACAAGATCCTGATCTTCGGGCTGTTTGAGGAGACTGCCCTGGCCGCCTTCCTCTCCTACTGCCCGGGTATGGACGTTGCCCTCAGAATGTACCCTCTCAAGTAAGTAAATCCCAGTTCACTGCCCACCACTAAGCCTCACTTATATTATTTTTTACACTGTAATCATGCTTACTTACTCCACCTACCACATGTTGATCCATCCAGGCCTGGGGGCACTGGATCGCTCCTCTACTAGGATTTCATCTCATTTTGTGTGTGTTTTCCAGGCCCAACTGGTGGTTCTGCGCTTTCCCTTACTCCCTGCTCATCTTTATCTATGATGAGATCCGTAAGCTGATCCTCAGACGCAGCCCAGGAGGTGAGCCAGAATCCATGCTTTTATTTTCCTCTCCTGTATTTTCCTATCTCTGCCCTCCTGTTTTTTTTCTTCTGCACAGTTTTGCCTCTCTTATCACCCCTTCTCCACCTCTGATGTGCTACAGTGTATATCTCTGCTCAATCCCTGTACGTTTTTGTCTTCTCGCCTTGTGTGTGCAGGTTGGGTGGAACGGGAGACCTACTATTAAAGACCCGTCCGCCTGTCAGTCCAGTCAGCTCGCATCTTCTCCTCCACTCCCGTCTTTGCATGAATATTGTCTTGCTGCTCGGAATAAAATTTTAACCTCTGTGGAAAAAAAAAATAAATTGGAACGTGTTTTTATATTAGGGAATGCTTGATACTACTATTAGACAAATACTGAGATGGAACGTGCTGATGATGCTGATGTTGATAAATGATAATGCTAATAATGATATGAACACTGAACATTGACATGACTATGCGTGCCTTGTTTATGAAACAGGACCAATTTTATACATGTTTTTAACAGTTATAAACGTTCAATAAAAATGCGCTCGAGTCAGGTCCCACAAATGTTCTCTGGCTTCATTCATGTGTTTGTGTGTTTGCACAGTGTGTCTTAAGAGAAAATTTCCAAAGGAAAAGTACAAGATCCCCCTGTCATATTTGTTTCATCCCATTTTAATTTCAGTCATAATGAATTGGCAATGAAGTGGAGAGGTTTTGTGTATGGTGATTCTTAACCCTCACCAAGGAAAAAGCAATGAAAAAATGTTTCCTTCAATTTTTTATTTCCTCAGGGCACTAATAACAATTTTTTTTTTTGTGTCATGAAAATAGATGTGTTGTCGACATATGTTCTTGAAATGTATTCATCTCTACCACGGAGTGCTACTGAGTGGTAGAGACAGCTGAAACCGGTGGAATTAAGTAAAAAGAGTTTTTCAATAAAATATGAGTTCAAGTGTGCTCTACCATGAGGTTGAGCAGAAGGTTAAAGGGTTAAAGTTTGGCACAGGTTTTTCTAAAATGGGGCAAACCTTTTTCAGTTTTCCTCTTTGACATCATTAATTAAAATCCAGTATTTCTTCTTGTTCACTCACTCTGTCCATAATCACTGTTACGGCTGTGAGATGAATCTTTGAGTGGTTATGTCATCTTTTTCTTAAACTGTGGGCTGACCCTAATTACAGTTTAAATAAGGAAATCCAAGCTTCAGTCGACTTAAACAATCCTACATAAATTCAGAAGATTATGAACCCACACTTTTTGTTTTAAATAGAGCATTTCATTGGAAATGCACCAACAACAAAACATGGTTTGCTACTTTTAGCTCAGTATTTTCAGCTTCCATGAGTTGTTGTTAGATACTTGCACTATATGATAAACACAAGGTTATATTACATTACAAATTCTCGTGAAAGAATAAACCATTTTCCTTGAGCCTCAAACCTTAATGGCCACTTCAACATATCGAAGGCGTACGAAGATGCACATACATCTGAAAATAAATTGTATATCTCTAATCTGTTAATACATACATCAAAAAGACACTGCCATTGTGGCATTTTAGAGCCACAGGTCAAATTGTTCGCACAAGTTTTATCAGTAGAACAAGGGGAAGTCTTATCAGCCTGCTGTTTTCAGCTGAGTGCTGCTGCTGCTATCACTGCTGCTGGAGATACAGTATGAGCTGCTGCTCTGTATAAACTGTTATACACCGAATGCCCCTCAGTTGTGTGGGTTGTAAGATTTTTATGGGATTTGTGACAACAGCTGTAACAATAGTAGGAGGAGACATGATATTTTGAGGAAAAATATACTTGGTTTGGTGTCAGTCAACAAAACTCCTGTTCACTGTTGTGTTTGGGCTGCAGTTTGAGCAAACACTGATGAACTTCACAGTCGTGGTATCGAAGCTGTTTGGCCATAGTGGGTGTTTTACTTTTTTTTAAGAAGGACTGTGATGTTTAATCCAATATCATTATGCTTTGAGGTGAGTTTCAAGCAACTCCTGTATGTGGTCTCTGTCCTCCCACATACAGCTCGCTGAGTCTTGACACACATTGGAAGGAGACTTGAGACTTTTATGAAGAACAGCTCTGCACCCTCCTACATTTGAAGACACTGTTAAAACAGACAGATGGAGGTTGAACATCTAACATATTCACATTTAACATATTCACTCATAACTGTGGAGAAATAATGAAAAAACATAAGTTTTAGGAAACAAAGAGCGAATAACCTGTAAAGACCCAAACATCTACTAATATAAACCGTTTAATCCCCGTTTAACAACTAATCCATGTTAATACTGTAATTGGTATAAAATACAGTTCTTCATCTTTTCATGGTCATTAGATATGACCGTTCGGACGTTCAGAGGCTCTGTAGTTACCATGGAAACACCCTCATCTTCTACAACATTGATTGGCTAGTAAAACATGTGGAGCTGGATCAATGACAGTGGATGGACACACTGGGTTTTCATTCAGTTAATGACGGATTGGACTGAAAAAAACTTTTTTTTTCAGTTTTCTCTTTTTTTTAATATCATGATCCTCAACTTTACTCTTTACTTATGAACATTTACATGATTAGTAAATCAAATACAGGAAAATACCAGCGTTTTACTGAAAAAAAAAAAAAGAAATACAGAAGATAATATTGCAATAAATGGTGATAAATCACTTAAGGATGGTTAAATATACATAAATCATTTGGAAAACTGCCACAAACGTCACACTGGGTCTTAAATACACATGATCTTCAATCAAAGCATGACTCATCAACAAGGGACAAACTAAACCACAATAGGTAATCAGATAAAAAGCAAGGAAAGAAATAAGTGGCTTTTTACTTTTTCTCTCTCATCAGTTAAAGGTTAAAACTAGTCTCGAAAGAGAAACTAGTTCTAAAAAAATATTGTCAATGTCACCAGGTTAAAATGTACAAATACAAGCGAGAAGTTACGTCTTCCGCACACCCCCCTCTGTAACATCCAAATGGTTAAGTCCGGTACAGGTGTTTAGCCTTGTTAGCTAATTGCGTTGTAGCTAATTCGTGTAATATACGTGGGAACTGCCAGCGGTGCGAGAATTTATATGAAAGCTTCTCCTGAAAAACAGTTGAGAATAAAGGTGAATTTTTCAGTGTTTTATTATTAACAGCTTTAAGAAAACAAACAATAATGATGTAGTTGTAGGACGTTGCAAGTTTGGTAAACTGTGGCTATGTTAATTTGTTGGAAGTATACTTGAATATTTAACATGCACACACGAAACGTACCCCCCACTCCCCAAACAAACAAACAAACAAATAAACATATATATATATAGTCCAAGTTACGTTTTTAGATTGAATGAGAGTAATTTATCATTAAACTGAAGTGTTTTTCTTTAGCAAATAATGAAGACCAACCCACCGTTCAGGGTCGGCACGTGCCTGTCATCCAGGAATCCATGCTTCTTAACCCTATATGTGAGTATCCTATTACTACATCCAAAGGAAAATGCACAGGTGTGTATACAAATACTCCAGGATGCATCTCTGACCTCTTTTAGACCTTGCTGATCCACTTTTTTTTTTTTTTACAAGATAAATGAGATAGTTAAGGAGATTGCACCCTTAGCATTCTTACCATGTTGATTAATGCAAGAAAAAACTGAGCAGAAATAGGCCAAAAATAAAGGTTATATTTACACAACCAGTGAATCTCATCCTCCTTTTCAGTCATGTCAGTCAAAAATAATCTATTGTATCAAAATTGTAAATGTCTGCAAGATAAAATACAAATAGTTTACAAACCAACTAGCATACATGTGATGATTCTTGCACTTTCTTGCTCAATTAAAACATGTTCTGCCTACATTTACTATACGACATGTTTGTACAAGCCTTATTCAAGAAAGATAAAATAATCCTTTATTAGCACCACACTGTAGAAATATGTCGCAGGCAAGGCACGTTTATTTGTGTTGCACAATTCATACACAGGGCAATCAACAATGTTTTACAAAAATAGAAAAGTGACAGGTTAAAAATGCACAATTACAATTTAAACATAATCAATAAAACTTCAATAATAATCAATTAAAATGAAGTAAAAGAGAAGAGTGCAGATGGAACACTTTCAGCTGTTATATGCACAGTTGAACAGAGCCGTTTTCATAGCAGCATAAGGCAATTACAACACCAATAACATCCGATTAACTGTAAATATGATTAAGAATATTAAGAGATAGATGTAGCAGCAGTAAAATGGCAAAAATAAATGCAAGGTAAGAGCGATATGTGAAATCCAGTTGCAGAAAAAATTATTCGACCATCAAAAACAATGGTTATGCAATCAAGTATTAACTCCTGTGTGTATCATGTGATGAAAACAGACAGAAAAAAAAACATGGAATGTCTAAGAGGATTGTTTTTGTCAGTAAAATGCCATAGATATTGATGTAAGAAAACTCTGGAAACTAGCTAGATATCAGCTCTGAAATTAAACTCTTATGAGCTGTTTTTGTTGTTAGCGTTATATTTGTCCAAACAAATGTACTATTAGTTGTACCAGGCATTAAAATGAACAAGAAATTGAAGAAAACATGGGTGATCCAATAATTTTTTTTTTTCACGACTGTAACGTTGACACAAGCTAACTCCCAGAAATAATACGACTGGGAGATGCACAGTACAACTAGTTTTAGGCAAATAAGAAAGCTGTTGCACGATAAAAATATTGCAATGGAGGTCAAATGAGGGTGGTTTACTGTGGGTGTGTTGACAGTTGAACAGTTGATCAGCAGCAGGAAAGAAGGGCACAGTAGTCTGACACTGAAGGAGCTGCTCTGTTCTGCAGTGTTCTGTTCTTTATCAGATATGTTCGCTTAGCCGTCTGTCTGTTGTTCACCAGCTTCATTGGACTCGCATGTAGTCTAAGGTCTAAGGTCCAAGGCCCACATGTGAGCCCAACTGATCTTGGTGATGAGTCTGATTGCTGTTGCCCCAGCAATCCACTCCATAACAGATGGTTAATGCCACCAAGGAGTCATAAAAGGTCCCCAGGAACACTCCCCACCCTTCAACTTTCCCCTGAGCTTCCTGAGCCAAAGTAGGAGCTGCTGTAACAGGCTGGCACACATACGGTGCTGTATTTCTCTTCCTGCTTAAGATTAAACTTATTGTCTAGTTTTTCTTCAGACACCTGTGACTGAAGATGCTGAAGTTTAATGAATGATATTCCTACAAGCTCTCAAAATGCAAATTTAACTCGTGGTTTTTACCCCAATATTCATGTCTGTAATCATCCGTATACCTCAGAGGTGGGAAGCAACAAAGTAGAAGCACTTTGTTACTGTACTTAAGTAGATTTTTTTAAGGTATCTGAACTTTACTTGAGTATTTGTTTTTCTGGCAACTTTTTACTTTTACTCCCTACATTTTTGCATAAATATCTGGACTTTATACTTTTTACATTCTCAGAAAAGGCTTGTTACTTTTTGAAACTAGACAGATGTGATGGTACATAAAATATATTGCTTCAGAGTGAAAAGCACTTGAGGAGAGAAGGAGCACAGGCCGTGACCAGGGTCAGTACCAGAGTCCTGTGTGGGTCTACTTTTTCTAAACTTTTCTGCCCGTACCCACAAAGCTGAGTACCGCAACCCAGTCCCTGATTATACACATTGTCTACACAGCAGGTCACTTTTGAGAGCTTTATTTTTGGGTTAAACACGTACCATCAATAAATCCGTAATAATGACGTCTGTGGGTGGATGTAAACAGAGGTGAAGCTCATTTTTCAATCAAACAAACCAGCTGTTGATCAACCACAGATCATCATAAAATGTCCTGCAAAGTGTTTTCATCTGTGAACCTTCTTTTATTGTTTCACTTCTTTGCCTGCTACTCACCTGCATTTCATTTAATTTTACCCATGCCTGTGAAAAAGTTTAGAATTTAAATTTTTTTTTTATACCCATCCCCCACATTTTTGCGGGTTACCTGTTCAGTCCATTCACTGTGGAAATAGAAAATGGAAACTTTTATGGTTTTGCCTGGTTAAATAAGTATAGTTTCATTCATGGCAAAAAATGCAGCTTTACCTTTGTACTTTATTACAGTTGAGAAGTAGTTGTTTTTACTTTGAAATAAGTAAAGGAGTTGAATCAGTACTTTTACAGCTGTACTTCGACTTAAGCACAGAGAGTGAGTGCTTTTACCTCCTCTGTTACCTCAGCATATTACACAATAGTGGCATAAAATAAGAATGTATGTCCTATCATGTTTAAGGTTTGTTTTCATGAATAGTTGAGCCAGCTGATGTTGCAGTGAATTGTGGGAGGGCTTTCTCGTCTCTTCTTCTATGTCATCTTATACTGAAGGAGATGCTGATGCGCCTTTCCTTTGCATTTTGAGAATTTGTACAGCTCTATGCATGCCAGATATCAGGATACTTCTGGATCATTTCCCTTTTAAGGCAAAATGGAGTGTTCTGATGCATCATAGGTCTTCAGGCGCCACAGTTTGACCACGTATTGTGTTCTTCAAATGACTGTCTTCTCTGAATACAGTAACAGTTTGTGCTTCATCAGTCTCAATTATTGTATTCTTCTTCCCCCAGACATTTATGTTCCATATTAAACCTTCCTTAAGCGTTTATCTTCATAAAGAAGTTTCTGGATGAGCGATGACTGGATTATTCTTCTAAATAGATAAAACACACATCATATCATCTGTTTTAGGATGTAGAGCCGCTTCATTTTTTAACTCGCAAGTATGTAAAACACATTTCCCTTAATATTACACTCATAAATCTTAGTCTGAATGGTAATAGTGTAAGTGGTAAATTTGCTAAATTTGTTAAGCTATAAATGGCTTACAAACCCTCAAAGCAACAGTGACCATGAATGGCTGGTGACTCATGATTCTGTGAGAGAATAGTTGGAAATACTTCGGAAATAGATAGATCTGCTGGAACAGAGTAGGATTCCAAAATAATTAAGGTTAATGTCTAATGGAATTCTCATTTGGTTAGTCTTAAAGGGCTCATGTTTTTGCTAAACCCACTTTTATTAGTCTTTGGTTCATTTATTTGTGTATTTGGACCCTAATAGTTCACAAAGTTTGAATTTGAACCCTCCAGATGCTACAAAGCTATCTTTATATTCATTCGGGCAAAAAAGAAGTGGATTTCTACAACCTGTTTCAATTCCTGTTTAATTTTTTACTTTTTACGTCACAAGATTCGGACACATCAGGTCAAGATTTAATATGAACATTTCTCCAAGTACCCCAATGCTAAAAAAATCTATTATTAGACTGTTCTCTGTAAATACTAGGTGTCCAGAGCACGAGTCATGGATGGGTCATGATGACACGTCCTGTAAGAAAACACCCAGAATGTGTCTACCATTTCTTCTGTATTGACATGTTTTGTTGCGTGGTGCCAGTTTGTAAATCGTGTATTTTCCTATGCTTAATTTGATATATTTAATTTAGCTTTTCATGAAAACTCCAGAGTAAATTCAAGTTCTATCAAAACTCAGACAACTGAAGAAATAGTCACTTTTTTGGCAAAAATATTGATATCTGAATGTAAAAACAAGCATCTCCATCCACTGTCACTGATCCAACTCCATGGGTTTTACTGTTGAGTCAGTGTTGTAGAAGATGAGTGTTTCCATGGTAACAGTAGAGCTTCTGAACATCCAAATGGGTCATATCTGATGACCATGAAAAGATGATTAACTTAGAAACTAGAACCAACGAGGACTTTTGACTGAAAATTTCTTGATTAATGACCCAAATTTGGTAAAGTTGAACTACTTTTATTCTGGAAGCATTTTACTTGTAAACCAGTGTAATTGTTTTGCAGTGGTTGTAGTAAAAACTGAAAAATATATCCAAACTTACAGCTGATTACTTAAAATGTTCAGTTGTTGTCTGTATTAATGAATGCATGTCGTGGAAGAGGATATTAAGCAACAACCTGGAGGGGGCCGGGCATGAATTGGCTCCTTTGGATTTCAAGGGTCAGCGCTCCGAAGGACCTTTCTGGTGTCGTTAGTCAGAAATATTATTGACGATGGACCTGTGGAGTTCAATTAATAAAGAATTCAGACCCAAGCAGAGCATTTACAGTTCATGTAGACCACAGGGAAATGTTTGAAAATGCATAATTCCATTTTAAAAAAGGAAAATATCACTCCTTTAAATGTTATAAAATGAACCTAAAATGTTATTATTATGACAAAATGTTCCAATAAAGGCAATTATTTCTAGAAGGAAGGACCAAGTTATACTTAAACAGGGGCAGAAGTGGAAGTACAAAGGGGCAGGGACAGACTGTGAGGCTCTACATTGTGTTGCGTGTGTTTCTGTGTCAGTGAACGCTACGGTTCTGTCAAGATATTGTACGTCTCCTGAATGACCCCAGTGACAGCCCTGGCATTCTCATCACTGCTGTGTGTGTGTGTGTGTGTATGTGTGTGTGTGTGTGTGTGTGTGTGTGTGGATGAGCAGCAACCCTGTGCCTCAAAGAGCATGCGCTTCGTGCTGACACTGCAGTGTTAATGCAACTCACATCTCTCGTCTCTGTCTCGGAGGATAGACTTTGTTCTGAGAGGGCGAGTTTGTGGTGACAGATGTCATGAGTTGGCAAGGAAGTACCTTATGGATGGAGAGCGAGGATGACAGAGAGAAGGGGTCGTCTTTTTTTTTTTTTTCCTAGTCTTTTATGTGTGTATCATAGAATTAAAAACCAGTGCCTTGTCGATTGATCCTCCAGATGTTATGGGTGGATTTGGTGATCGGTGGTGACATTCGCAGTGCGAGCATTCATGCTCAACTCTTTTATTGCATGTGTTTTGCACGGAGTCCTGAACTGGGTTACATGTACAAAAGAAGTGGTTTTAACTGTGATCAAACAATTTATTCAAAGTACTTACATGCATACAATGTGTAAACATGTTCTAATACAAGTAAAAGTTTAGTTATAAGATGTGAGTATTAATTGCAAAGTGAAAAGGCCCATGTCAGAGTTTAGCCATTATGTGTGATGTTTTGGATTCATTTTATTGCAGAATTTGTGTGTGTGTGTGACATTTTAGTGCTGCAGATATTTAATAATAATAATAATAATAATAATAATAATAATAATAATAATAATAA
>JAQQZY010000013.1:4057110-4077122 GCA_030068375.1 Ostorhinchus rueppellii
TCCTTTTAAATCAAACCCATTCTCTCATTAATTGTCAGAATTTCACATTTTGGCCTCAGACTGTATCTGAGAAAGTACAACCAACTAGAACTTTTGACTGAATTTTTCTGTATTTATGACTCAAATTTAGTAAAGTTGAACTACTTTTATTCTGGAAGCATTTTACTTGTAGACCAGTGTGAATGGATCAACAGGTATGAAACAATTTACATCAGTAGATGACTTGATGGGCTAATCAACTATTTTGACAACCATTAACAGGCGAGTTCTTTATTTTCATTTATTTATTAAAATAAGGTAAAATGGTCACATTCAGTCTCTTTAAATCTGAATATTTTCTGGTTTCTTTAATCCTTCTGAAATGGAATATCTTTGGGCTCTGATCCAACAATAAGTTTGGGGGTGGGAAAGTTTTTATTTACCATTTACTATTATTTACGATTTAAATTCCTTTTTTTTTTTTTTTTACCATTACCAGACACTGTATGGATAAATTATTCAACCAACTGATTAGTTGTAGATTGTTAAATTCATTGAGATCTTTTTAAAACCTTGATAACACATGCTTGCACAGATTCTATTTCCTCCTACCATTCATCCCATGACTAAATTAATTCCTATTTTCTTGTAGTGCTGGTCGAACATTCCAAATATTTGTCCACAGATCACTTATATGCACAAACATTTCAATGACGACCATCATTATTTGTCTTCTGCCCGTGACTTATGCGACTTACAGAGCGGTCCTCAACTACAGAGGTAGCCGTCATATAAATACTGACAAAGCCAGTTCACTGCCGAGTGGAGTTAGCTGAGACTGCAAGTAGCTGCACATCCCTCTTCAAGCGTCATTGAAGCAGATGACAGCAGTCGCAAATTAACTCATGTCAGTGCCTTCAAGCATCATTGTCCTGAAGAAACCCTGTAATTCAGTCAAATCCAGAAACTGGCCTCTTTTTCAATCTGTCACTTAACAGATGACTCTGTGCATCATGTGTTGAACATTTTGACCCATAAAGACCCAGTGCTACTTTTATGGCAGCTCTCAGATGAATTTTTCTCTGTATTTAACCCTCCTTAAAAGATTCATCAGCATTTATTCGAATATTATCCTCTTTTTCTTGCATTTTCCTCAATGGAAATCCAGTATTTTCCCATATTTAATATACTGCTCATGTGCATGTTCATAAAAGCTCATAATATGTATAAAGTCGAAACAGAGAAAACTGGAGAACAAGTGACTTTTTTTTGTTTTTTTTGCAAAAATATCAATAATTGAACATAAATCCAAGTGGCTCCATCCACTGTCACGTGATCCACAGTGGAAGTTGTAGAAGATGACAGTGTTTCCATGGTAACTACAGAACCTCAACGTCCAAATGGGTCATTTCTGATGAGCTTGAAAAGACGACAGTCTGTATTTTACACCAATTATTTACAAGGATTGACAGGATTAATGGGTTTTTATGGGTTAAATGACTCCTGATGACGATGATAATAATTATGACGACACTACTACTACTACTACTACTACTACTACTACTACTACTACTACTAATAATAATAATAATGATAATGATGATGATGATGATGGTGGTAATAAAACAATTATTATTATTTTATATATATATATAGCACCTTTAAAAACTGAGTTTACAAAGTGCTTTGACAGACAAGGCAGAAGGGCACAACAGCAGAATCCAGATATAAGCAAAGGAACTAAAAACAGAAACAAAAAAAAAATATATACAGTAAATGTGGAAACATGACTGAATAAATCTGAATGTATTAAAGTAGAGAGGGCAGAAATAATATAACGTGATGCTATCAAATCAATTTGAAAATGAAGGGATGGAATAAAACATGAAAACAGGGTAAACTTTAAACAGGAACATCACATAAAAGCAAGCATGCCTATAAAAATGTGTTTCAAGAAGTGATTTAAAAGATGTCACTGAGTCCGCATGCATCATCTCCTCTGGAAGACTGTACCAAAGTTGAGGGCCCCTGATGGAGAAGGCGCAGTCACCTTTCGATCATGGTCTTCCGCAAAATATTGTATCTTACAGAAGTAGTGCCTTGGAAAGTGTTTGGTTCGCTACTTCAAAATGAATCTGCTTGGGAAGTGTGAGCTGGACAGTCACCAGGCTATGTGATGTACAAGTGGGCACGAGCCAAAGGGACAGAGAACGAGACTTTTACGAGTTTATGGGTCTCAATGTGGTCGTAGCTACAGGCAGACCCTTGTAACGGCTGCTGCCTGCCATTTCTAATAGGACCCAACGAGCTGGAAAATTTGTCCAAGAGCAAAGAAGGAGCCTCTTGTCCCTGCGTTAATCCTCACATGACATTGTGTGTATGCATTTTGATTGTGGCTGCGTTTATGTGTCGTTGTTCACTTTAGCCTCCTGGGGGCTAAACCAAGTCACAGAAATGTTTTTCCTCTCTCCATCCATAGTGCACCCAATCTCTGTTGGTAGGAGTCAGGAGGCGGCCCTCAGGCAGAGGTTATTTCTTAGGCAACTGCAGCTGTCTACTCTTAGTGCAACACACACACACACACACACACACACACACACTGCAACTTTACAGATGAATAACCCATGTCACTGCTGTAGAAATAATAACAGGAACGGCAATGGCAATGGCAGGAAAAATCTCTCATGATGAAATCGTTGGCTGCAATAGTGTAACAACTCCAAATTTAGGTCTGAATTAGAGTCCAAAGAGAGGGCTCAAAGCTTCCGGAGCTGCCTGGGAACTTAGGGAAAAAATGACACTTGCTTTCGTCTGCTAATATGAGTTCCATTTAGATTCCACTATTCAATCTGTGTGCATGGTCACATTTTAAGCTAATTATAAACCTACATCCTCCAGCTAAAGCCCTTCTGTTAGACCAGGGGTGTCAAACTCATGCTAGTTCAGGGGCATGTTCACCCCAATATTATCTCCAGTGAGCCAGAACAGTAAAATAATAAGAGTGGGAAAAAAGTTAAATTATGTTCCCATAATGGTAACATCGACAACATTCCCTTAAAAATGTGAATAACGTGAACAACTTGAAATGTCTCAAGAAAAAGTGCATTTTACTAATATTCTGCCTGAGATTGTCACTTTATCATTGACACATGAGCATCAGAACTTGGATTACAATTACACAATTTATTTAGTATCAGGTAGACTATTGATAAAAATGCATTTACTCCTCCTCAAAAATTTTATGTTTATATTTGTTCAGGTTATTCACATTTTTTTTTTGTAAAAGGATAGTTGTAAATGCAAACAATTTCATGTAATTTTTCCTTTTTTTTAAATACAAAAAAGAGAAAGTTTGCATTGAAAAAAAAAAAATTTATAGGTTATTCCAGTAGTACTTTACTAGTTGTGATCCACTGGAGATCTAATTGGTCTGGAAGAATTGGAACCTTAAATAAAATGGTTTTTACACCAGTAAAAGATTTTTACTCATTTGACTGGATCTTTTTTTTTTCAATCATGTAGACAAATATATTAAAACAAAGCAAGACCCACCAACCAGACATCAATAGTGATACTTAAAAAGTTGATGGGTAAACAATGTAATATACAATGAAGCAATGCAAGTTGTAACAATACAACTAAAAAAAGTAAAGTAACACATGCTTGAAAAGGAGTAGGAAGAAGTACAAACTTGTAGACTCCTACCCCCGATCTCTATTCTTCATGGTTTCTACATAAATAATAGCAATTATCTTATCATAATTAAAAAACTAATTTAATTCTAATTACAATGACAATAACATAACAATGTAACACCTAATTTTTGATAATTACAGTAATATAAAAAAATACCCTTATTTTTATGAGAAAAAAAACCCCCAACAAATATCAATAAAGTAATATTCTATATAAAGCCCCATCATTAGTAAACCACTGTGCCCCACCCCCTCATGCCCTGTCCCCTCTGTATTTTGTCTTCAGTGTCTCTTTTGCATTTCAGATTTTCATCCCATGGGGTCCCAATTGGACCCTTTGGTGGGCCGGATTTGGCCACCGGGCCACATATTTAACACCTGTGAAATATGATCAGCACATTCTGGATCGATTTGAAATACTACAGTGATATTATTGAAGTAAGTAGGAAGATAAATGAATGAAAGTGTACTGTTTTTGACATGAAGTTAAGTGCCATTAAGAAAAAAAAACCCACTGAGGGATGTTTGTGACAAAATGTAGATGATTATCTTTTACCAAAAATGCATTTTTTTGTCATTCATTATTGCAGTGTTTATAACATCTGTCAGGGCGATGCACCCTTCAGAGTACTCCTCCATGGCTGTTGATCAAGTCGTCTGAACCATCACGCACAGGTGACGGGTATGTTACATTGATTTGCATCTTTTAGCAACCAAAACTAACAGCTGCAGAAGGTTGCAAACCCATTTATCTATTTATTTTTATCACATGTTCCACCTGCCTTCTCCATCATCTGGGCTCAAATGCCATTAATAATATCTTCAATTAATATTTTAGATGTAAATGAGCTGTTTTAATATCCAAGCAAGGATTATAGTGTCTGTAACTGATGTGATCACAGTATTTTCCTGTGTTCAGAGTGAAACAAAACTGCAGAGCTACTAATTAATGTACACCGATTATTTAATGAAAGGACCCCTATTTGTGTTCACGCACTCCTTTATTCAAGTGAAAGCAGCAGCTTGTCAACAACTGTCAGCCAGATCTCATTTTATTTAAATAGAGCATACAGAAATCGGTCATTTTAGCCTGTAATAGTTAACTTCCAGAACAAAAAGGGCGGGTACCAGTGGACTATACTGGGTTTTCTGGAGTGCCTGGTAGGGATGGGAATCGAGAACTGGTTCTTTTTGAGAACCGGTTCCCAGTAGCTCGATTCCTTGGAATCGTCTGCCTGCCTGCTTAACGATTGTGCTTGTCGATTCCGCCTTTGTTGCGCATGCGCGATGACGTCACACGTACGCCGCATTGTTTTGGTCAGAATGTAGCCAACATGGCGTTGAAACAGAAACGGTCTAAACAGATGACACAAGGTCCACTTGGAACACTGTCAAAGCTTCCGTTTCTTCTAAAGAGTGGAATCTCTCCAATCTGTTCAAACATTTGTCCACGCAGCATGTGGTTCATACGTTAGATTCACTATTTAGCATTTAGTGGCTTACCTAGAGGCAGGACGCCATCCGGGGCCAGTTCCGGTTCCGGTTCAGGCAGCCAACGTCTTATCCCCTCAAATACAAGTTTCCAAAGGCAGAGAAAAGGAAATGAGGTGCACAGCAACGGGAGACGGGCCGGGTCGAACCGGCTCACGTTGTAGAAATGCGGCGATAGAGGAATTGGTAAAAGGTCTGTAGTCTCACGTTCACTGTATGCCCCCCACCAAAAAAAAACGGGCTGGCGTCATCTGTTCATATTGTTTGTACATACTGTATGCTATAGTTTTTCTGTAGCGATGGAAATATAAAAGACCAGTATTGCAAACATACCTGTTTTCACTCTTTTATTCCCTCACCCAATGAGAATCAATAAGAGAATCGGAATCGTTAAATTGTTATCAATTCCCATCCCTCGTGCCTTGTCACTGTAAATAATCCGAAGTTATCAGAAGTTGGGCATTAAGGGAAAAGCCTGTTTTTCGACATTACTTTGGAGAAGTCGGCTAGTTGTGTGTTGTTGTGCGTTATGGGTTGGATTGGTGCGGGTCCAAAAAACATCACTTTTGCCTACCTATTTAATTACCTCCCCATAAATATAAGTTTCTATTATTGTACTTGAATGTTTTTGACCAGATATTAACATTTCCTCAATTTTGCCAATTTATCACTTATTGTCAAACCATGAGGAAGATCTCCACATATTTGTATTTATGTGCATCCAACTTTATATCAAATGACAGAGTTGAGGGAGTAATGGCTCATAAATTCATTTCCCTCATTGTCTGATTAATATACCATAGCAATTCCAGACATTTAGAAGAAATCCGAAAATGAAGCAGTTTGTTGGCTCGCTTGCAGTTAATTACAATGTGCAATTAGGCAGACGACGCATAAAGCACAATCTAGTGATAAAAGATGGCAGGACATCGCTCATTATATAATGCATTCACTGGAAAAATGGTTCATTAAGATGAACTGAGAAAGGAGATCACGGATAAAAACAAAAAGTGGGATTAGGTGTGAAATGTGCAAGGCCATGGAGCAGATTGGTTTGGTTTGATTAAGGCCAGCTTGGATGTTAAGGGCTGTTAATTACCTGACCTATTACGTGTTTGTATGAAGCATGTGTGTCCTTGTGGTAGTGCTGCTGCAGGGCTGAACACAAACACTGAGCACTGAATGGGGGAGCATCTGGTTTGAGAAAGATGAGCCGTTATAGCAGCATGCAAACGTATGCATGTTGTGTGCATCCCAGTGTTTTTATATAACTGTCTGTTCCTTCAGGGTGTTTCAAAGATTATTATGTACAAAATGAAAGCACATAAACTCCCACACACAATTCCTCACATTACTGTGGTGGATTCTCCTTTTGCTCATTTGAAACGTCCTCAGTCGTGTCTAAATGGCTCTAATATCCCACTAATAATCGCATTAATCCCCCAGTCATAATGAAGTGGAAGAATATGTCGCGGTTTCTTCATTTTGTGAATTCTGTGCGCAGTAAAACAAGCCTCAAAACTACATATTATTTGTTTGGACAGCTCAGTTCCCATCTCTTTTAACGCTTGTTGGGCACCTTGATGGCTATAAGGTTCAGTGTGAAGTGAGAATCCACCATAAAAAAGAAAAAAATAAGTCTTTCTGTTAAATGTTTGGGAGATTGGAGCAAGCTTTTAATGCAAGTGTGTGACTTTTAATTTGTTTTATCTTCTGGTTGTATATTTAGAGACTATTCATCTTGTTATTGTGTACGTGTTTGATAAGGTTTAGCTTAGCTTATCATTTATATCTATATATTTGTATTAGTTTTTATATATTTTGTATTTTTACCTATGTCCTTGTACAACACTTTGAACACTGTTGTTGTAAATGCACAATAGAAATAAAGTTGACCTTGACATTAGAGCGACAACACATTGCCAAAAAATAAATATTATGTTAAATGCTTGGATGTGTGAAAGTACGTATGATCACATTACTTCAACCATAAAGACCCAAACGTTTACCAAAATCATCCACTGATATAAACTGTTGAATCTCTGTTGATCCACTCATACACGTAAATAATTGGTGTAAAATACAGTTTTATCGTCATTTTATGGTCATCAGATACGACCCATTTGGGCGTTGAGAGGCTCCATAGTTACCATGGGAACAACATCATCTTCTACAACATTGATTCACCAGTAAAACCCATGAAGCTGGATCAGTAACAGAGGATGGACACTTGGTTTATGCTCATTTAATGATATTTGGTTGAAAAAGTCCCTTTTTTATCAGTTTTCACTGTCTGATATAACAACCCTTCACTTTGATCTGAGGTTTTATGAACATCTGCATTAATAAATTAAATGTATGAAAATACATGATTTTCACTGGGGAAAAAAAAAAACCCACGCAGAAGAAGATAACAGAAGACATTACATTAAAGGGCGATAAATCACATCAGGATGGTTAAATATAGAGAAAGAAATTATTTGTGACCCAAATATCATATTAGTTGTCCTTATGGGTTAGTAACCCTTTATAGTTCATGCATAGATACACTAAGAAATCCTAAAATTCAACTCTCGTATGTTAGTGGAGGACCTAACAAGACTTAATTACTCCTGTGAAATTTTTCCCTTTTTCTTTTTCAGGTAGAAAATCAATGACAATGAAGTTACCACATTTGGTTCTTTAAACATAAGTGGCAAAACAAAACAAAAAAAAAATCCAAGAAGCACATATAAAAAAAAAAAAAATACAAGAAAAACACATGTAAGGTGAAAGGAACATGTATTTTAGAACACTAGAACCTGACTTTTCTGACATCAGACCAACTTAAGTGTTGATCCAGCTCAGACAGCAGCAGCAGCAGTAGATGTTACATACAATGGAGATTTCATCCATACATCCACACTAAAAACATACATAAAATGCATAGTAAAATTCAGTTCTTAAACCATGTATAAACATACATAATAACATATGTAGAAAACGCCATCAATGAATCCAAAAGTACTACAAGTATACAATGATATTCCTTATGTAGAAAATTAAGGTTATTGAAGTTACTATATTTGGTTCCTTTCCCACATGTGGCCAAAAAAACCAAACAAACGAGAAAAACACATGCAAGGTGAAAGGAACATGTATTTTAAAACAGAACATCACTTTTAGAACATTCGATGAACATATGTGCTGATCCAGACACCTGTCCACATCCACATGATTCCTTACATTAGTACCAGTACTTCCTGGTACCGAACAAAGCAGGCCCACTCTCTGTTCATGCAGAGGTGGACCTTACAGAGTCTCGAGACCACATTAGACCTGGGATTGTTGCCTCACTGTAACTGTTGCTGTCACTGTCTTGTAATGTGTGCAGAAATGGCCAAAAATAATCACTTGCCTGATGAAGGACTTGTTTAATTATATGATCAGAATTTTAGTCAAGACAATTAATTTTTTAATTTTTTAAAAATTGACAATCCTCGTCTTAATTTAAAATACTGTTTAGCAGTATTATCCAAGTCTGGTCGTGAAAATCCTGGTTGGGTAGGGGGATCAATAAAGTATATCTTATCTTACCCACGTTAGTTTTATTGCTGCCAAACAGTAGGAGCGTCATGCTATTATTTGTACGTTCTGCTTTGGAGTGGATTACAATGAGTGAAAAACATTCTCATCTGGAGCCAATGAAAGGCAGAGAAAGGACAGAGAGAGGGACAGAACGTCTGTTGGAGAGATCGCTTAGTCAAAGAGTTGAATAGGTTTTCAGGAAGTAGTTTGTTCCTCTCCACTCAGCCAACGTCATCGTTTCTGGCTCACACTTTTTCCATTGCCTTGGCCAACTCTTGTCTCTCTTTCTCACACACACACGGACACACACACAAACACTTAAAACCAGGCAAAAATACAGCGTCTACAATAACACGTGAATACACAGACATCAGCCTTTTCAAGACCTTACAAACTGTTTCATAGCCTCGGCCTGAGTTCTCCTGGAACTCGTCGTCAACTTAACATCCACTCCGAAAGCCACAAGCATGTTCACAGTGTGAGTGAGAGTCGATCATTCAGCCACGGGTGACGCTGGTGGCACTATAACAATGCGGACATTGTTGGACTCCAAACAAAGGCGAGAGAAGAAGAAGAGCAGGCACAGAATAGAAATAGAACTCACAGAATGTATTCAGTCGCATTTAGGCTTGATTTAACACTTTTTTTTTTTTTTTTTTTTACTGGAGTGCATTAACAATTTACATTTTAAGATGTCTTAGTGTTGCTGTTAATTTTCTCATATTTTTTTCATTTAAAGTTCCCAGGCCATGAATAGCTTTAAGGCCAAATTAACAAATATTAATCTGTGACAAAGCAGAACGTTTTGGTGAGACGGATTATATTTGCTTTCATTTTCTCTGCCAACTGAATATCATCAGTCACTGAAGAATACGGAGGTCACCTTGTGTGCACTCATTAAAGATTAAGATCTTTTCTAAAAGGTGTAGCTCTTTGAGGTGAGTGGGTTCAGCAGCAGCGGTCATCCTGGTTACCCTCACCCACACTTTCCTTTTTCCTCTGTGGGCTCTGCTCATTCTCAGCCTGTGGTCTTTGTATCTGGGGTTCCCCTCAGTAATTACTATACCGCTTGTCCCCAATAACAACAAACCCACTGTGGCTTCATGTCAAGGCAGGAAACTAACTTTTCTGCTTGGGTGGCAGCCAGAGACAAAGACAGCCCTGTTTAATCAACCACGGACTTCCCTGTGATTATTTTTGTTGTTGTTTACTCAGTCAAATCTGGGAAAGAGTCCTGCTGGATGACACTTTCTATATTGTGATGAGGGAGGACGTTCACCCAGTAAACCAGTGTCCTAATCATAAGGTGTTTAAAACAAGCAGCAGTGGCACAACACAATAGAATTTTAATGCAGATATTTGCACTTCAGAGCCGTTTACGCCTGATCACACTTAAAAACACACCCCATGTGCAAAAAACAGAACATGGAACAAAAGAAACTCAGCTCCTGCAGTGATTGTTCAACCCTGTCATCTCTTTCCAGGAAGTCTCCTAGTGGTTTTTGGAAGGGACAAACCCAGTTATCAACTGATGTGGACGAAAAAAACACTGAAGGAGGATCTAAATCTGGCCGAGGGGGCAAGTTCCACAGTGCTAGTAAGTGATAACACATCACCCCAAGGCCTACAAGAGCCACGTGCCTCTAAATACTCCCTCATGGACTCATAAAGTGCGCTCAGATTAAATGGAGCAGCTTGAATTTTTAAAAATGTTTTAGGGGCATATTTTTTTTTTTTAACTTTTTGTGTTTATACAGTTTAAAAATTACATGATTTCAAACAACAATGAATGACAGGAAAATCAGGAAACCAGTGATATTTTTAAGTATATTCTACTTTTTTGGAGCTGTAGTTGTTGTGCACCTGTGTTTATGGGTTAAGGGTTTGGAAACCCCATCTAATTCCTGGTAGTAAGCAAGTAAACTTGGTTACAGGCCACCAGGGGATGAGGAAATAAGATTTAATGGCCATTTGAGCCTGGATGAGCCCAGATGAAATAAGATTTGAGTGTCATTTCTTGATATAAACCCTGGAGCTGAAGCAGATAACAGATCAAAGATGAGGAGTAACAGGAAACATAAATTTACTGAGAAGATGATGGAGAGGAGAGAGCAGAAGGCAAGAAGCATGGCTGGTGTTTTGCTGGGTTGAGAGTATAAAGGAGGTTGGAATAAGATGGAGTTTCGGCTAGATGGGGAAAAATGGGTTATTTGGAGATGCTCTGCAAAGTACTGACCCTGACATGATTAAACGGAAAGTAAATAAGACGGACCACAAAACAATAATTAGAGGGTTCAAACAAAACAAATAAGACTAGAATGACTCCTGCTCCTCCTATACAAGTCTGTGGGTCCCATGGGTTTTTGGAGGCCGGACCTAAAAGATGTTTCTGGTATTGCACATTAACGTACTTGCTGATTTGCTGATAAGGAGGGGAGGGGGGTTGGTTGGGGGGGGCATGACAAATTCATGGGGTCCAGCATTTGTGGGGGGCCCACAGAGCAGGGGACACAGGCTGCAAGTTATGAAAATTGTGTGTAAAATCTGCTGTAAAAGACAGGAGTAGAAATTGAGTGGGATATTGAAAGTATGTTAAGTTTCAGTTTTGTTTTCACGCTAGCATAAGTGACAGAGACTGCACCCCCACATACATACACCCCCCCCAACGTTTACTTTTCGTGGTGGTAGCAGCACCCCTGCATACTTGTCCTGGGTACTCCAACAATGGAACAACGTCAGCGCCAGGGTACTGCCAGCTCAGCGCCGCTATACTCGTTTTCAATTTTTTTTCTGTTTTCCCCCAATAATTTTGCTAAAATCTACCAAAATCCGTTTGCAGGGCCGTGCTCCATTTTCTAGCACCATGTTGTTTTTCCTTTGAAATCTCGTGGAGTTGCATCTATCGCGAGGTTTTAGCGCGAGACTTTCTTCCAGGGACTGGGGTGCACCAGGATACTAGGAATTTCTGGGGAGAACCCTGCATGTGTTGAGGCAGGTCCATACAAGTATCAACATTTGGACCTCATAATAGTGATATTAAGGCTGCTATTATTGGCATTGCTGATTAATTTTCTGTCCGTTAATTAACAGTTCAAATTATCAAATCATTCCAGCTGCAGTTATTTTTTTGTGAAAGTACCACCCATTACATTTTCTGTGAGTCCTGTCTGCCACTCGGGTCGTGTATACGCGAAGCTGGGTATTTCTAAAAAACAAATATTTTCTCACCTGCATTTTCAGTAATAACTCGGTACACACCAGATCGGTTTCAGAAAACATTTTATCTACATAAACTCAAATAAGCCATAGGGTGATTAGGGTTTGGATGAACAAAGGTTGCACACGGCATTAATGGATTTTGTTTTTGGTTTTTTTTGTCGCATACTATCATGTTCAGGCGTGTAAAACTCTGATTTTCCCCTGTGCACACAAAAGCACGGAAACAGAGCTTTCTACTTTGGTAGAGTAATTATTTTCAGTGACCTAAACCAGAGATTTCATACAGATGAAAGACAAAAACACGGAAGAAAATAAGTTTTTTCAGATTCATTGCTACGTGTACGCATGCCATCAGTTTATCTATTTACTGACCTCATTTTCAGATCATGCAAACTCGCACTGAGAGCCTGTAATATAAATCAAAACTGAACTAATGATGCAGTGTACGTATCTCTTTTGTAATTGATTTTGTTGCTGGTTGTGTGGGTGGAAATAGTATTTTTCCTGCATTTCCCTCACACACATTCACCGAGAAGGGTAGTAGATGTTTATCTTGCTTATATGTCATTGCTCAAGGCTGGCTTTCTTATTCTGTGTCAGACATGCTCACATGGCCCCATTCGTCAGGTGATGCAATGTGCACATTAATTGTGTGTGTGTGTGTGTGTTTGTATTAAGATGGATGGGTGTTTATGAATAGAAAGATTTATAGTAATGGATTTATGGGCCTGGCAGCCTTTGGCAAAACAGGTGCCTTGGGACCACACACACCCCCAACCACAATATCAGCATTTCTCTTGTGCAATGAAAATGTTTTTCTAATGGAGGGAGTGCCGACATGATGACATGAGGAGATTAATTATTTTTGATGTAATTATGGAAAAAAAGCTGTGCAATCTGAAGAGATAACGGTGAGAGGTTGAAGAGGAGAGGCAAAAGGGGAAAGGAATTAAGAAATGAGGAAAGGAGGCAGCGGAGTAGCCCAGAGGGAAGCGAAAGTGAGGATGAAAAGCAGGTTAAAGCTTCACCTGGAGGCGTACAGATTTGAGCATTACTTTGCTGTGCTTGTGACATGAAGCCCAATCACATGTGGGTGCCAAGACGATATTAGTAACAAATCTGTTCAAGTGAAACGGGAGGTGTCGCGAGAAATATGTCCACATAGAAGCAATTAAAAGAATCATCTTTCTTCTCAAATGTGTTCTGGTCCAGGGGAGCTTCATTAAAATTTGAGGTTCGAAAAGATAGGGGAGAAGACAAGGAATTATTTTAGTCTTAATTATGAAATATGGTCTCATTAATTTTTATACAGTTTGAGGAGAGAAAATTAATAAGGCAGTGTGTGTGTGGGGGAAAAGATCCAGCAGAGGATGGGATAGAGAGGGATAAGAAGAGGAAGACAGGAAAGCAAAAAGAAGGGTCTGAGAATAAAGTGTTGGGGGCTGATTCACCCCTTAAAGCTGAACGGAACCATTATTCATGTGGCAATGACGATGTAGAGTATCTCCCATCTGAACCGTTTTGACCTCTTCGTATTCCATAACCTGAGCCATGGATGGGACACGACGGTTTCACTTGAGTTTCTGCAATCCATGCTTAAACCGCTCTGCAGTTTGATGAGGTTTTAATACATGCAGCACTTTACTAAACCAGTTCCGCTTACGTGCATCTGTGTTAAGTCATATTCCACTGAGTTGTACAGTATGTTGGGGTTTCGCTCCAGATTTTTTTCAGAGCCTCTCCTCTGGTCCTTTACTGCTGCCACACTGTACGACACTACCTGTTTGCTTCGAATTGTCATCAGCTAATATCTGATTCCCATCGTAAACATCCTACATAGAGAAGCATTGAGGTGTCGGATGTTTTTGCACAACCAGTCTGTAAAAGAGACTCTTAATGATGGTGTTTGTTTTGGGGGTTTTTAAGAGGTCAAAAAGAAACTAGTGAAGAAAACCACAATCTACAACCTGTATGTATCCAATTCGTCATATAAACCTCTTATCTGTAGTATATATAGAGTGAGCTTTTGTCGATTTTTTTTTTCCTTTTGCTGCTGAATTGAACCAAGCTGCTAAACTGATTTTCATTGTTCCTGTGACAGTGACAATAAAGAGCTATTCTACATAAGAACCAAAGAAATAAAACCTAATGATTCTTTACATCATATCACATTGTGTCTAATCCGTTTATGTGGAATTGCATGGCATTGTATTGGGGATAAATCATATTTTGTTGGTAGTTCATGCATTGAGTAGTAAAAACTATTCATTGTTGTTTTCTCAGTTTTTCTGGTATGAAATGCAATATTCGTAATGCATAACTAAGTCGTACTATCCTATATTTTATTCTGTGAGATGGAGTTTCAGTTTGACTTTTCATAGCACCCCAAATTTTGTCTGAGGTAACGACAGAATCATAGGAAACAAGATTTCACCACCCTTCATCCTGTACTGCATGTCTGTGCAGCCACAGTATTACATCATAAATCCGACAAATCCTTTTTAGTGTGAGGAAAAAATTACAAATAATTATTATATTTGAATAAACAGGAAAAGAGGAGGTGGATACAAGGGCAAATAGAAAGGAAGGAAGCAAATGAAAGGGCAAAATAAAGAGGTAAGAAGGGAGAGATTGTTTGTGTCTGTGTTTTGATTGGAAGCTTCATTGTAATGAAAGGATCCATTTAAAATTGTTGGTGCTGTAATTGGTTTGGGTGCTTTGGGCAAAGAGTTGCTGCTACACTGTGATTATGACGGGGATATGACAGATCTCAGCTTTATCTTCACTCTATTAGAGCTTAGATGTGTGTGTGTGCGTGTGTGCATATTTCCATTTTCTGTAACCCATCCTTAGCTGCTCCTGCAAAATGCTGCCTGAGATGTCGTCTTCGCTCCTGGAAAGAGTTGTCAGACTGTCAGAGGTGACAAAAGCATATGTGTGAGGGTCACTGAGGAATTTTCATTCGCTTACTGTTTAGTCTGTTTGGTAATTATCATATTCACCATCTGTTACAGTGCATGAGAAGTAGGAACAGCAGTGGTAGTGCCAAGAAAAGATGGAGTGAGAGAGGGAGAACAATGGAAAGTCAAAGAGGGGGAAGGTAGAGGGAAAAGAGTAAAGCGTGTCAGTGTGGTAGCGTCTGTCTACCTGTGTTTGTGTGAATGAAGCGGTTTGCATGCACGTGACCCTGTATACATTTATGCATGAGTACATGTATGTGTGGCACAGCTGGTGGGAGCGGTGGGCACAGCAAGACCTATTTATAGCATCTGCCTCACCTAGCTGTTAGCAGTGTGTTTATGAGGAGCAGGAGGCATCATGGGAGTCCAAGCAGACAGAGCGCTGCCTCACATGGTTATGTCACTACTCCCCTCCCTTATCTCTTCTGTCTTCATCTGGTCCTCCTCAGAGTAGAGAAAATTCAATATGAATTGGCTTTTGTTGCTGTTCGGTGATTTAAAGCTGAATAAGTGCAACCTTATTGCAGAAATCTACCACAAGCTCTGCAATAATCCTATGTGGACAGGATTATCTACTTTATCTTTGGAGAGGCACTGCTTTTTCAGATGCTAAAGGAACAGTTGTCGAGGTAACAGTAATATATGTGCTTCTTAGCGTTAATGTTACACTTCTATATTTTTCCCGATGGATTTAGCTAAATAGTGTATTATATATAAATAGCCTATAGTCCTTATCAGTTCAAGCAGACAGGATGTGGCACCCATGAGATAATATAAATGGAACTGATATTTGAATTGTAAAATTTCAAAGGTTTGTGTTATTATTGACACTCAAATGAAGAGCATTTTTAGCCGTTTGATGTGGCAGTGTGAATGGATTGAATTCAGAATGATCATAGCCTCTTTGAAGCTGCTTCAAACAGATTCAGTAGTGGACACAGTACTTAAAAGCTCTGATAAATCAGGTGCTTCTCTTGTAGATTTTAAATGAAGGGACAAAATGAACCCGCTGACAGATGCACAGCTGGTAAAATGGATCCGGTAAGTTAAGTGTATGTGTTCAAATTAAAACCGCATTACCCCCAAAAGTGTTCGACAGTATTTTAATTAGTCTTGCTGCTGCAGTAAAAAAGTTCCTGCCAAGGATTCCTTACACACTCCCAGTTCTGCTCAGTTGGCACATAAAGGTATTTTCAATAACATTGATTAAACAGGTCTCAGCATTGGCAGGTGGGTTGATGCAGTGGATGAAAAAGTAAACAAATATGACCCATACAATACAAAGATCTGGTCAGTCTTTTCCTGTTACAGATGATGTTTTTCATATTTCATTACCGTGTATGCTGAATTTTACTGCTGTGGATATTTAAGGTTGAGCCCAATTTGACTACTTCATATGCTATTTTGTAGTTTAATCTGTGCAATGCATCATGGTCTAACCTGTATGATATTTTGTAGTCTTGGCATCCAGGTAATAGTATTTTTAATAATTCATTTATCTTAAGGCGTTTTCTCTTCACCGTGTCAGACTTAATGCTTTTTGGACAACACATTTACAAATACAGTTATCACTGGATAGGAAGGGGATGAAACATTTTAATCTGAAAAACACATACACTGTATATACAATTGTAAGTAGCTTTTATTTGTACTTAATTACAGTATTTGAGTAAAAGTACTCAGTTTGTGGCTCAGTATGTAAGTGTTAATAAAGTTAAAATGGATGAACTTGTGTGTCAGTGTGTGGGCACATGTCAGTTTGTGTTAGAGGGGACAGGAACTGCCTTGGGCACAACAGGACAGTGTGATATTTATAGATACATCTAGGTGGTATCAGGCATATGGCTCTTATTGAATATTCAGTAATGCAAATATTCAAAGGCACCTTTAAAAAAAGTTTTGCTGTTTTTTGTAGTCATTGTTGATGACATTTCAAGGTCTCATAAAGCCAGAAACAATGCTAATGAAGCATCCCAGAACTAGTAAACATTTTAGATCAGGCAATGCTTTTGGATGTTTGGGTCTTCATGGATCTAACTCCGTTTTTTAATGTACATAAATTATAACCTCCCTCATGAATACTGATTATTAGTTTGTGTATATTTGTTGGTAATAGTTTTTTTTTTTTTTTTTAAGTTTTTTGTATATTATTTGAGCTGTTTGATAGTCCACAATGTCTGTAAAGTTTTGTAATCGTTGCACCAATTCAGTTAATAATATCAACACTGACAGGTGGTAATCCCAGCTCCATAAAGTAAACTTCCTGCCCTGTACTGGTTCTACCTGTTCACTGAACACAGGTGAGTCCACTGATAATCCCTTCATCTACCTGGATGAGGAGTTCTGCTCATCAAAATGGGCTGGTTCAGTGAATGGTTGGAACAAATACATGGCAGGACTTTTACTTTACGGAGCTGGGATTGACACCTCTGTCACTTAGGGTTGTGCAATTAATGGAAATTTTGATCACGATTTCGATTTTGTTAAACGATCTCAAAACTCATATAATCGAGTTGAAAGGATTTGTTTTCTGTTTTTCTTTACACAATTTCTGAGACGCGCATGTGCAATCCATTCCATTGCAAAACAGTTGTAAAGTACATATTTGTAGCCAAAATGTATTTTCAATTAGAATGTTTTCCATAAAGAATCAGTCTTTTTTGAGAGATAAATGCATTGTGAAACTCAAAATTAACAGTTTGAATAATCGTGATTTCATTATTGACCAAAATAATTGTGATAGAGTTTTTTTTTTTTCATAATTGAGCAGCCCAATCAACACTATATAATCGACAGACCTAAAGCATCTCCTAAATCCAAAATGCGTACTTTTTTCTCCTTTTTTTTAAAAGCATGTTCTGAATATGCAATGTATTGGTGCTATAAAAGTTACAATATGAAGTGTACCCACATCAGACAAACTGCAGAGCAGAGGCAGTTTGTTTTTGAGTTCAGTGTGGATGCACAATATCCTCTATAACAAATCACTCAGGGTTCTGTATTGTAGCAGCGGGAGAATATCTTCACAGCCTTCAGACTGTATTTCTTCCACAAGCTGTCAGACGGATATCTTGCCAAACACACAGCAGCAGAATCAGTCCAGAGCTGCTTCACTGCGCCAATGCAGAACCCAGCAGTAACCACACACACACACTGACAAACACTGGTTCCTCATGAAGCTGCAGATGCATCTTTATTCGTTCTCTCTCTGAACCAGCCTCATGAATAATAAATAACAACAGATGACGAGATGATGGATAAAGGGAACGGTGTATAGCACAGAAATGTGGGATCAGAGAGATTGAAAGAGGAAAGAAAGAGAGTGATAGTATCATTAAGCCCACTAGTGACACAATGGAGAACGAGACCACTGGGGAAGGAGAAGACGGCGCAATTAAGGTAAAGAGATGGAAGTAGAGGAAGAGGTAGTGAGGTGTGAAAACAACTGCAGGACAAGCCGTATGAGATGGAGGTAAGAAGTGTGGCAGAAGTGCAAGGGAGGGGGGGTGGGGGGTGGATTCCAGAGGATGGCGAAGTATTAGGGGAGAGATGGGGAAGGTGGGGGAGGAGAAGATGAATCAAAGCGAGATGAGCTCGGCTTCACAGAAGGAGAGAAGACAGAGGCGCAACATCGTTTGGACGCCTCTGGTTTTCACAAAAAATCTCATGACAGTCAGATTTTGGTTCTGTAATTGCTTGGAAATTATTAAAGAGGAGCTGCTTCACAATGAAACCCCTCTGTCTCATTTTGTAGCTCATTCCTTTATCCTCCATAAAACACAGGAGGAAGCGGAAACATTAATGTCCATATAGTATCTTTAGCACTCACTCTAATGGCCATTAGCTGGATCTCTCTCATTTTCTCTGGTATAAGCAGTGTTCCCATCTCTGCATTATGGAAAGGAAGATTGGATTGGAGAAGAAGGGAGAGGGGGGAACAGGGGATATCACCGTTATCAGTGGAGAAATACTTTCACACAAGAAAATAAAGGTGATTGTACATCAAGAAGAATTTATGTGCATTATTTCAGACACAGAAGAGGTAAACGCATGAACAGTGGATATGGTGTTTGTGTTGGTGAGGCTTTTTTGTGTTGGACTTTAAACTTGTTGCTAAGAAAAACTGTACTTCTTGCACTTTGACCCCTCTGGCCTTCATAGTCAGGAGGAGAAGGCAGTGATCATGCGACACAGGCGGCAAATAATTCAAGTGAGTCTGAAAAATGAGTGGGTCACATTAGAACTGAACCAGAAACAGGCAGGTGTTTGACTGATACGATAAGGTGCAAAGTATAGGAGCAGTTTTAATGGAAGTTTTTACGAAATGACTGTAAATGAAATTTAATCTTGAGGTTTTTCTGAATTTTAAGGCAATTTTTTGAGCAATGCTACAAAACAGACCATTTGGGTACTTGTATGAAACTGGGTACATTTTGGTATCTGGTACGATGCCAGCTTTTTAGAACCCCCACCCAAAAAAAAAGAAAAAATTAGACTCATGATGACCTCAGATAAATGCAAAAAAAAAAAAAAATGCTCTTGCTCTGAGCCATCCCAGAATTAATGGATTTTTAATCAAATATTGGGGCTAAAAATTGGACTCAAATTGGGACATTAAAGTCTACTGAAGTATCAGTGCGTTTGATCTGGAAAACATGGCTTGAAATGGTCTTATATATCACTATAACTAAAGACTCTGCGCGACACTTGATGATCCTAGTGGTTTTTCTAATCCAGACACGCATGTGTTTCATGAATCAGTCTCATTCCAGGTTTTGTATGTAACCCATCGTGTCCACTTGCGTTACATGCAGAACCTGCCCATTTAAACCTGTATAAATTGCACATGATGCAGCAGTGGTCATTTTTGTCAAACACTCTGCCTTGCATCATTGGTTCAATTCCCAAAATGTACCCATGAGAGAATGAAATATTTAAAAAAAAAAAAAGCGTGTAATTGTCATGTCCTTTAGACCGTGTTGCATGCAGATTTTTGTATATGTAACACTGCTCTACAATTTCTAAGAAAATATCTGCTTCAGACATTAAATGTGCTAAATCTTATATAGTTTAATAAGATGAATCAGAAAACAAATGACAA